>JAWNOM010000013.1:0-409588 GCA_035045965.1 Drosophila aldrichi | reverse complement strand
GTCAGCTTTTGTCAGGCAGCTGCCTTAACTCAAGTTTCAAGTTTTATTTTTGCAACATTCAGGCGCGTAGCCAGAATGAACCCCCGAAACACCCCCCTGTATACCCGCCTGCCTTAGGTAATATGTATTAAAAATTGCAGCATATATAATTCATTTGTGTTTATTATACACATTGTAAGTTTCTCTATGTAGATATGCATGAACTGGCATGCTAATGACTTTTTGGGACAGGCATGTCAAATTGAAATTGTTATTGCTGGCAGCAAAATGGCCACATCAGTCTTGCGACGTTGCAACATTTTGTGTGCACTTCTTCCACTTGCCACTAACATCATTCTGTGCCACACATCTTTCGAACATTCGGCTAATCCCCGACCGATCCAACCGAACTGAGCTGGTATTTTCCCATGCCGCAGACTTCAGACTTGAAGTGCTGCAGCTGCAGCTGCAGCCTCTTGGCAGCATTTGCTTTTTTCTCTCCGTTCATCCTATGCTGCTCACATTGTCACTGCCGGCAGCCCAAAGATGACAGTTTGGATGGCAAAACGTATATCACAAAAGCACATGGACAGATTCTGCGTGAAGGTTGCGGGAACAAAAACTGCAAGCAGGCAGTAAACAATATATCTTTGCATGTAAGTATGTATGTACAGGGCGAAGCCAGCTGCCGAGAATGTGATAAAGCGCATGGGTAGGTGGAGCGAGCGAATGGTCGTGGGCGTTTTTTAACATTGTCCTGAATTTGTCGAGCAGTCGAGCACTTGAATCGTTTTCCTGGCATTCACATTCGTTATACGGAGCCGTTTTTACTGTTACTAGCGCAAGAAAGAAGAAAAAAAAAAACCCACATCAGCTTTTGACATTTGTGGAGTGGAAGAAAAATATATATGTATATAAATTGCAATATATTAACCCAAACAATATAGTCGCCCTATTGTTGTTGTTGTTCTTGTTGTTGTCAACACATTGCAGGTGAGCATTCGAACAAGCACCATTCTGTGTTCCAATTCCATCTAAAAGTGGTGCACTTTCTTTTATATGGATATAGATTATATCGATAAAGCTAATATACTATAGGCATTCATAATTTATAGAAATATAATTTAATGTACTTTATTTATATTCGTCTCTACTTAAATTTATCTTTCTTAAAACCTCTCTCTTCTTACTACATCTCTCTCTTTTTCTATCTATAACCCTATTTCTCTATCTCACTTTCTTTCTGTATCATCGAATTGATATTCCATATTTTGTTGTCATATACTACAAACGCCTCACTTACAGTTTGGTACAAAGTTTCATAATATTGGCAAAACTATCAACTATTACATTATATATATTATTATATATTATATTATCATTATTATTAATATAATTATTATTATTATTATAATTTTAATTTTTTTTTATTAAATAAATGTATATTCCATTAAAAACTTTTACATTTTTTGCATGTTTTTCCTTGACTTACTTTGAGCTTGAATGAATGTATGATAAATAATTTAACATAATTTCGCAGTTTATTTTTAATTAGGACTGCAAAGGATTTCATTTGAAATACCATAATTTTCAGCGTGAATAAATGCATTTTGGCCTACAGCTGGGTTTACTGGTTTGCTGGTTTGTCGAGCTGTGGGCTCGACGGATTAGCGGTATGCGTTCAGATGGAGTGCACAAGTACAAACGCAGCTACCAGTTGCAGTCGAATTACAGGCAGGCTTGTGGCTTGGCCCACGGCGCGCGGGCCTCTTTGGCAGCATTCTTATCCAACCACCGATAACAGTGAATAACTACTATGAAAGGCATAATTTAAGTGGGTGCGGGCTGTTTACCGCATTTACGGCACTTACCCAAACCATTCAATGGCCGTGCTCCATCATCGTGGCTGCAGCGCACAGCACATATTTCTCATGATTAAAATTGCATGTGTGGCAAGTGGTTGGCTGCACTTGTTGTTGGGTGGTGCGGGCAGCGCCTTATTGTCCCCCTGGCTCCCGAGCTGCTGAGCTCCCGAGCTGGCTCAGCCCAAATGCGCAACAATTGCTCAGCCCCACCCCGCCGGCGTAACTGTATACTCCATATAATATCCGAGCTAAGCGGTTTGTGATTTGCCATTGCCCGCTTTTAGGCATTCAAGCAAATTGTAATACAATTAGCGTCATTTACATGGAATGCTGAATGGTTGCATGTGTATTCAAGTGTCTCTGTGTGAGTGTGCGTGTGGGTGCATGCACAAAATCTGCTTAGTCCACACACCTTGCGGCTGTGGGAAGACTCAGGCTCCGACTCCGGCCTTTGGCAATTTATGCGCACTTGGTTTTCAATCAGCTGCTGTCTGCTTATTATTTAATAATATGCTTACCAATTCTGCAGGTATCCTAGCAACAGAGTCCTCAAAGACTGTACTGTACTGTATATTATATTTCCTTGTATATTAGTCGATTGTAAGAGAAGCAGTCAAGCTCATAGCTCATAGATTTTATTAGATTTAACATAAAATTTCAAAATCAGACGTTTTGGGTGCAGAGATCGTAAGTGGAGTTAGAAACATTTAATTTGAGGCATGGCCATGGGCTATATTAGCCATAGTATTGGACACTGGCTTTCTGGTGAGTGACATCTTGCCCGAAACTTCCCGTTTGACAGACCCTTTGGTGCGTGGCATCACGTACGTGGAGTATATATTCTGGGCCTCCTTCAGCGCCGCCTGCATCTCTGCCTGACTATTGAGAATGCCAGAGCGCTTCAATGGGGTCTGATAGACTATCAGTTCCATTGGTATGCCGCGTGGCACTTGCTTTCCGCCTTTGCTCTGAGCCGATTTGCTGATGCTCATTAGTTCGAGAACATCGGAGTCACTCAACATTATATAGTTCTCATCGATGGGCAAGAAATCGCTAGGATCCTGGAAGTTGGTGTAGTCACGCACCGTGCGAATCAAACTGCGCGAACTTATATAGTGACGATCGAAGATGGTGAGTGTGTAAAACACCTTGCGAGTGGTAATGGGAGACACCAGCCACAACACATAGATGCCGGCCTTGCCGTCATTCTTTGTTAGCATTTCGCGTTCCACCTGCTTGTCCTTCAGATGAGCAAACCAGGTGGTTCGGCATGCCATCATCATTATTGGCAAGTAGGTGCTGTACTTCTGATAATTGTTCAACAGACCCGAATTCGGCAGGCTCAGATTATCAACTCCCGGTCGCGTATTCGGCTTTCCCTTGACGCCTCCGTACATGAGAGTGGCCACGCAGCAGTTGTCTCCGTGCTCGTAGCCAGTCGGATCAAAGCAGAGCAACACTGGCTGATGCTCAAATACCTCGGAGGTTGTGCAGGTCGGGCTATCGGAGTGCTTGTGCAGCATGTGCAGCATTATATTGGACGGGAATACGATGTCAGTGCAGCCGCCCACAGGACAATGGGCAGGCATCCGGGATAGGTTTTCCACGGTAATTTTGCGTTTTTTTTGCTTAACATCTTTATCTTTGGTTTGTTCTCGTCCCCTTGGTCGTTCCATGTTTCGCTTATAAATATTTTTTAAAATTATTCATACTTATTTAAAGTAAAAGAAGGAAATTAGATTCGGTCAGTATTTGTCTCAAGGGCACATTAAAAATACTTTTCCACTTACATCATTCATGAAGTATGAAACATGAGCTACTAGCTAAAATGATATAGAATTAATTGTCATTTCTCACAGAGCTAAATTTCTGCTTTATCTTAAATATATAAATGGAACAAAACTCCACTCTTTCGCCTTGCAATTAAGCCAGGAAGCAGAGTAGAGTTCCTTCTACCCCGTTGCAACTAAATATCCGCACTCTCTGGTCTTGTGGCACGTTAAGCCTCTGCAGCATACATACATATGTATATGCAGACATATGCACTAAGAGACACAGCTGCTGTACGGCATCTCTAAAGCTAGTAAATTGCCGTTTTTTCTTCACAAATGCTACTGCGGCAGAGTATAAAAACTGCCAAGTCTCTCTCTCTGTGTGTGTGTGTGTGTGTGTGTGTGCATGTGAGGAAACAAACAAAAAACCGAATTAGTCGACAAAAGGCTAAAGCAAAGTGCCAAAATATTCGGTTTACTTGTTTCTTTTTTATTTTTTTGTTGTTCCTTTGAGTGCCTCAAAAACCACAAAACTTGAAATGCCTAAAGCTCTGAGCCAGCTGTTGCTAAGTTAACCGTTGTTGACGTTAAAAGCCTTTCGGCCAACACAACAAAAGAGTCACAAAAAGCCACTGCTGAAGGTATTAAGACAGTGTGCAAAGCCTCTGGCTCAGACCACTATTCATATCAATATTTACTGGGCCATGGAATTAACTTTTGATTATGATTATTGATCTCCGACTTGCAGAGTTAGCCTAAGTGAGGCAGCTTTAAATAATCGTTCGTGGGCAACAATGGCAAGATGATGATAAAAAATTGCATGTGCAGCGCTATCCGAATGGCAGTCAACAAACAGTCAGCAGTCAAAGTTTCAGCCAGCTTCAATGTTGGTTTATGCAAATTGGCATAAACTAATTTTAGATTGTATGACAGCCGCAAATTAATTCAAATTGAGTGATCACCGCAAGGCAAACAATGGCAGCAATGCGGCCGAGCAGCGAGCGGACAGTGAGAGGAGCGAGCCAATTGCAGTCTATACTTACATATACTTAAGCGTCCGGCGCCGGGCCCAGTGTGAGAGAAATTGTTAGCAAAGCCTCTAATATATGGCACAATATATATGCCATAATATATGCAGCCTTATTACACACACACACACACAGATACAGACACACACACACGCACGCTGCAGCAGTTACAGGCCCTCGAATGAAATCGCATGCACATGCATTGTATATCAGTGTGATGGCTGTGGGCCATCGCCTGGGTCAGCTGGTGCCAGTTCAGCAGGTCAGGCGAGGTCAAACGCCATTGTTCAGCAATCTTAAATTTCCATTGCATGTTACTAACAAAATTAATGTGCGCCTGGACAAACGGTGCTTAAAATGAATTTTAGCCGACTTTCATGCATACCAGCATAACATACTTGGCCGTTACAGTGTTGCCAGTTTAGCCAATTTGTGGCTAGATGTAGCCTATTTGTAAATGAGTATAAAAATTGAGCTAGACAATGCAGAAGCCAAAGTGTTAAGAGAATAGAAGAAGCTAAGTTCAATAATTATTTAATTATAATATTAATAAATATTCTGAGGCAGCGTAATAAGTTAATCCCATTTAAATATGCGTTTATGTATGACTATGTATATATTTATTTGTATGTGTGCACAGCACAGAGACGCTTGGCACACCAAAAAGTAAGGGCCGAAGAAGAGCTACAGATCAGCTCTGTTCTCTGTGTGTATCCAGCAGCAGACATTCGGTATTTATATTCAAGTAAAACGAATCAGCAGAGAGTGTTCCCATTGCTCACGTCAAGCTCACCGCTACGGCGTCTACCTGACACCGATCTTAACATTTGAGAGCAACTTGGTGATTGAGTGAGAGTCGACCTATATAAAGAACTGCTGCTGCAGCATTTCTTCAGTCGTAACGAGTCGTCCAGGCCTGACGGGGGTCAGTTGTGCAGTGCAGTAAAGTGAAGTAAAGTGAAGTGTGGTGTGTTTAAATATTAAATCATAGCAAAGCGTTAAACACAAAAAGGAAATATATACTGGAAATACTTGGAGGAAATTCTTAGAGAAACTACTAAGAGCAATGACTTACATTAAATTCTTAGAGGAGATAGCATAAATATTTAAAATAAATTCTTAGAGGCGAGCTTTACTTAGAGGAAACATGTTAGCAATTTCTCCTACATTTTAGCCTGTTTTGGCCTACTCAACAACTGGCAACACTGGGCCGTTAGTGCTTCAGCTTGAGCTGAATCTAGGTTAATGTTGGCGGCTTATCGTTTGATATTGATATAATTATTGACTTTAAACTTCAACAATTTGCAAACTTTAACTTTAATATCAAACCTGACTGTTCGGCCAAATGGTTGTTTGATTTGTCAACAGCAGTTAACTGGCATTATTGCTCAACTGCTGGCCGAGTCATGTCATCGACGAACATTGATCGGAGACAAAGGACCCAGACATCTAACAGGCCGCCCATTTGTCACTGGAACAGCTCGACATGCCCAGGTTGGGATGCTGTTTGCTGTCTGTAACTGGTCTGCAATTTGCGTCACGCACATCTTGGAGCCAGCTTCCGCTATGCCTTGCCATGCCTTGCCATGCCTTGGCTATGTGTCATAAGCAGCCGACCGATAATCAGTCAAAGCGTACGGGCGTGCTCTATCCAAGGGACACCAAATCTATGGCTGAGCATTTCGCTGGTCACGTAGCCAAAGTAGCCATTTTTGTTTGATTTATTTACCTGGCACGCTGCTAACTGTTAACTGTCATCTGTGGCGACATTAGCCACTCGCCGCCTGACCAAGATGATGTTCTGCGCTCTATTTGTGTTTGTGTGTGTTAGGATTTGGTTAACAGCAGCTGTGGCCATGCCACAGGCTGGGATAACGCCACGCATGCCAAATATCTGAACGTCACGGTTGAACAACCAACTGACTAGGTTGGTGACTGGCTGACTGACTGCCAGACTGCCAGACTGGTTGAATGACTGATTTTTTTGTATGTTGTTGTTGTTGTCCACTGTCTTGGTTATCAACTGGCTTCCACGTGTGTTTTTGCGGTTTGCTTTGTACTCAGCGCACATGGCGTACATGTATCGTCTATTTGTTATGCTCTTTGGCTCTGCGCGCAAATTCAATTTGAACGTTGGCCTTGCTGCATATGTTTGTTTATTTAGGGCGCTGCCCACCTACCCGGCCAAACTCCATCTTTATTTGCTGTCCAGCGTGTAAACAGCTTTAATTCATTACCGAACTTCACATTCGTGGAACCTTTATGAACTGTGTAAGACACAAGCGGACATTTGAAATTGAGTTGTGTCAGCTCAGTAGGGCCAGAGCCAAAAGGGTCGTCATTAATTTTTCAGCTAAGCCAAAGATAATTTTAAAGCCTTTTTGGAAACTGCTGTACAGAGTATCTTTTAATTGACTTTAATTTGGGAGCATGGAAATATTTTCATGTTGCCTAACCCCAAAGAAAATGCCTGAATATTATGCAGTTATGTATTATATTTTTTCTCTCTTTTTTTTTGTAAGTTCGTTAGCGGGTTTCTGCTGGGCCATTTTCCCCAAATAAGCTGAATGTACAATATATATTTGTATAAGAGTTTGGGCAATGTTCTTTTCAAATTAGTTTATCGCGTGAGGTCTGCATAATTTTTGCCCAAATTAAGTATACGCCATGTGTTGCCGAGCTGCCGATTTGCATGTTAGTGGAGTGGCAATTTCAGTGTCTACTACTGCTGCTGTCCCTCGCTGATTGCAGCAACAAATTGCAAACTTATTAAGTTTATTAAAAACAACAGCGGCTACAAAGACATCACTGAGCGAAGTAGGAAGCCAGAATAAATTCCACTTTGTTGTACGCTTAACTTTCGCTGCTGCAACTCTGCATAATTTACTTGAAGCATTTTGCAAACAATGCAAACAGCACTGCAGCCCCTCAGCCTCCTCCACTACTCAACCACTCAACCCCTCATCTCCAAGCCAGCCCAACGCAACTCGTCCAGCTGCCAAGCACCAATTTGCAGTTTCAACTGTGAGTTGCAAGTTTTTCGCAGATGCTCGTTAATGTTTGGGCAATTTTTAGTTGCCAGCAGCTCGTCCAATGCTGCTCGGCCCTGTTATTCATTATCAAAACAAGAGGCCAGCAGCCTTTTAGTGTCCTTAGATGCCGGCCACGTCGCGTTGTCACAGTCAGCTCTTCGAGGCATTTGCATGGCCTGGCCGTCTGTTTGCCCCGTTGTGTAGTAGTGGCTCGGCTCCATATTGTTTTCATTCCATTTCTACTTTAAATTTTTGGCCTTATTTGTTTTACTTTTATACGTATGCTAAATATCTTCATTTCCAGGCGGAACAGCGAGCGGGCAAAGTTTTTTGGCGCTGTTTGTTTTAAATTATTTTTAATGAGAGTCCTAATGCAATTGTCTTCAATTTTATTGTTTAGCTTTTATTTTCTCGTAATTATGCGAAATCGGGGATTTTAATTTATTTTCTTATTTCTATGTTAATTTAACTGTTGTCCTTTTAAGCCAAAGAACAACGAAAAAAGTTTCAAATCTTCTAAATTTCGATGAGCCTGCAGATTGTTCCTGTCAGATTGTTGTTGTTGTTGTTGGTGTTGGCTGCATGTTAGATGATTTGTTTGACTTAGAAAGTTGGTCCACGATTTCATTTTCAATTTGTAGCATCGCCTACAGCTGCATCCTGAGCCTGTTGCAATTTACGCCCGCTTACAGCAACTTTCCTGTACAAGGCCTCAGATCTGGTCTGGCTTGGCTGTGCCTTTGCCTCACATAGAAGAGATGGCAAGGAGCAGGTAAATTTCTGTGCACATTTTCTACATTAGTCAACATTAAAAATTTATTTGCTTTGAGTAGATTACACGCATACAGCGCGTTATGGATAAAGTGAGTCAGCTGGAGCCGAGAGCGCAGCGGCAAAGGCAACAATAAGTAACTGGGGTCTAAGTTTTTGCATATTCCCTTATACCCACACAGAAGATGTTAATAAATGGTGGGAATATAAGGAAGAAAAAAGTAAGAGAATAGCGAACCGAGCGCATAGTGCCCGCAAACACAAATGAGCTGCCAGCAAATTAAGTGCAGCTGGCAGCTTCGGTTTGGCTCGCCAACTACTTTAACAAACTTTTAATACTGGCTGCGTGTGCTTTAAGTTTTCCATTAAAAGCCGCGGCTTGAATGAATCCATGAATGGCGGCCCAGCACCTTGTATACCAGGACTTAATGACGCCAGCCGTCCAGCCAGTCAGCAGATAGTTAATCACCAATGGCTACGGCGGCAGCTACAGCCTCCAGTCGAACCGAAACATGTTTTCAATTCGACGCCCAGTGGCTGGCTGCCCAGCTGAGCGAGAGAATTATTGCCAACAGGTGAGGCTCCGGGCACTCGGATATGTGTTAAATTTTGTGTGAAAATTGTTGTTCGAAGCGGGAATGGGAAATTATTCACAGCGATGATTCAACGCCTCTCCGTGAACTTTTTCATTTTTAATTTTTGCGATTTTATAGTTCTTTTTATTGAGCCACATAATCAAAGACAAATAAAAAAATATATATACAGATATATGCCTGCATACGATTTAATATTTTATATCACTTTAATTGCTTTTTGCAATATTCACGTGTCTCTTCAGCAAAAAATATATGAATATTTGTCATGCATAACTTTTTCTGAGATTCGATTGCAAGCCTTGAATTTATATTTATTAAAATGCATCACACTGAAGTCACTTCAGGATTTTAATAAATGTATATACTTCATGTAATTATAACATTTGATGCAACTAATAATGCAATGGGTAAAAGTAGGGATTCAGTAAGCTCTGTTTTATTCATAAATACTCACAAATGCAGCTTATTTATTTATTAATATCACAAATGTCATAAATAACAAGCAAAACTTGCACGGCCAGCAAACAAATAAATAAAGTGCAATTTAAGCCTGAAAATAATGCCAATTTAGTTGTTAGCTGTGATTTACAAGTTTCGAATTGCAAACATGGCACATTGCGAGTGCCGAAATGGAGAAAACAATTGTTTACCGTTCTGTTTAGTTCTATTGCGGTCAATAATTCCTTAAACTTATTTATTTATTTATTTATTTTGCATCTGAGTTGCATTTTAATCACAGCAAACCGCAGCTGGGCGGTGAAAATAAGGGCGGGCCTTCGAATCAGAGACAGGTGTTTATTTTCGAGAATGCAATTGAGTGGAATTTGGCCGAC
The DNA here is from genome assembly GCA_035045965.1 of Drosophila aldrichi. Taxonomy (NCBI): domain Eukaryota; kingdom Metazoa; phylum Arthropoda; class Insecta; order Diptera; family Drosophilidae; genus Drosophila; species Drosophila aldrichi. The sequence continues at coordinate 399,712 of JAWNOM010000013.1, read as the reverse complement.
AAGACATTTTGTCAGCTGCTCTGCGGCTTGAGTAATAATTAAATCAATCACGCATGAGAAACTAAATTCATGCATTTCGTACCGGTGGGAAGAGAACTTTTCAATTAAAATACATCCATATTATCCTTCGAAATTGCAGCTCTAATGCATATTGATTTAATTTGTTGACTTGCTGAGAGTTTGTAAACTAAATTAATTAAATTATTCATTTGAAGATTTAGTTGGTCGGCAACAATTGGAGTGCCCCTCGCATTTGTGCTGCAACTGCAGTTTTTCGTTAGCTGCAAATGGAAATTGGCATCTAATAAACAAAAGACATCTGCCGGTTGTCTGCCTCTGCGTGTGCGATGAAAGCCGCTCGGGGCGGATGCGTTATATGCAAATTGCGTATACGCAGCGTGACAAATATATGCCATACGAACAACAACGAAACTATGTGTGCTTCATTCACGCACTGAAAACTCAGACACAATGCCAGAGATCAATTATTCAGGACCAGTGCATTAGCGCTCAGCCCACATTGGCATAATTTGTCAGCTGTCGAGAGTCGTGCCCGCCTATTAAATATGCCAACGTGCAAAATAAATTGCCAAAGTGCTTGTCACTGAGTGCTAAACAAATAGCAAACGAAACGAATCAAAACCAAATGCTTAACGGCATGTCATTCCGCATTTCACTTCCAGCCAAGTCCGAGCCAAACCAAACCGAGCCACACCCAATCAAATCAAACAATTCGCCAGTCACCAAGAACTGCCCAAGTAAATGTATTGCACTTTGTTTTGTGGTCTGGTGAATTGCAATTGCCAATCAGACAATGTCAGCACTTCTCTGGCCTAGCACAATTTCCAAATGTTAGTTTGTTGTTTTTTGACTTAGCCCCGTTTTTTAGACGTAGCCAATTTTACTAAAGTTACTTACGGATGCTAGCATAAATTGAATAATTTACGATGCTGCCAAATAATGTCTACGGCTTCTAAAAATTAATACAACTTTTTAATTTAATAATTTGTAGCTCCGTATAAATAAATTCTGCTACTCTTTGGTATATAAAAATAATTTGAGATGCTTTAACCCTTTCTGTTATACGTAATGCTTCCAGGGAGTTTATTAAAATGCTCTACGAGCTGCGCTATACTAATTATGTATTAAACAGTAATATTAAATTTTCCCTTGCAGTATGCGAAACAATATTAACTTTTGATTGCCGGTTCGTTGGACTCGTAAAAATTGAGAGAAAGTTGCTTTTAACCGCTTTGTTTTATACATCAACAACTGGGCTCAGGATAATTATGTAACGAGGCGTATGATTAACTGGCTTTAAAATTATGCATGTTCGCAAAAAATGTTAAAATATTATGCTTTTTATGTTCAATTATAATTAACTTACATTGTGTTTTTTTTTTTTTATCTAGTCTTTTACTAAGAATGGGAAGGAAAGCTGTGAACGAATGACCTATAGCTGCTATTGATCCAAAGGAATGACTGGGCGAGTTTAAAGTAAAGTGAGGAATTTATTTGCCAATGATGCGCTCCACTCGACCCGCTATCAGGTTACAAGTGTATAAAAGACATTAGGGCCCTTTGGCGCACATTCAATTAGATTTTCTGATTGGTCGTTAGCCACATGCCAATTATGTTACCTTTCTCGAAAACCAATTAGCCATTTTATATATCCAGCCGTGAGTGGGTGCCACGAGCTGAAACTTCAAACCGGGCACCGACGGCAATTTGACTGGCTTGATGTGAAACCTTTACCTTTGCCGTAAACCAATTAGGTCTCAAAAGGAACACCGCGTTGTCCTTGTGCATTAATTGGATTAAATATGTCTAGTTTGAGCGGAACAAAACGGTTTGCCTTTTAAATGGGCTAACTCACGAGAGAAAATGGAATTTTCCGAATAATTATTGCGTCTATCCGATGCTTTATTACAATTTATTGTTTTTTGACAAGAGTCCTTCACACACACGCACACACATACACAAATGTGTGCATATTTGCCAAACATAAAAAGCACAAATTGTAAATTCATGTTAGAACAAACCCATTCAAATCATAACGAACAGAAAGCAGAAAGAGTATCCGCCATTGTGTTGCACAACATTTTAAATAAATTTGATACACATTTCAGTCAGTCAGTGTATTTATATCAACTCCCTTCATATATACAATAAATCTATTAGTGTTCCATATTAATTCACAGCTTTAGCATACAAATTGAATAGCTCGGTATATCCCGAGGCATTTCAGAGCACAGGGTATATATTTGATCTCATTAACATTTTCCATTTATTATTTTTGCCATATATTGAATTCCAAATTATTGTATTAGCATAATCAAAATAAATTAATTACATTGTTGGCCAAATCAAACATATGACCACAAATAGAGAAATTTGTGTTTAATATAAATTAAAATTAATTACAAAATTGTACAAACTTGCAAACAAAAGGCTTAAACGTTGTAACTGCCCTAGTCTTTAATATTGAGTCATTGAATTTCATCAAAAATTGTGACTGAAGACGACAAAATGCTTTCATACAATATATTAAAATTGTTTGAAGGGCAGACTATGCTGTGGATGATTTACATAGGGAGGCAAAGTGCCAATGCAAACGTCTTTCCATTAAGCTATGGAAACTGACATTGGGTAAGCCTTACAACTACAGTCTGTGTATGTGTGTGTGTGTGTAGAGGCTCGTGTATCGACACTTGACATGTGCCTCGAAGGCTGACATAGCCTGTTTTTCACTGTTCAATAAATGTCAACAAGTTTTCAAGTTATAATTGAAGCACTTCAACAAGTTTACATGGAACTTCAAAGAAATTCACACAATATATATACACATTTGTACAAGCCCGGGCTGTGATGCTGTTGCCAAAAAATCTGCATCAGCTGCAGGCTGTCAAGTAAGTTCAAGAGTCAACAAGGCTTTCGTAGAGTTTTCCCTTTGGCTTAGCTGCCGGCCCTGCCGTAGACCGCTGTACATAAGTCAAGACTATAAACTGTCAAAAGGTCATATGTATAGTTGGGTCTTTGTCAAACAATGCAATTTTCAAGAAAATCTCAGGCAACAACAGCAACCGCAACATGAGCAATTTGTCTCCCAGTTCCTGTTCACTACAAGTTAATTAATGAATGGCAAATGCGGACAAAATATTTTCTTCACACATAGCACAAAGAACTTTTATGTGTCTTACAAGTTTCATTTATTTTTTATTTTTATTTTTATTTTATTATTTTTTTTTTTTTTTTTTTTTGCTTTAAGCTATCAGTAATTGAAGTGGTTTCTTCTGAAATATGTTTAACTTATGCATTTTGATATTTCTTCAGCTGTATTATTGCTCGCTCTAAGTTTACGCAAACCATAATAATAAGATATCAGAGAGTTAAGCCTGATATACCAATAAACTTTGGGCGAACTTTTCTCATAATCGTTAAAGATTTTGTGCAAAAGCAAATAAAAGAAACTTTTCAAAATCAAATGGCTGATGATGTATAGATTTCTGTGCTTGAATAATATGACACACATACATATATATATTTTGGATGAACTTCAAACAGAAAGTGCAAGCGAGTGTATTTGAGTAAGAGTATAAGCTAAGATAAAGCCAATTAAAGGTACAAACAGAAATTATAAGGGAGAGTGTATTTGGGTAAGAGTATTAGCTGGGATGAAACTAATTAGACGAACTATCCCGAACGGCAAGACGTGAAATTACTTTGATGATGCTGACATTAATTGAATTCAGCCTCCCGACTGTGAGCTGACTAGCAAACAGTCAGTCAGTCGGCCGGTGGAAATATTTGATATAGTATGGTAAATGTTGGCCGGACAAACAAGATATCTAAAGGTCAACCTGATATAACTTATTTAAGAGAAGTGGTTTTCAGACACAGCTTTAAGTCTTGGAAATGAGAATGTACCCAGAGCTGGCCAGCCAGGCAATGTTTGCCATAATCTTAACTGAAAAGCTGTCTCACTGAACACGCTGCTCACAGTGTTAGAAAATAAGAATAGAAACAATAATTTCCGTTATTGTCAACGCTTCACTCCACAGCGCACAATGCTGGCATCAAGGAAGCTGTCGCCTGGCCGTTTCCTGGCCATCTTTACCCGCTATCCGGCTACCCAGCTCATCTCATCGAAGGCTTTCAGCGCTCACACTTGATGTATTTCCGACTCCGACAGTTGCTATTTTGTTGCGTAGACATTTCATTTGTCAGTCTCTCGGGACGCAATCGCATTGTTTGCACTTGAATTGTTAATACCCTGTACCATGGCACATAGTGTGTATTTATTTCGTACATATACATCAATTTGATAATGTGCAATCTAGAGATTGTATATGTATTATAACTTCGCCTAGGGTCCTCTACAGTCGAGCAGGTTCATTTCGTTTTCCAAGTGTCGCTTTTATAGATAATGCCCGTTTGCTAGGTAAATAATTTCATTTTTCTTTTTTTTTTCATCAACTTCATTATTTCTAATTATATACGTTGATGGCGGCTGTTAAGTGAAAATTTCGCCTAATTGTTTTTGACAGATTTAATTAACAGTTCGAAGTTTGGCATAATTGAAAATGTTGTTGGTCTTATATTGCGTTGTTCTTTTTATTTATAAATTTAACTTTGAAGTTTTCTTTCTTTTTCGATGCCCGAGGGAAATTTCCATGCTTCAACTGTACAAATACAGCATTAAATGGAAATTAAGTTTTTGTCTCCATGCTTTAAGCATATCCTACTTAATAATGATTTAAAGAACAATACAAAATTGCTAGCTGAATATTTACTGAATATATTTTTTTTATATATGATAATACTTACATGATGACCTAATATATCTATATTGGTGCTATAAACTTCATCCAAACAATTAGCTATACTCTTGATATCCAAAAGCTTATTATAGTTGCAAAAATAAGTTATGGCGACTTTTCCAGAGTCGATTTCAAATAAATGATACAATTTGCAGTCGGCGCAGTTTGCCGTAAATGTGTTAACTGTCATTTTAAAATTCCATAAATATTAAAAAATATCAACAAGGTAGAGCAAATACCGGTATTCCATATGCCATTTACACACGAGCGCATTAACTTTTATTGGCATCACATATACAACGACTGACCTACTTTATAATACCGAAGCGGGCTACTGGACCCGTACAAATGCACACGCTTCCAGTAGACACACAGGTGCTGGCACACCTGCTGACAAGGCACACACTGAGCGCAAATGCACATACACACACACACACACACAGAAATGCAACCTGAGATGAGTTGCGACGATGCACAGCAGGAGAGGTGCTTTGATCTATGGCTCGTCCCTGAAGCCTTGTGCCAACCGGGCTAAACAAACAGAAAAAACTTTTCTGAAAGTAATTTCAGCCATTTGCACGTTAATTTAATTACCAGAGCAAGTGCTCATCATCAGCCACAAAGGAGCCGTCGCCCCGAACTAAATAAAGAATGGAGTATAGAATAAGCTGAAAAGGAACATATATTTGCCCGCCCCTTATAATATCCTTTTCAGCCCTAATGTAAGCTTATCTATAGAAAATAAAACTCACAAAAAGGTTTTCTCTTTTTCTAATGAAAACCAAAGCTGTTTAACAATCGACCCACAGTCCATTAAATTGGGCGCTTAACCATCTGCAAGATTAAATTCTGATAGAAATCCGCATCCGAAACTCTAAATCACAGTTTATGGCCCTTTGGCAAATGCAAAGAGGGGCGAGCCCATTATTTTATTTTATTTCGTCTTATAGATGTGCACGCATATGAATACATAAAAGCTCGATCAAAATGCATGGCAGAAACAATTTAAAATAATTCAAGAGACCCTTGCGGGCAGCCACAAACAAGCAACTGGCAGATGGCCTCACAAGCCCAGTGGATACGGAGGATTATCTTGCAGATACTCGTACTTACTTATCGTACATACGAGCACATCCAAGCCAGAGTGCGTGTATGCAAGGAATTATCAAGTGTTTGTCAACACACTCGCACAAAAACACACGCCCACACGGCCAGACGCACCCACACACTCACACACACATACTCAGACACTCAGAGGGGTGTCAGGCAGTAAGCACTACAAAGAGCTTATGTAAAGTGAAAGTGTGCGCGGTCGTGTTATAAGAAAGTGTCCGTCTTGTCGCTCAGTTTGTCCCTCGGACAGCTTCAGTAGATGTATGTATGTATGTATGTATAAGCTTCGAGAAAATGCGTAAGCCAAACGACCGGAAAGATATACCCACATACATATATATAGATACACTTATGCATATACATATATACATACGTGAAGACATACATATATGCTTCTGCACATACATAAATAAGTTTCCGGATTAAACACACACCTCGGCCGCCATTGTCATCAGCCCAAGTTGGCGCAATAAAACCAATCTGAAACTGTGCATGAAACTTTTCCTTTGCCCTGCTGACTCTAAGTAGGTAAAGTATGTCATTTTGTCTGATACTTATACTGCGTCGGTATGTGTGTGTGACTGAGTGTGCCTGTGTGGGGGAGTATGGGTACGATATTGCTATCTTCTGAGCAGACATCAAAGGCATAACTTACATGCGTGAGCCAGTCACATATGCCATTTGTATACATATCTTACCAAATGTAAATTAATGCTAAATTTATTGCTTTTTGCCAAATTAAGTATCTCCAAAAAAGAATGCTTAAAAAAGCTGGAATATGTTTTATTTATTTATTTATTTTTTTTTAATTCATTAATTAACACGAATGACTGTTAAATTGTTTACATATATTGAGAGAACTTAAAGGTCGTTTCAGTGAAGCTTTTAGGCATATGTGTGTGTAGAAGCTTTATTTTAGATTATATCACTAAGGACACCGTGAGATGCAATACATACAAAGTTTTTTCTCTGAAATGCTATTCGGCGTCATTCATAAAAGGCTTTGGCGGTTTCCTAAGCAGATTTGGGGCGGACAAATGATTTATATAAGCTATGAATATATCAGTTATGCATGTGTGAATATTATTTTTCCAGTTAAACAATTTTAGCAGAAATATGTGTATTAATACACATATAGATATCACATACATTTACACATATATAGAAATATATGTATATGTGTGTGTGTATGTGTATGTGTGCGTACTTTAACATGCTTTTCGCATTGTCCTTGTTTCTGTTAATACGAAAATATTTCGTTTTTATTATGTATTTGTTTTTGTGTCTTCTTGTTCTTGGTCCACATACAATATTTAACAGTCTCAACAAATTACTTTAACCCTTTTCAAAACTGTGTACCCTTAAGGCTTTAAGTCATTTGTCAAAAACTGCAAAAACGGCTTACGGAAAACTCAAGCCCGCAAACATACACACACACTCACACATACTGACACATCCCCATACTTAGTCATGGTGAGACTTTCACACTTTCTTATGCAAATTTTCTGCTTATACGCATGTCTTTAAGGCTATTCTAGTGAAGCCAAACAAACGTATCCATATACGTTCATACATATACATATGTAGGTATATATGTATACATACATATAAATTTAGCTCTGTAGCAGCTGAGAACTGCCGAAGGGCGCATTTCAAATACGTTGCTGTCAACTTCTTCACACATTAAGCCTATTTATTTTTGGCTCTTGTCAGATTAAATTACTTGGCCAGTCGACAGGCGTTGAAATATCATTCTCTGCCTAAACAATTCGAATTGGCGCAAATCAACATGGATTCCTGTGTGAAAACAAAAATCAAATGTATGTCAAACATGGCAAATGATTTTTTTTTTTTATATTTCATCACAAATAAAATGAGGCAAAAGAAAAAAAAACACTTGTCAGCAGTCAAGTGGGGGAATACTTAAATATTACTGCTAATCAAAAATAGGCATATTAATCTTTTATTATGAAAGATCAACGGATGAATAAAAGAAATTATTTATATATTTACAATTAAAAAGTATATAAAATAGTAAGTCCTATTAAATCATATTAGCAGAGAATAAGTCATACGAAACACAGATTTCTTTACTATTGATTTGAGATAAATTTACAACAAATAAAACTTAAATAAGACAATTATATATATAGTTACTTAATCACTTTGCATGCATGAATTAGCTCTTACAATCAATCTAAAAATACTTCAACTAACTCATTTAGCCATTGCTTTAATGTAATCAAGCTCTAGCAGATAATGTGCATTCCCCCATACAGAGCAACCGCATGCAGTGGTGTCGGAGTCAAGCCTACGTTGTTATAAATGCTTATAATTGAATTTTTTATATTTCGCTGAGCTAGGCAGCCAACCCACGAACCAGCTGAAACAACTCTGACCAACCGAAAGTGGTTGTCGGTTTTTTTTTTTACTTTGCGCTCAAGGATGCTGTCCAACCACCCAGCTCCATTTACGTGGGCCACATAAAACACACCCGGCGTGCGGCCAGAAACTCGGACGTTTAATAGTTGGAGCCATAAATTCGCTTGCTCTTTGATGCAATTAGGAAAAAAATGCTGGGTATTGGATTCTGGTACATCGCTGATAGTCTTACGTGGCTGGTTTTGTGGTTTCCTTTATTGGTTGGCTCCTGTGAACGGAACGCGAATTAGAGCTATTCAATTTAGCAGTCTCGCTGCTGATATTAAATGTCATTTGGAGGTTAACCCAATGGCATGGGCGGAATATTAGAGGTGCCAGCACAACATTTACATAAAGAGATTACAATTTGATTAGATCATTAATTAAAAAACTCTCCCTGGGCGAATACAATTACTGTGTGGCATATGTTTAGAAAGTATCTAATTTGGTTCATCAGACCAGTTTGAAAATACAATCAACAGTAAGCGACATGTTGCTCAAATCCCAAACAACAACAAAATAAACCTTTTTGGATATATGATAAATCTGAGATTAACAAATGTACTAGCGATCCCACTGAGAAGAGGCAGAGCCAATTCCAGTTGATAATTTTTGAACGAATCAAATTCCAGTTGAGATTTACAGCACTTGCCGGTGCTAAGCCCTTAAAATATGTGCAGTAGCACTAAATCCACAAACAAGTCTAGATTTCACATACAGTTGCTGGCTGGCAGGAGTGTTGTCCTAGTGAATGCGCGGGGCTATGAATCAGAAATATTTCTGCCCGTCCTGCAAAAGGGCCGAGTCTGTTTGAGGAATGTGATATGCAGCCGGCAGCCCAAGTCGCCGGCAAGTGAGATGAGCTCCCAGTCATCGTCGTCGGATCATCGATGCCAAAGGATAAGGAACATCAAGCTGACCACAGCAACGGCTGGCTTGGCGCCCAACCCTGGAAGAAAGGTTAACACTAGCAGGCTACGCTTCGAGCTTAAGCTCATTTCGAACGGCAAGGTGGTGCTTGTGGAATGTAATGGCTACGAATCTGAGATTTTTCTACCTTACATTTGTAGCCGTTGCGTTGCTATGAAGCACATCTCCGCTAATGAGTTGGCGCAATGTGCATCTGCAAGATCGAATAAAAATCAGTGTACACAAAAGACGCCCAATAATTCTGTGGCAATCCAGGCTGTTGGGCTATCCAGCCTGTTGGCAGCTCCACCCAAGTCAGCAAATGTTATAAAAAAAGAAAAAAGTGGACAGAGAATACAAAAAAGCCAACAAGGAAAAAAAATGAAAAAAACGCAAAACGACAAATCTCCCACTAGACAAAAAAAGAAACGCTGCAAGCTGTATTCAAAGGAAACCAGAGATGTGTCAAATTAATTTATTAAAGTTTAACAGAAATCGTACGAGTTGACAAAACAAACGGGTGCTAAACTTCAATATATATAAATATATTATATTTTGATGTGTAAATAGCAATAACATTTCTCAGTTCAGTAATGTAAAAGTTTGTCTATGATAAAGTAAAGATTTGGCCAAACCAATGCATTTCAAAACCAATCAGTTAAAATTTTCTTTGAAGCTAATACTAAGCCAAAGCGCTATTTTGGTTGAGTATCCAGGACGTGAGCCGCAGCTGTTCATGCCAACGTTGCTCAACAATAAAATCGTATTGCGAAACATCATATTTGATCATATCAATCTGCCGAACAGTGATGCAAAGCCAAAGCATGAATTCTCCAATAAGAAGTGCCGTTCCGAAGCGGACACTGTAAGGAGGCAACGCAGGGGTAAGCCAAATAGTTCAACTAGCGGTGATAGCACTGGAGTATGCGGCGACAAGAGTTCCAAATATGTGGCTTCCCGTGGTAATAACGGCGATAGGCCGAACAACGAATGCTCCGAATCGATGCATTCCACTGATAACACCAAATCAGAGCCGCCCGACATCGACAGTTCCAAGTTGGCGCAGTTTGGCGATAGCTATTATGGTAAAACCTTAATGCCGAGTACCGACCGTTTCCATTGGGTGCGTTCTGGGAAAACCAAGAAACTAACACCATATGAGGAGAAGCAGCACAGCAGCACGAAGGCCACACCGATTGCGGGTCCGGCAATTAAACCGACCATTGTGGACTACCAGGAGCAATTGCGGCAGCAGCTGAAGAAGGTACACTCTCATGTGCTAAGCAATCCCTTACCGCCGTTCGAAGGCATGCGATCCTCTTACCAGGACAAAGAACTTAAACCAGGCCGAAGGCCGCTCTTAAGAAAAAAAGCGAACACACGAGGCTTAGTAATTCACAATAAACAGACTTAAGACTTACGAGTTTGTAATATCTATAAATTTTCGTTTTAATAAATTTTAGCACATAACTGATTAATTAATGGTTAGATGAAACTGTTGTTTGTTGGTTGTTTTGCACAGCATAGCTAATAAAATCAAATGTTATTTGTTAAAAAAAAAAAAAAAAAACAAAGAGGTTCCACCAAAAGAATCATAATCACTCGTTTTAGCTTCGAGCAAGGCGCTTCGGTTTATTTCATTTCGGCTCTTTAAAAGAACTTGGTTAGCGATTGACTTTCGCATAATGAGACTCCCAAGCAAGTGGGTAAATAACTCATAAATTCCATGCATATTCTTCATATTCACACATGCATACACCCCACTCACGCATGCTATTGTTGATATCAATACAATTGGCTCATTTGACTCGGGAAAAAACCAGAGCGAACAAGTATGAAAGCTCAAATCGAGTCCGCTCGACTAGCAAATCCCCTGAACAAATTATTGAAACAGCAGAGAGCGTTCCCATTGGTCACCTGAAGCTCGACTGTAACGAGAGAGACAGTACTTGAGTAAAAGTAAAAGCAAGGAGAGAAGCAGTGCAGAAGATCATAAAAGTTGTCTATGTGTATGCAGCAGCTCTCATTTAGTATTTGTATTTAGGTAAAGAGAAGCTAGAATGCTCACAGCAGCAGAGAGCGTTCCCATTGGTCACTTGAAGCTTGACTGCAATAAGCGCTAATAGTGGGCATATATAAAGCGCAGCAGACTTATAGTTGTAGTAGTAGAAGTAATGGTTATAGTAGTAGGACTTATAGTAATAGTAGTAGGACTTATAGTTATAGTAGTAGGATTGTTATAGTAGTAAGACTTAAAGTTATAGTAGTAAGACCTATAGTTATAGTAGTAGGACTTATAGTTGTAGTATATTATAAGGCCGTAGCTCGAAAAGCTTTAACAAGTCGAGTCCGCTCGACGAAATACCCTGAGCGAATGCTTGAAGCAGTAGAGACTGTAACGAGCTCTGGTTCAACATTTAAGAGAGTCAGTACTTGAGTAAAAGTAAAAGTAAGCAGAGAAGCAGTGCAGAAGATCATTAAATGTGTGTGCATCAGCTCTCTTTTGGTATGTGTATGTGTAAAACGAAGCTAGAATGCTCACAGCAGCAGAGAGCGTTCCCATAGCTCACTGGAAGGTCAACTGCAACGAGCGCTACCTGCCGTCGGGCTTCACATTTGAGAGAGAGAGAGAGAGAGACAGAGCTTGAGTAAAAGTGGCTTTACGTATATAAAAGGCCTCAGCTGCAGCATTTCTTCAGTCTTCCAGGCCTGGTGGGGGTCAGCGCAACGAAGTCGAGTAGAGCGTGTGATCGATCTGCTTAGCATTAAAGACGTAGAGGAACTACGTAGACGAATACGTGAATGAATTACGTAGAGGAAATAAGTCGAGGAAATACTTAAAAGAAAGAGGAAACACATACGTAGAGGGAATATTTAGAAGAAATGGACAGACAAATAGTGCTAAATCATCAAGAATATATGTATATACTTTGTGGGGTCTGCTACGCCTCTTTTGCCTGTTACAGACATTTCAACAAAACCATTATACCCTGATTTCCCATTTTCAATGGGTTCAGGGTATAAAAACGCCCAAGCCGATCGCAAACGAACTCAACAAAGAACCGACGTAATCGATTGCACTCTGAGTTTTTCTCAGAGACTTTTGGGAAATCTCCGCCGGTATTTACGAGTGTTATTTTTACAGCAATTATTTGACTATCGGTCGATGTTATTTGTTGTGAAATTAGAAATAAATGAAATTAATTGCGAAATGCGAGAATAGTAATGCACAACAAACAGCTTTGCGTAGGGTCAGTTACAGTGCCCGAAGTAGAACCGGTCTATCGGGCCGAACACCAACAAACACACTCGTTAATGTGTGTGTGTGTGTCTATCTAATCTGTGTATGAATGGCAGCTGATTACTCATGCTGTTTGAGTTACGTGGCCTTTTGTTTCCATTGCAAATTGCATTATACTTATTCACATTTGCGATTCAGTCTCACAATCAAAACACGGCGTGCTGCTCGTTTGAAAAAATGAGCGCTTCACATATTTTGGACTTGCAGGATGACTGTCTAAGGTATCTGCTGGGCTATCTGTCAACTGAAGATCAAATAAGTTATGCTCAAGCCTGCCAGCGATTTCGTGACGTTTTCATAGATTGGGCCGGCAGACATTATCGACACTTCACCATCGATGAGAAGAGCTCAAAGCAGGAGCTGATCAGATTTTGCATATGCCGCGAGGCAGTCGAGGAGCTGACCATTGATCTGGATCACTTTGATTCGTCCCGAGCGCTGAGAAACTATGGATGCGTAGCACCTCTAAACTGTTTTAGCATATTAAGCTTAGCATTGACAGGCATGACAAATCTGAGAAAATTGATAGTCAAACAGGTCAAGTTTATGCTCCTCTTTGCGCAACCATTTGAGAAAACATTAGCTGCAGTCAAAGACTTAAAGCAGCTTAAAGTCCTAGAGTTGCATGCGATCGATGGTATAGAAGTATATTAAATGAATAGTATTTGAAGCTCTCTTAATCGTTTTGACTTCTCAGATTTCACCTTTGACAACTTGGGCCAACTGAAGCATCTGGAGGAATTACACTTGATTTTAAAGACTCTTAGTGCCTCAGCTCTAACCAACTGCTGCAAGTCGAATCCCAATCTGCGTTATCTGCACCTAGGATTTTCCAGTGTCCAGCGGATTCTGAGCGACATTGCTCCACATTGTGCTAATCTGGAAACTCTTCAGTTTGGCATGATAGGAGAAGCGCCGGCATACAAAGCAATCGCCAAGCTGCCCAAGCTCAGGCAGCTCATATATTATGGCATTCGGAGCACCAACTCCTTTCTGCCGCTGCTCAGTGGATTGGCTGCGCGACCACAGCTTCAACGTCTCGACATCGACGGAGGCACCCTTAGCACCGAAGAGACTCGACAACTGGTGCGACTGAGCGGATTGCAGCAGCTAAAGTGCTTCTGCTCGACAGCTGAGTGTGTGGAGATGCTAGCGCAGCTAACACAGCTCCAGGCACTCAGCATATGGATGTCCAGCAGAGTCGACATTTCTGCTGCTATGCTAAGAGTAATAGGAGAATGCAAGCAACTGCAGCATCTGCGCATTGCATCGGGCAACTTGAACTCTGATTTTATTAATGACGTCTCAGAAATACTCTGTGCAAGCAAAGTAGGAGCGGATCAACGATCGCTGAAGCTCGAAGTTCCAATTTTGAAATATGAGACCCCGAAAGTGGTAAAGTGCTGAAACCAAAGTGATCTATTGTAAATAATTTAACTTTGGCCTTTTATAGCAACTCATCGAAGGAAACCAAGTTCTCAGCTGCTCAGAGTTTGAGTTGGCTTCATGGAAAAACTTAAATTAAATTGATAGGGTTAACTCACACTGGGATAATGTATTATTATGGCAAGATTTAAGTACTCTGTTCCGAAAATGACTCGAATATAGGTATTCAACCTTCTACTCACTTACAAAAGGTAAACGTTACAACAGAAATGAAATAATTTTTATTTAATATTCACTTTCAATGCTTATAAATTAATGGAAGCGCATCAGGGACAGGCGTAAAGCTTTGACTTAATTAAAGACTGATTGATTATTGGTCGGGATTCAATTTCAATTTCATTCGCCGCCACACTGCAAGCAATGAAATTAAAATCAAATTAAATGAGAGAATTTAACATTTCCATTGTCGCAGATGCTGATGGGACCACCTCATGCGCGTAACATGATATATGTATGTATGCATGTATAATGATGATGCTGCTACAGCCCGTATTTGTCAGACGAGCAGGCAGGCAGGCAGCAGTTGAAGTGGTTCGATCATCGGCAAGTGGAGCCCATCAGTCAGTCAGTCAGTTGTACCGCCATTGCTTATTTGTATCAATTTAAAACAGTTTTTCTGTTTTTTCGCATGCTGGGCACGCTTTAACACGTTTACATTGAATTAAACGTTGCAGCCAGCACAACGGCAACATTACAGATACCAACAATAGCGCACACAAAAGCAACAACAGCAACAACAACAGCAACAAGAGCAACTGCAGCAACATGGTAAAGTTAAAATCAACATACATTGTTGCTGAACATTTCCTTTTGTGCCAGAGAGCACAGTGAGAGCTCAGGGAGAGCAAAAGCCGGAAAGTGAAACGAGCTACGTCTGAAGTGAAAGAAAAATAGCAACAGGCAACGGGCAACAAACAACAGAACAACAGCACAACAATGGCAACAATAATGCGCTTGAGGCGACCCTCTCTCAACGAAATGGATTACATATAAATTTACTTATTTTTCCATTTGGCAGCCGAATAAATATTTCGGTCAGAATTTGTACCAATTGTAGACAACAGTGACAATGATAATGGATAATTGTTATACCTCATCAATGAAATAAGTGACCATTCATATTCGCACAACTGACATATTTTTAACACCTTGATTACCTTCCATTTATATAATTTTCTTAATGCAATTGCAACGGATTTGTTTGCCCCTACATCTGCTCGATTGCGAGAGGTGTAGTCTTGAATCAAACATTATGATCTCAGACTTAACCCGTACAAGCTTAATAAAAGCTGAAGCTAAGCAGCGAAAGACACTCGTAATTTTATCAATAAAATTCAACGACAGCCTAAAGTACCCACTGAGCCAGCATGAATATTTTATGGCAATGTGTGAAGCCGCACATTATTAATTAAAATTTGCTCCATCAACAACAACAACAGGAACAACAACAGCAACGAGAACAACACGTAGAGCAACAGCGCGCTACAGCGTGCGCGGAATTACGGCAAACGAGGCGGCAGTAAAAACTTCCAATTACTCAAGCGTGCCCTCATCCTTCTTCGCACACAACACAGGGACATCACATAAACGTTCATATGTGTGTGTGTGTAAGTGTGTTTGTATTTGCATTTAATATCCTTTTCTTTGAATAATTCATGCATACAGGGCTGACCAAACGACTGAACAGCATCAACTGCACACAGCGGCGTTGCAGGGCACAGGCAAAAGGCTGATGACCGAGGGGCTTTCATTTCATTGTTGTTGTTGTTGTTATTGTTGCTGCTACTGCTGTTGCTGTTGCTGGGCATTTTTTACGCATACCGATGGCGAAACTTATTAATTGGCACTTGAGCTGTGGTTACCACAGCTCGACAGAGTCCACGTTCAGTTTTATTTTTATTTTGTATTTTTGCCCTGGGCTCAACCAAAGCGCGCCGTCATTCAAATTTTTTGAGCAGGCATAATTTAACAACTTTTTCGTGCAAGGGCTGCGCCCGTCTCTTTGGATATTGGATGTTGAACATCGCTGGTAATCCACTCAAGTAACAAGCTATAACCACCACAGCGGCAACAATAACAGTGGCAAAAATTTACACGAGACTGACAATGACAGAGCAACAAGATTGGCGGACATGCAGCAAGAGCAAACAGCAACCAACAGCAACAGCCACAAGGGAATACCCTGCCATAGATAGGACACTAGTACTCTAGAGGAGTACTTTACATAGAATAGTAAAATGGATTGCACAGATTTCCCTTAATGGCAATTATAGCTCTGTGTCTGGGTCAATTCTATGCCAGATAGATATGAAGAGAGAATAAGTAAGTTGTTAACTAAAGAGCTTACTGCTGGTAATGTTAGTGTGCATATTATGCATAAATGCATATGTCGTTGACTGACTGACATTTTGACGCACAGGAGACAGCCTCATATCCCCCAGTGAGTGCGCTATCGTCACGTTTTACCATTTAAATTAAAATGTTTCGCTTAAAAGAAAGAGAGCTGCAAAAATTGCTTACGCCTGGCGAGAGCACAAAAAAATCTCAGCCACATCCCCTTAAAAAAAAAAAAAAGTATAAAAAAATAAAAAACAAAAGAAAGAAAGAAAAAAAATCAACGAAAATGTATAAAAAATGAGTACGCTGCTTTTTTCGCTGCCCTGTTTGGCGCTGTCTTTTGCAGTTGGCGCGTTTGCCAGCTGCACTTGAAAGCCGCCTTGTTGGCCATCAGTGCCAGTGGCAGTGGCCGGTTTGGCCATCGCCATCGCCTGCGCCATCGCCAACGCCATCTACATTGCTTCTTCTTCTTCTTCATTTATTCAATGCCGCGCTGTTGCCATCAACAGCGTCGGTCACACGGCGTATCAGTGTTATTCGAGGGGGCTTATACGCTATACAAGAGCTTTTCAGCTCACTTTTTACCAAACGTTGAACAAGAAGATGAAATAAAGTTATAACTATATATGTATGCATATTTTTGCAGCCGATTTCATTTCCCAAGAACATAAAAGATATTTATAAAATTATTGCGTGAGGATTTTATATAAATAAATATATATATATTTCGCATTCATACTAATCAGAATGTTATTTAAAAATTCTCAGATTTCTTAATTTTTACTTATAAATTGCTGTTCTTAGAAAGCAATCATAATTAATATCATACACAACAGTCTTAATATTTCAATTTTCCTTCTATTACTTTCATATTTAATTGCAACATTGTGCACTGAAATTATTTGCAGCAACATTCAATGTCGTTTACTGCATCTGTCCCTGACGAATTAAGCACTTTCATTAAGTGACTGCAATCAGGTAAGAAATTATCAGCCAGCACCTGGCGCCTTAGCATTGGCGACCCGCTCTGCGATATCTTAATGCACTTTTAATTGAGCAGAGACCTGCGAGCTGCACTGAGCAGCCATCTGTCAAGGGCGATGGGGTGAACACTGAAAAGAAGTGCAAATGAAAAATTATAATTAACGTGGCCATTAGCAAGAGTGCCAAGTGCCAAGTGGCAGATGCTGTTGCTGCTGCTGTTGCTCTCTACTTCCTTCTTCCTTCTCCCTTCTCTTCCATTTCTGATTTCAATTTGGGCAACTATTTTAATTGGCAACCAATGACAAGGACAATGCGTATACGCCATGTGTTACCATTAGTTAACATAAATTATTGAAAATCATAATTTATGCGCAAGTTGTCATTGTCAGCGTTGCCTAGCTAAATATGCAGCACCAGTTGTGAGGCACGAAAATGAATACAAGCCCAATTAACTCATTCATTTGCAGCATTTAGGTAGACACCCAGGCAATTGTAATGGGTGCAAAGCACATTTGCGACATGGATTTTGCGTTCGAATTTTCATAAATAAATCAAGCTAATTAATAGACTGTCGATGTCACATAGACGCGAATTGTGTGACAATGGCACTCGAAATGATTCCGTTGCTAAATCAGAAATTCTGGCGCCTGTTATCAGCGAACATTGACAAGCGCCCATTGATTAGCACTTGCTTAGAGTAACTATCTGGATTAAATCAACAACTACGTCAAGAGCCATTCTATTGATAAATATTTCCTTTCGAGTCAATTGACATGCATCGAGAAGTGTTCACTTATTTATTGCATTTTATTGGCAGGACCTCTGTGAGCCTGTGAGTAGCAGCTGTCAGCAACAAATGCGAATAAATTGTATTTCTGCAAATCCAATTACCAAATGATTTGTTTTTACATATAATTTCGATGTTTTCTCTTCTCTTTTGGAGCATACCCTATGCCCACAAAATGCTTGCCGTGGGCTATAGGAGAATTCGAAGGTTGTTTGCTTTCGCCTTGGGTCTATGTGCAGGGTATTATTTAATCATGCCATGTTTTTTTTTTCGACAGAGGTTCTTCTTTTTTTGCCATCGAAATTGGGGAATTCCATTGCCGAAATTCGCACGCACGTACAGTGCTGCAAATTAGTCTACATACGCATCGGTAGATTATTTGGTGTGGGTCTTTAGTGCAAATAATCGCATGAAGTGCCTTTGCCTGTCGTTGATTTTGACGGTATTGATGCCAATGCTTTTTGGGCACCAAATAAATATTTGATTCCTGTGTTCATAAATGGCTTCTAAATTGCAAATGTCGGCAAAGGAAATCAATTAGTAGTTGACAGATCGATTTTTCTATTGCTTTTGTGCTCACGAATTACTTGGAAATATGTATGCTTATTTCACTTCCAAATATAAACATTTTGTATAATCAAATAATTGTGCCATAAACTTTGATAAGCGATTATTATGGCATCAGTTAGGAATTATACTATAGTTGACCTTAAATATTAAACATTGCCTTTCGAAGATATATGAGACTATATCCAGTCATTCAGATATTGCAATAGATTGCCCATAGTCTAATAGTTGATCACTACTTATCAACTATTAGACTATCAACTTGTAGATTAAACACCTGCCATCTCATAACTGGCTCATACATACATACATATATACAATATTATACAAATATTCAAGAGGTAAATTCCAACGCAAAAGTCATTCCGTTAGCATTGGCCAGTCCACACTTAATTGCGCTGCCGAAATCGTAATCTGTAATATAATCAACTGTTATAAATAAGTGCGTTGAGCACTGTTAAGTTATGATAACAGTATCGCCGACATATAAAGACGGTGTTGATCGACGAACGGGTTGGCATAGTGTACTCGCGTGTAGTGCTATGAGGTGCGACGTGACTGTGATCCTAATCCTCGAGCTGCTGGTCGGCCTCAGCTCCGCCGCTGAACGTTTATCGCGCGTGTTGCCCTTTGCCGAAGGCGAACAGGGCGTGCCCGTATTCGGGGACTGCGAGTTTCGAGTCAATGGCGATCTCAATGATCCAGCGCCGCTCTTTTCGCGACATAACTATTTCGAGATTATCGTGCCGGACCCAACGGACACAGTGCGTCTGAAAAATGGCGAACTACTGGATATGTTCTGCCCAGGCGCTGGCTTTGCGCCACCCTTTCAGACGCGGACTCAGTTGACTGCGCAGTGTCTGCAGCAAAAGTACTTCCTGATCGATGGCCTGATATATCCCTTTGCCAACTTTAGCTGCGCGGCCTGGCCGACCTTCTCGGCGCTGCGCACTGGTCGGCAATGCAACGGTGGCACGGATCTGGTCAAAGTTGGCTTCGAGGTGGACGACGATGGATTCCTGCAAACCTTCGATGTGTGCCACGACGAGCTTGCTGAGGTCACGCGCTACGTACACCATGTGCTGTACCCATCCAGCTTCGACTATCAACACGGCGTGGCGCGACCGAATTTTATTACTCTAGACTTCTACGGTGGCCGCGATGTCAATAAAAAGTACACGCAAATAGAGCAGAATATCACAATAAGCAACATTCTGGGCCTTGATGCCAGCCCATACTTCAACTACAGCGACGATCGGATATTGGCACGCGGCCACTTGATTGCGAAAACGGATCAGATCTTTGGCGCGGCCCAAATGTCAACATTCCTCTTCATTAATGTGGCCCCTCAGTGGCAGAGCTTCAATGGCGGCAACTGGGAGCGAGTCGAATCGAGCGTTCGCAAATTTGTTGCCGATCAGCAGCTGACTGTTGACTGCTATACCGGAACCTGGGGCGTGTCCACGCTGCCCGACTTTGAGGGCATAGAACGTGAGCTCTACCTAGACTTCGATGAGAACAACAATGGCCTGATACCAGTTCCCAAACTCTATTTCCGCGTCATCATCGATCGTGCTAGTCGAGAGGGCATTGTCCTGGTGGGTGTTAACAATCCCTATGTCACCTTGGATCAAATTCAAAGCGATTATATTTTGTGCGAGGATGTTGGACATCAGCTGAGTTGGGTTTCCTGGATTAAGGAGGATCTACATGAGGGCTATTCGTATGCGTGCTCGGTGGAAGATTTCACGGAGGTGGTTAAGGACTTGCCCCTTGATGATCTGCAAACGACTGGTATTCTTGGCTTAGATAAAGATACCACCAGCGACGCGCCAACCACTGTCAGCACCACTGAAGTGCCTTCTCCAACGGCTTCTGAAAGCACCACTGATATCTCCACGACTGCTGAGAGCACTACAGATATTCCAACTGAATCGCCAACGACTATTGAGAATTCCACAGATATTCCTAGCACAGTTTCTTCTACCAGCACCACTGAGCTGCCATCTACAACGACTTCTGAGAGCACCACCGAATCCTCAAGCACAGCATCCAGTTCGACAGCAACAACGCCCAGTCCAACTCCTACACCCCAGCCCAATCAATGCTACTTCAGCATCAACGGAGATCTCACAGATCCTGCCCCACTGCTCACGCCGGAGGGCGCACTGAGCTGGCTTTTGCCGGATGAGTCGGGTATTTATACGGTGGATGATGGATCGAGCATTGACTTGCACTGCACCGCTGCACTGGCCATTCCATTCAATCGATATACCGCACTCACGGCACGCTGTGTGGGCGACCAGATGTATGAGGCGGAGAGCCAGAGGGTAACAATAGGGGAATTCAGCTGCCAGACTTGGCCAAGCTACGAGGCCGTTCGCACTGGAGTCGCATGTGAGGGCGGCACTGAGCTACTGCAGATTGGCTTTAACGTGGCTGCCGGCATGTTGCCGCAGCTGGAACTGTGCTACGACGAGAGTGCACAGATCACACGCTACACTCGCTACGAGCTGACGCCAGCCAATGTTGCCTATCAGCGGAACGTGGCGCAGCCAGGATATCTGCGGGCCGGCTTTTATGGGGGCAAGGACGTGAACGTGCTCTACAGCCTGTCGCATCAGTACGAGATGCTCACTGAAACTCTTGGCCTGGATGCCAGCCAGTACCTGGACAGCAGTCGCGACCTGTACCTAAATCGGGGTCATCTCGCTGCGCGTCAAGATTTCGTGCATGGCTCGGCGCAGCGTGCGACGCACTTTTATGTGAATGTGGTGCCCCAGTGGCGCAGCATTACCATAGCGAACTGGCTGGCCGTGGAGCGTAGTCTGCGCCAGTTTGTGGCCCATGAGGCGATCAACGTGAGCGTGCATGCGGGCAGCTGGGGCGTGGCCACACTGCCAAACGCCGAAGGCAAACAAACGCCGATCTATTTAAATGCCGACACGCAGCAGCTGCCGGTGCCACGCCTTTTGTATCGCATTGTCATTGACCAGGAGAGCCGCAAGGGCATTGCCCTGGTGGTGGCAAACAATCCGCATGCCAGCCTTGACGAAATCATGCAGGATTATGTTGTCTGTGAGGATGTGGGTGCGCAGCTGGATTGGCTGGACTGGGAGAAGGCCAACATTGAGAAGGGCTATGCCTACGCGTGCGCAGTGGATGATTTCACTGAAGTGGTCAAAGATCTGCCACTAGATCAACTGGATACGACTGGATTACTCGGGCTGCCAGAGGAACAATCTCAGCAACTGTGCAGCTTCCGCGTGAATGGCGATCTCAAAGATCCAGCTCCGCTTTTTGTGCTACGCGACGAGCAGGGGTCCGCACAATATTTGGAGCCCAATTCACAGGGTGTGGTAGAATTGAAGCATGGCCAGACAATAGAGCTGCACTGCAGCGGCCCAAAGGCATTTCAAGGAGAGTTCGCCGGATACTCTCAACTAAGTGCCAGCTGCTGGCAAGAAGCGAATTTCTTAGTGCAGGGCAACGTCCACCATATCAACGACTTTGTGTGCACCTCTTGGCCCAAATACACGGCTCGACGCACAAATCGTGAGTGCAATGGAGGCACCAATCTTTTGGAAGTTGGCTTTCAGCTAGCCAACGATGACAGCCATGATGACTTCCTGCAGACCTACGATGTGTGCCACGATGAGCTGGCCGAGGTAACACGCTATGTGCATCACGTGCTGACGCCCAGCAGTGCCCAGTATCAGCGCTCAGTGAGCCGGCCCAGCTTTATAACAGGCGACTTCTATGGCGGCAAGGACGTCAATCAAAAGTATACGCAGGTGCAACAGAATATTACAATCAGCGGAATTTTGGGCGTGGATGCCTCGCAATACTTCGATATTGGCAGCAACGTGTATCTGGCCAGGGGTCATCTATCCGCCAAGACTGACTTCATATTTGGCGCCGCACAGCAGGCGACCTTCTTCTTTGTGAATGCCGCACCCCAGTGGCAGACCTTCAATGCGGGCAACTGGGAGCGCATTGAGGATAGCGTGCGAAAATTTGTGGCTGATGAAAATATAACCGTCGATTGCTACACTGGAACATGGGGTGTGTCCACGCTGCCAGATGCACAGGGTGTGCCCCAAGAACTTTACCTAGACTTCGATGAGAACAACAATGGACTGATACCAGTGCCTAAGCTATACTTCCGCGTGATTATCGATCGGGATAGCCGCAGAGGCATTGTGCTGCTGGGCGTTAACAATCCACACATTGGCATGGAAGAGATTGAGGAGGACTATATTATCTGTCCTGATATCGGTGATCAAATTAACTGGATTAGTTGGTCAAGGAAAGACTTACAGAAGGGCTACTCGTATGCCTGCACTGTGGAAGACTTTATAAAAACTGTTCAAGATTTGCCATTGGACGATCTGCAAACGAATGGCGTTCTAGGTGTTCCGACGTAACGCTAATCACCACACTCTATTACTATCTAATGGTCTAATCAAACTATCTGAGCATGCAATAAATTATAATAAAACTTAATAGCTCACCAACGATAAGCAGTCTTTAGAATTATCATCCCACAATTGCTCACGTGTCACACGTTTCGCATAACCAAAGCTCCATATAAATTTTCATTCGGCTTGACAAGTCATATCAGCACTTTTAACTTTTTGTAACGTAAACAAAAACTTTTTTTTAGTTTTTTGCTATGATAATCTAATCTCTAAACGTTTCCGTCTCGCATTCATTAATATCAAAAGTCAATGGCATTTGATGTTTTAATTGTGTCTGCAAATCATCCAAACATTTTACTATTTTTGCCCAAAATAACTTTAAAATTTAGCTAGAATACTCTGTTAAATCACCCAGAACTATCAGAATTGCCACATTTAATCTGTAAATGGTAATTAAATTAAGCAAGCTTCGCTTAAATCATTTGCCAAAAAATCAGCCAGGCATAACTTGCAAATCAAATAAAATGAAGCTCACATTGAGAACAGAATTCAGTTATCGAAACAAAAGTACTGGAAGCATTGGGGTCATGTTTATAAAGTGGCAAGTCGGCTACATAGCCTGTTGTGTATTGGCCATAATTGTGGCCGTAGCAGCCCATGTCAATGCCTACAAAAGTAAGTGATGGCAGCCGCCTGCATTCGGATCGCAATGATTTAACAACTTCATTGACTTTGTCAGAGTTTGGACGCGATTGTCGTGATATTAGTTGTGTGGCCACTGAACGATGCATTTTAGCCAGTGTGGCATGCGAAAAAGATCAGCTGGATGGCGAACACTGTGGCCAATATCCGAAATGTGTCGAGCGTACAAACAGCCCAGGTAAGTAAAGCCCACTGAATCCATTCACCGTCTAGCGGCTCACACTCATAGCAAAACCTTTTCTCAGATCAGCATTTGAATCGGTTCATGATCGACACCACATCCACCACAGCTAACACTCGCAGCATCAGCGCACCCATCTCCGGTCCCAGCACCAGCACGCTCCATTTGAATCACCAGCCGTACACTGAGTCGAATCCAGACAGGGACAATGGCTTTGAGCTCCTTGATGGAGTCACTGGGCCAATGCCAGGGGCCAGTCATGCTGATCAGCGACAGGCTAACGTTCTGGTCATTGTGCAGGATGGGTCCCAGCCGCCCATGCCAAATCCCAATTCCAATCCCAATCTCAATTATAACAGACAGCTCTGGCGACAGCCGTGCATTGTTAGTCCATATTATCCATATGCCTGCACCAATGCGCCCCCACCAAACATGCCCGTCTCGAGAGCCGTTCAGCCTTACGGCAGCGCACGAGCCGCCCCCGGACCGCAGCTAGTGCCGCCAACTCCGCCGTGCTATTACAACTGTTATCCCAGGCTGGCAGCTGGGTATCCGCTTGCTCGATCCTCCAGACCTACCGCATCGACGAGCAACTACTTGCTTTACATATCCATTTAGTGGCATTTAGCTCCTGCTCCTGCTCTACCCGAAACAATGCCAAGTTAATATTCTCCTGATCAGTCTCTCTCTCTTTTTCTTTTGGCAATTCATCTTCCCAGATTCACCAGACTTCATTGACTTGGAATTCGAATCATCTTACCCACTGCATAATGTTACCGCAAGACAAGTCTATATGCCTGGACGCATGCCTATGCCTATGCCTATGCCAGTCCCAATGCCAATGCCAATGCCAATGCCCATGGCAAGACCGCTTCCCGGTCCGGCACCTATTCCCGGTCGTGTGTACTATCCTCTGGTAAAACGCAGACCGATGCCAATGCCAATGCCAATGCCTCCGCCTCCGCTGCCAATTGTCATCCTGCCTATTGGTGTGGGCAGTTTTTCAGGCGTGGGCTACAATTACAATCAGTATTATGGGCCAGGTGGCATTTACCCTAATAACCAATACAGCCCCCAGATTCCCAACTATGACTATTATAACAACAACAACAACAATAATAATAATAATAATAATAATAATTACAATTATGTTAACAATAATTACGATTACAACTCATATGGATAAATAAATAGCTTTAAAGTCTACTGATCCTCAAAATAATATTTTACTTTTAATGCTTATCCCAATTGCTTTCAGGATTTCCATTAGGAAGGCTTAAGCGGCAAGCTGGACAGATGGGTGGTAACGGAATGGGAGCCAATGGAAATGGCATGGGTGGTAGAGGTGGAAATGGCGTAGGACCGAATGGAAATGGCAATGGATATGGCATGGCTGGTAGAGGTGGCAACGGAATGGGAGCAAATGGAAATCCAAATGGAATGGGTGGCAATGGAATGGGCATGGGCATGGGAAGAAACGGTAATGGAATGGGAGCCAATGGTATGGGTGGTAGAGGTGGCAATGGAATGGGAGCCAATGGAAATGCCAATGGATATGGTATGGGTGGTAGAGGTGGCAATGGAATGGGAGCCAATGGAAATTCCAATGGATATGGTATGGGCGGCAGAGGTGGCAATGGAATGGGAGCCAATGGAAATGCCAATGGATATGGTATGGGCGGTAGAGGTGGCAATGGAATGGGAGCCAATGGTAATGCTAATGGATACGGCATGGGTGGTAGAGGTGGCAACGGCATGGGCGCCAATGGAAATGCAAATGGAATGGGTGGAAATGGAATGGGTATGGGAAGGAACGGCAATGGTATGGGCGGTTATGGAATGGGAGGCAATGGAAATGGCATGGGTGGAATGGGAATGGGTCGAAATGGTTACGGTATGGGTGGTAACGGTATGGGTGGTAATGGAATGGGAGGCTATGGAATGGGAATGAATATGGGAATGGGCATGGGTGGAAGGGGTGGGAATATCAATGGAGGAATGGGCATGGGTTATGGTGGAATGAGTCCACGGGTTTATACAATGTGTGGACCTGGAAATCCTGGTCCATTAAATAATGGTAATAATGGTAATGAAATAAATGTGAATGAAGTGAATGGAAACGGTGTAAATACAAATGAAACGCTTGCAAACTCAAGTATATCCAATCGCAAGAAAAGAAATGTACATGGATTTAACAATCGAAGATCAGCTGCCCAACAAAACCAGCAGGGCGGTGGAATGCGCTATGGGAGAATGTGTGGACCTGGAATGGTTTACGGGCACGTTGGAATAGGAATGGGTGGTGGCAGAGGAATGGGCACAATGGGAGGCGGCAATGGACAATGGAGCAACAATAACTCTGGTGCCTACATGACTCAAGTGTCGTTTAATCAAAGCTCAGATGGTGCCGCTGTGGATGCCAGTGTCACTGTAAGCAGTTTAAACACTGCTACCTCAAGAAGACCAAAACGCCGCAGAAACGAAACGGAATGGTGAAGAAGTTTATGCTGGCTCACATATTCAATTTGTGAAATAAATATACAAACTTTGAACTGCATTGCACAATTTTTAATTGCTTGAACTTGATTAATATATTGAAAGGTTAAGTTTTCTGAATTATTTATTGTAGCCTTTTGAACAATAATAATTAAGATAATGAAAAACTGAAATGCTGAGCACGTATCGTAAATATCATGAGTGAAACGCTAGATAAAGGTTATAGAAATTTGTTGTTAATGCAATACTTTATAATATTACAGTGTATTCAATACGAAAGCAATCATTCATGCTCGCCAGAACTGCTATCAGTTTGAACTTAACAAATCATAAGAAGCTGGCTGATAACCGGTTTAGAGAAATATGCATGAAAAGAAAGAATCAAAGAAAGAGAGAGTGAGAGAGTAAGAGGTAGAGAGAGTGAGGAAGAGAGAAAATTAAACTGTGTATAAAAACACCTGTAGAAACCACAACTAATTGAATACGTAAACAGACGCCGCACGAGACAGTTCGAGAGCTGAATATGTCTAGCATGCATATATTTTGGAGCGCTTTGTTGTTATTCGCGTTAACGCACGAGATTCGAGCGCGGGAAGCAATTAGGCCAGCAGATGAAGTGGGTCAAATAATCAAAGATCTTGTGGGAGTGAATGGGGCAGCGGAGCGAGGTAAGTGCAGTAATGTTAAGATCAACACTGAAAAGTGCAGTTGAGAACGAGCCGCTTTGTATATATAAACCAGAACGAAATGGCTTATACACATTGACATTTTCATGGGTTTAGAGTAAACTGACGAATTTCTGTTAAACTAAGAAATATAAATAACTCCTATGTATTATAGGCGCTCCATGTACATTGGATGTTCAAATGGATTTGCCACACAGCAAACAGCAGCCGCTCTACCTGCACCCCGGCACGGACACCTACTGGCTGCCCAATAAAGAGGGAAAGCTGCAGATACCAACAAACGAAAATATCGAGCTTTATTGTGATCATTCATTTACGATTGGCGATAGCGTTGAGCGTAGCTCATCCATACGAGCTCGCTGCCTGAATGGCAAAGTATTTGAGTGGGATGGGCAGAAATGGGACTTGGACGATTTTACCTGCAGCACACCCCCGATCTATACCATAGAGCAAATGAATCAGCCGTGCGGGGATGGAGATGACCAGTCGCCTGCTCAACTGTATCGCGTGGGCTACAACATCAGCGAGGGTCGATTTGTGCAAACCATAGAGCTGTGCCACGATGCAAGTGAGCTGCAAACACACTACGCTTCCTACCAAATGACCCCAGCCCATGCGCTCTTTCAGCGAGGAGTTAAACGCATTAAGTTCAGTGCCGCTGGCCATTTTTCCGGCTACGATATGAACACACTCTATTCACAAAAAGGCCAGCTAAGACGAGTGGCGGAACTATTTCAAAGACTCAATGCCACAGAGAACGAGCTCAGTTTCCTGACAAAGGGACAGTACCTCACACGCGGCCACCTTGCAGCCAAAGCAGACTTCATTTATGCCAGCCAGCAACGCACGAGCTTTAACTACATGAATGTGGCACCGCAGTGGCAGATATTTAACGGTGGCCCTTGGCAAATCATAGAGGACCAAATTCGTGAGCTTGTAGCTCGCTTAGATCTCT
Source organism: Drosophila aldrichi (assembly GCA_035045965.1). NCBI lineage: Eukaryota > Metazoa > Arthropoda > Insecta > Diptera > Drosophilidae > Drosophila > Drosophila aldrichi. The sequence continues at coordinate 371,586 of JAWNOM010000013.1, read as the reverse complement.
CAGTGAGCGTCTATACGGGCACCTATGGTGTCATGCCGTTTGCAAAGCAGACTGCCTTCCATTTGGCCAACAATGCAAATGGCAATGGCAAAGGCGTGCTGCCCGTTCCGCTTCTCTACTATCGCTTGCTCATTGATAATCAAAATCCCAGGCGCGGCCTCGCCATCATTGGTGTCAATAATCCGCATGCTACGCAGAGCGAGATAGAGGAATCATACATTATATGTCCGCGTCAGGAAGCACCCTTCCTTCATCGCTGGCTGCAGCCGAAGGATCTCAAAAAAGCGTATATCTATGCGTGTCGTGTGGCAGATTTGGCTATGGCCGTGGGCCATTTGCCGCCTCAGCTGGAAGATGTAAACGAGCTGATAGAGGAGTCATAAAATCTTGAATTTAAATCATGGTCATGCCATTATCAGAAGACTGTGTGCGTAAGGCTTGGGAATTTTAAATAAGAGTAGACTCTAGAAATAATACATTTGGTTATTGTCATAAATTGTATTGTTTTTCTTTCGTAAACTCGAGAATATATATATGGGGACCTTGTAATTTGTGTATTCCACGATAAAGCAAAGTAAACCGTATACTTTGATATTTACTTTGGTTTTTTCTTAATTTCGCTCAACAAATAATTTAGTACAGAAAAAAAACATAATAATGGAATATCAGTGAGCTCTTAAGTCAACACAGAAATCTTACGCACACATTGTTTACTGCCAGCTAACATGAAAAAATATAATTTTCGTCACCCAGCAGCGACTTCACCTTGCCGGACGGACGTAGCAGCAAAGAATTGTAGATGTACGGAAGGCGGTTAGAAGTACGTTACGGCGTTTTCAAATCAGTAAATGCAAATATAAATGTATTGAAAGCTCAAATGGGACCGAATTCCGAGCAAAGCAGAAGCAAGAAGAATTTATGGTAATGCGGAAAAAAGAAGCGCAACAAAAAAAAGAAGGGGAAAAAAATAAAAAGAATTCAAGGACGCAAAATACCGGAAAACGGCAACAAAGGCAACGGAAAATTTAAGAAATTGTGCCAAACGACAACGCTGTTGGATGTGGGCGCTGTATATGTGTGAGCGTGTATGTGTGTGTGTGAAGCAGAAGAAAAGGATTAAATCAATGTTGCGGAACAAATTGTGTTATGTGGGGCGCCTTCATGGAGGTAATACAAACCTATTTCATTTCTTCAAGCCAACAAGGCATGGCCATAATGGGTAGCCGAATGTGAGCCAACTTTTCGACCACAAGCGCCGACCCAATTTGATGGTGTCAAAGTCACACGAGCGTTAATAATATGGGATACATGTTAGACGGCTAGTGTAAAGTCAAGAGAGAATGATATGATTAACCATATATACACATACATGTAAATATACTCAATTAAATGCATATGAAACGTCATTTGGGGTTACCTTAAGTCACCTTTATCGGGATATTTGTTTGGCAAAATGACAAAGGGATATCTATTTCGTCAAAGCAACAGCAAATACATTATGATGACGTTTATTATACGGGTGTATCGTTACCCTAATGCTTACCAAGACCGCAAATATGGCTGCAAACGGTCTTACAATTCAATCGATTCAAACTTGCGGTTGCAGTTTTTGCTAAATTCAACAAGAGAATTTCTTTCTCTGCAAAACAAAGTTAGGTCGGTGAAACAATTGTAAAAACTGAAGACATTGTTTGTCTGCTAGTGGATTTTGTTTTCAGGGTCGACGACTTGACTTCAAATGGCTGCCCTGGTGACTTTCGTTTGTTTTTCCATTCTTTTTTATTTATTTTATTTTATTTTTTTTTTGGCAGCAACATTGCGTTTTAAATTGTTTGTGGGCTAAGCAGTGTGGGCTCTGTTTCAGTACAGACTTATAAACTTGATGAAAGTTTATCTGCGCGGAAAAGCGGGTGCACAGAGGGGGAAAGAGACAGTAGCAAGAAACCCCGATGAAAACAGAGTGAAAAATACAATGAAAAAAATAATTGAACGCACTTTACGCAGCTGTTGTCGAGGGGTTTTTGTTTTCCTTTTCCTTTCTTTTTTTTTCATTTCCCTTTTTCGTTTTTATTTGTTACTGTGTGGAAAAGAAGGATATGTTATGTCCTGCGGTGGACTGCGGAAATTATTATTTATATTTTCGTATTCGGTTCGTTGCATTGTTAGTGGGTTTTCATCTCGATGTACATTTTAATATTACCACTTTTTGGTTACGCATTTTTTATTTTGATTAAAATGCATATTAAATCTTGGCAAACAAAAATTACAGCAACAACAGAATAAAAAGCATTAAAATAAAAATCAACACAAGAATAATATAAATAATTTCCTGTGACCGGCTGTGCTCTGTGCGCTGTACGCCTTGTTTCCTTCCGCCTTCAGCCGTGCAACTACAAACCCTCGAGCCACGCTGCCACGCTGCCACTCTGCCACTCTGCAAGGATCCAATGGCCCATACGTTCGAGCCAAATCGAGTCGAGCCGAGGCGGCCGCATTGCATGCAAAAGGCAGTCAAGTTGAAATATTTTGTTAACAGTGCGTAGGTTTCCCAAAAGACAAAAAATACATAATATAACCGACATTCGTGTATACACACGCACACCCACACATATGTGCAAGTATGCCATATACCTACTAGGTATATAGGATATGCATATAAAGTTTCGCCTTCTGCGTTATTTACATGTGTAACAACAATGGGCCCTCCCAGAGGCAGGCGCCGCGCCAATGGAATCGGGGACTCCGACAAGACAGGCAGGAAGCACGCATGCAAGAGCCATGATTTATATTGGAAAATTGAGGTATCCATTTGCTCACCCATTGAAAATGGGTAAAAAGGGGTATAATGGATTTGAGCAAATGTCTTAAATAGACAAAAGGAGGTATTACCAGCTCCATTGAGTAGAAATATAGCTATATATATGATGAACGTGTACGTGCGGGCACCAGTCTATCTCTGACATTACGAAAGCTTAGCTTAAAATCAATAAGCATTGCTATCGATTGGCAGCTCTGCTACCCATTAAATTTAAATTGCAATTGACTTGACATCTTGAGCAATATATGTGGACAAAACACACTCAAACCGCCGCCGCCGCGCAGCTCCCCAAACCAATCTCAATTCACTTTCGTAATGTTAACAATATTAAAGTATGCATATGCGAACCAAAAGCATATTGAATAGCCAATAATTATTTAACAAGAAATGGCGTAACACAATTATGTGTTATGAATCTTCCAAGTGGAGGTTTAAAACATCTTGATTATTCATTTAACTTCTTCGAATCGACATGCAGTTGAGTAATTAATGCTTCATGTCAGGTCTGGTGTAAATTGAATGATCCAACCACTCGTATTTAACGGCAGTTTTGTTAATTCCCCATAACTTGAATTTAATTTAATTCAAGATATGCTGAAGCAGAACAGAGCTGAACAGAACAGATAACAAGAAGGATAAAAGATGAATAAAGTACGTGCACACAATGAACAATGAACACACACAGTCACACAAACACACACACACGCGCACACACACACACACACACAGATACAGAGGCATACAGACGCACAGCAATGACTACAATATGAAAATGGCCAAGAAATTGCCGTTTCATTTTACTTGTTTGTAGGGAAAATCGAGAAGGAAAATGCATTGCAATGGAAATTGCATTGCTGAACTGTAGACTCCAAGCAACGTACAAACAAGGCATGACGACAGTGACATCTAATATCCTTATTGTTAGCAAGAGGGAATTTATGGCTAACACAGTTCTTGGCTCGGTTTAACTAGGAAAGTGCCGCGTTTGCCTGAGCTGACTGAGCTGCCTGAGCTGCTTTCAGTTACAGACCAGACCCACTCCTGATGTTGCTAATGAGCCCTTGGTCGTTGTGAAATTTAACACTCAGCTCGCTGTTGCCTGTGTCAACGAGTTCGAAGTGCGCAATCACCTCAATAGCTGTTTGGTTAATGGACTAACGACAGCTCACGTGCCCTGTCAAGATTGCCAGGATTGGGATACCAGGATACTTCAGAGTAAGTGCGCTTCAACTAAAGCTGTGCAGTGTGAAAGTTTTCTTTTTTATGCGCCCATTATGGACTATTAACAATGGCTACAAGTGGGAATTAAGGTTTTACATTCTAGTTATCTAGTCTAATTGATAGCTGCTATTAAGTTCAAAGCTAGTCTAGATATCAATCTGAACAGATTGGTCGCAGTAAAAAGTGTAAGAAATCGGTATATGTATATATGTAGAGAGAGAATACATTTACATTAGATTTACTCCTGCTGTTTCCACAGTTGAGTCAGCAATGGTCGGGGCTGTTTGATCCCCCAACTAAAATATCACAAATACCAAGCCCTCGGCCGATTCGTTTGTCGTTGACGTCGCCCTTTCATTCTCACTCATTCAAGTTATGAAATATTTTATATATAAATATTCACACATATTAAAATTCATACCTACAGTGGCCCTTTGTGCTGGGTGCCGAGTAATGGCTTTATGCGACAGAAAGCAATTTATTCACCCATCCTGTTCCCTTTTTGAAATTACGCCCAGGTGAAGTGAAGTGCCCTTAAAAATGGGCAAGACCGTGTAAAGTGGAACGAATTTAAAGTGATTTTTGCCATTGCCAGCTTAAAGCACAAAATAAGGCGTGATTCTCATGACTTTACAACAAAAATCAATATGCGAAGTGAAAACTTAATAGCTTTAGCAATAACTAACTAACAAATTACAAAAGGAGTATAAATATGTGAAGTTGTTGTTTAAGGAATATTAAAGTAACAAGTGCTATAAACCTTCTTATTATTATTTCATATTTTCTAGACATATATGTTGATCCAATCTATGCCTTGTACCTAAACTAAACATCTGTCACGATTTACTTTTTTAGAGCTTATTAAACGGATTTATTACTCATTCATAAAGTCCAATAAAGGCAAAAAAAAACGAGTTTTAGTACAACTCAAAGATGAGATCTTAAATTAAATTGACAGTAAAACTAGCTGCGAATCAGCAGTAACTACTCGAATAAAAGGAGCGCCAATTGACAAATTAGGTGTCAAGGAAAATAAGACGTAAATTTATATACATATAGAAAATAAAAGCGCAAAAATAAAATGTGAGCATAAAAAAAATAGAGGGTAATCAAGCGAGGCGTGAAAAGTCAAAAGAATCATAAAGCGCGAGTAACTCAATGAAGATGAACCCGTGTTAGAGCTAGACGAAGGTCTTGCTAAAGGCTGAAACGTGTCACGGAACAATAATAGCACATTCTAAATGGATAAACATATTCTTAAGGCCCTCCCCGTGTGCTTGCTGAATAGGTATTCATGTAGAATGTTATTTCTAAAGCTGTGAATGCGCTGCTCATTTTGTAGCCGACTTAATAGTCATTTTAGGTGCAGCATTTTGCAGAGCCCCTTAGTTTGCTGCTACATTTTGTGTATGGCAATCTGTGTAGTGCTTTCAAACATGTTTTCAAGCTTGTTTCCCCTGTATTGCCTCATCTGCAGAAATCCGCAACATTTGCCACAATTGGCATGTCGCTGCGGTTGGATCGTTGCGGATTCTAGCTGCGGGCTGGTGGCTGCAGGCGTTGAGCAATGCATGTGAGACCACAAAAATGCGGTAAAACGATTACCAAAACTGTGTGCAGAAATATAAAAGGCAGCAGACGCCAGACACGGAACGTGTGGCAAAAGGTGAATGGAGCTGCATAAAAATTTCAAGAAATACGCCAGGGACTGTCATGAAAATTCACGTATTTCTGATATCTTCCATTTTATTGAGAAAACATTTTAATTCAATTTAATGTGTCTTATTTGTGAATACTTTGCAAATGTGTAGACTTAATGTAATGAATTGAGTTTAATAAATTATTAAATATTTTATAAACCATAATAATACAAAAAATTTAATATTTTAAATTGAAAACTCACCAAAAATTCGTTCTTACAGGAAAATTCACTCAAATGGGTAAAGTTCAATTTTCAATTACTATTGACAAACCGTAGGAATTAAATTCATTTTACACTTCGTGAATTGAGTGCAAAAGTTAAGAGGACATAGAATAGGTGTACGCCCATGTTCTCTGTCCCAAACTGGGTCAGCTGTCGCTTGAGACACTTCAAGTGTAAATTTGATGTCTTCGAGGCGTCTTAACATGTTCAATCAATGATAAAACCACACGCACTTGAAAAAAAAAAAAAAGCCAAAAGCAAAAATACATTTGTGTCAAACATACAACAACTTGAACATGTACATACTATATGTACATACATACATACATACATCAATATATATAAGACTTGACCCACACCAATTTTATTGGTTTTGATACTATCAAAGCGATTGAATTGAATTGAAAAGCGTTGAAAAGGAATTTGGGGGAAATGTTTTTGCGCCAATCGATGTGGATTTGTAAAGGGCAGTTGAGTTCGTCAATGGCATTCATTAGAGCGCTTTAAGGCACTGCCACGGCCACCGCTGGCAGTGGGTTAACCCTGGCAATGACTGCTGCTCGCAGGGCTGACAAATTGCATGCCAGCAACTGATGTTTAGCAGAGCATCGAATCCCCCAGAGATCTCAAGGGACGTTTGCCAGAAAATAATAGCAAATGCGCGAATCGGTATAAAAAATGTATTCCGTTCTATTTTCGACTGCCTGAAACTGGTTCAGTTGGAGATTTATGGGCCATGCGGTTAAATATGCCATCGGGCATTGCGAGCACCCACAAAAGGGTTCGATTCCGGCCAAATAAATTTGGGGCGCAACAGTTGTACGTACGTCAAGCCCTTAACTACTTATGTACATATGATATGGGTAGCCTTCTGAGTTCTGTGACCCAACTGCCCATGGCACGCAACGTATGTAGTAAACTAAATCTGTTGCGCACATACCATTCCAAATGAATATTTTATGGTGCATTTATAGCTCGAAACTAAATATGAAAATACAAGACAAGACATATATTTACTTGTACTCTATTTATAAAAAACCTAAACTATTTTAGTTTAGTTACGCTCTTAGCGACTTCGTGAGTTCAAATAGTTTTGAATTTTGAAAAGAAAACTTTTCTGGGTAAGTGTCTACGTACATGTTAATGTCTCTACACGTATATGAGCTCATAAATGTAGGACTCTCACATAAGTAGAGCATAGAGCAGGATACGCGCGTCGCATACACACAAATGCAAGTACACTTAATGTCAAAACCTTTAAACTCTAGTTTAACGAGCTGTTGCCAAAAGCCCTGTCCCCTGTCCCTTTCCCCTTTCCATACCTTGCACACACATAACATAATGTCCCTTGCAGTAGAAAGTGACTCTAATGTGACGTTTATAAGTGCTGTGCGACGACATGTGCGACATATGATGAGAATTACAAAGTGCATTTCTCATCATTCTGCCAAGGAGCACGAAACTTTCTCTTTTATACTGAAAATCGTTAAATTTATTGTTTGTCCCACTTCTCTGCGTTTGCCCCTGGCATGTTAGCATGTGAGATGATTCTTTGTGCCTCAGCCTAATTGGAATGTAATAATAAATTAATCTTTATACTCCATTGTGGATTGCCTGCACAATTTCAATCTTGGCAGGCTTTTGGCACAGCAAGCCCGTTCCAGCCGCTGGCAGTATGAAAATCTTGTCTGTCTCCGATTCCGTTGCTAGCATCACATCGTGTATGGCACCTGCCACCACGTCGACATTTTCCTCACATAATGCACCAAGGTTAATGCGTCCGTTTTCGGGCACATAGACATGTTTACTGCGCAGCCTTCTCAGGTGGTTTGACTTCAGATTTGTATAGAGATGCGGGCCAGTTTGCTTCTTGATGTGATCCCAATTGCCGGGTGTCTTCAGCACTGTCAATTTATTGCTTAAGGCCAAGCGCATTTGCTGCATTCGCTGGTGCACATCTTGGAGAGAGACAGACCTGGTTAAAGAAGACATGTGGTCGGCCAGTTTGAAAATATCTGAATCATTCGTTTTACCAATCACGCCGCAATGATGCATTATTGAGTATTTTGGCCACAATACGGCTGGCAAATGCCGTGAAGCACTTCTCCTTGCTTCGCAGCATCATGTCCTCAAACTGTCCCCGCACCACATCCAGCTGAATGGAATTGTTAAGCACGACCATTAAGTGACCCAGAGTCTCATCTGCATACAAATGATTCAACTTAGTGAGTGCATTGGACCCGTGCCGTGTCCCCTTTCCCTCCCCCTTTCACACTTACTGTAGAGACCGAAATTCTTGACAAACGACTGAGCGCACAGCAAATCAAAGCCACTGTCGACAAAGTAACGCACTGGCCATGAGTCCTGCACAGTATCGCCACTGACGAGTCCGTGTGATTCCAAGTGGAAGAGCGGCAACAGTTTCTTGCACCTAATAATGTGGGCAATCAGCTTCCACTCATCGACGGTCGGATCCAGGCCAGTGGGATTATGCGCACACGCATCCAGCACCACAACGGCGCCCTCCGGTGCAGTCATGAGGTCTGCGACCAACCCATAGATATTGAGCTCGCCCTTCTCCTCGCTGTAGTACTGGTAGCTCTGGCAGTTGAAGCCAGCACTCTTGAATATGTTCACCCACAGGTCACAGCTGGGATGGGCCAACATGCAAACGGTGCACCTCATCTTCTCACGCAGAAACTGTGCGGCCAGGTACAATGCATCAATGCTAGAACGTGTCTGGATGCCAAGCACCTGTGTTGAAAAGCAACATAATGAGGAGGATTAACAGTGATGCTCCATTTGGTAATTTCCAACAGGTCTGTGGAAGCTCTGTCTGTGTAGCCCCCGAGCTTTTCCATGTCTATTTTGTAGCTCTTACTATTCTGTTTTATCTGTGCTCCTTTTTATGTCCCTCTTGCCTTTCCACTCCCCATTTAGCTGCATTGCCTTTGAGTTATGTTGACACATTTTCACCTAAGTGTGAGCTTTCTAAACCAACAACTTTTGCCCCTCACCCCTCCTCCCAGAGAAATACTTTAAAATATACAAACTGTGCCAATTACTTGATATTATTTGCTTACACGATTTTGCAGCATAGCTGGCGCCGCTCTATTCAGGATCAGCTCATTGGCAGCTCGAATAAAATCCGGATTGCCCAGCGGTGGGTAAGGCTCATGGCTGTACGAGTCGTCACAGGCAACACTGATTTCAGCCCTGCGCACCGCATTATGAATGTGGAGTTTGCCGTCACTGTTGCGATAGACCTCTCCGGCTAGATTGACCTTCTTGGGATCGGAGTCCAGATCAAAGGCCATCTCCAGGTTGCCCTGCTCCGTGGGCTTCAGGCGCTCGACCCGAGTGAAATGCTGAAACTTGCTCATGGACGAGCAGCGTGTGGTGGACATGCAAATGCGTTGATGTAGAAGGCTCTGCGCCAGGGCGCAGATAGTAGTGGACATTCTGAACTAATTTGATTTATTTCAACTGAACCGAAATGCAATACAAAACAAAGTGAATTTTTGTTTTTTGTTTTTTTTTTTTATTAAGGTGTCAAAGCTGAGGTCTCAGTCTACTATATTGTCAGAAATTACAGTTCTATTATAGCCAAGATGATAACAAGATGCTAGCGAAAATGTCTGTCTCTAGTAATTCTATTTGAATTGTTTGGAAAAATATAGTTTGTGCAGGGTGGGACTGGCACACACACTTCACTTAATCAAATGGTAACAAGTGAAAATTTGCTCGCTCAAAAATTTGTTCAATGCACACACGCAAAGCACAGCTGACGGGCAGACAGACAGAAAGGCATTGACTCAAGCTGTGCCACGCCCCTTGCGGCAAGAGAACGATGCCGAAAAAGTATTTGCAACAGCAAACTAGCAGCAAAGGCATTTTAGACGCCCTCGCAATAGTTTCAAGTGCCCCGCGTGTGGATCCTTCGCAAGCCCGACGGCGTGACGACGTCCTTGTTTGGGCGCGTCTGTTAGTCTGCTCGTCTGCTCGTCCCTGAGTTTTCTTTCCGTTGCTTGCAAGTTGCCATTGCCTCTGTTGCTGTTGCCGTTGCCGTTGTCGTCTTTCCACTTTCATCAACATCATCAACATTTGTATGTAAATAATTTCGCTAAAAAGTATGCTATACAAAAAGTTGTTTCTTGCTTCTCGTTTGCCACTGTCATTGTGTGTGCGCACGTCTGCGTGTGCGTGTGCGTTCGCGTTAGCGAATAAAAGGCTTTCCTTTCCTTTACTTTACTTTGCTTTTCTTTTTACTTTTTTTACTTTTTTTTTTTTTCTCTTGTCCATCATCATATTTTGCTCGCACACTGAAATTGTACACGCTTTTGAATTTGAATCAACATATGCAAAACTCTTCCACTCATTTCGGACTGTCGCCCTCTTCACGTTCCGCTCGGCGCACGTATAAGCCATATTAAGTTCAGTTCGGTTTATTGCCATATCAGGCAACCTTGAACTCTGGCCAATTTGCCAGCTAAGGCATTAATTATGTACGAGATTCGGTTAGTTTCACATGTGTCAAATGCTGCGATAACAATTTGCCAACATTCGCTTAATTTACGAGCCTGAACTTTGAGTGGTTCCGACTACTTTATTGCGGCACAAAACTTCTAGCTAAACATGTTAAAGCATAAGTAATTCATGTAGATCGAAATAAGTTTCCGCCCACTCCCGCACGTGATTTTGGCTAATAGCTGGCGCATTCTGCTCATCAATAACTTCATAATGGCCAATCATTAACAACTGACAGTGGGCGAATAAAAATAGAGCGTATATAAATATAACTTTAAAAATTTCTATTGAGTTTATTGAAGGTAAAATATATATATAACTTTATTAATACGTTTGCAGAACTTAAAATAGTTAACTTTGTTTCGCAAAGTTTTGCCCTCAGCAATAAAAAGATTTTTTATTTCTGCAAAGTAATAAAACTATTTTGATTGAACAATCAATCAAATACTATAAGCTGATTTAAGTTCTATGAATTCAATATAGCTCTGAGGAACTTTCAATGCAAAGCAATTCAATTGACACGCTCCGACCGACAGCAGCTGAGAGATAAGTAGAGCTCTCTACAAAGTGCAGGCCAAAGTACAGCAAATGTGTAAAGGCCGAAGTGAAATGCGTTCGCAATACGACCGCAAAAGCACTAACTGAGATGTGCCCATTAAATGGGAATAAGTATGTAATTATGAATCAGACTGCTGCAGCCGTCTGCCCTTTATTGGCGGGTCCCAACGCCCACGCCCATGCCCACGCCCACGCCCACGGCCACGCGGCGTATGAGCAATGAACGAGGCGAAAGAATTGCCCTAATAAGGCAACCAGAAACGCTCGTTAAATATTTGAGCCACATTTACGACACTTATGATCCGCTTTAAGTTCTCAGCACTCTCGGACCTCGAATAAGAGTAAATGTACATACATACATACATACATACATACATATGTACATTGTATATGGCATACAGCTAACTTAATAACTAAACAAGCAATTTGCCTTGGCGCACAGTTTGCTCTCGCCAAATGTGAAAAGTTTTTTTGGCAAGCAAAATTTAAATATCATTAAACTTGAAGCTGCTGTGGGTTGTTTGTATAAACAACTTTAATAAACTCATATGCACTATATATAAAGTCAAATTATTAAACTAAATTATGTTGGGATTGCCCAAGTGCGGACCGGACGGAAAAAGTTGTACGTACTTTAGTTGCATAATTCAACTAATAAATGTTCAAGGCCCGAGCTCTAATGACCTTAGTTGTAGTACAGAACTTTATAAGTTTTATATATATTAATTAAATGTTGAAGTCCACAATTCATATTCAAATTCCATTCCAATAATTTCAAGGATTTGTGCGCGATTTACGCAAACCGAATTAAATCGTTTGCGTTATTCTCCTCTAATTCATTCAAATGCCAACAGCAAAAGCTAATCTACAAATATTTCGCTGTACAAATTGAGATTGGCCTCAAATTACATTATTACCTGACTTCTGCCACGAGCCAGCCAATTAGAGGCGGACCAAAAATACTTTAAGGAATTTAAGCTGCTGCTTAAAGAACAAACACTATTAGCAAATAGATAGGGCAGAGGGCAGAGTGGAAAGGTCGGAGAGGACGGCTAAATTACTCTGGCCTGAATTGCTGTTCCGCTCGCACAACTGATCAATTATTTAGCAAGTATCGAACTGGGTCATGTTCAATGACTCGAGCTGCCTCTGAGCCACACAGAGAGTCCACTGATTGACTTGAGTTAGCCAAGGTCACATTGATTTTTTCCTCGTTGCTCCACGTTGCTAATTTTCCAAGTAATTTTTCTTTGAGCATTTCGTTAGGTAGCGCTTGCTGTAATTAAATTTGATCATGCCTAAATATAAGCTGCACAATTGTTTGGCATGCAAAAAAGTTCTACCACTGACAATAGCCAAATGCCGAACGGACCTTTTCACCGCTCACGCTCAGTCCAGCTGGATACGCACAAGGACCTCAACATGGACGTGGGCTGAATAAATGGAGCGCACTGCCTCAATGGCAAATTAAATAACGCGCCTAAAGTTTGTACAACTGATGCGATTTCACGCAACGTAGCCCACCGGTTAGACAACGTCCGTCCCAGAAATAAAAAAAAAAAAAAGAAAACATAATAAAAAAAATAAAAATAAAACAAAAAATTAAAAAAAAAAAATCAACGCAAAAGAAGAGGAAAAAAAATACAGAAATAAATTGGAATAACTTGGCCAGAGCATTCGTTGCTGACGGGAGAGAGCAAAACTGCGAATGAAAATTGAAAACGTAGCGCGAAATAAACGAAATATAAATAAAAAGAAAATTTCAGCAACGTTAACACCAAACGATGGCTGTGCTAAATGATTTCGTGGATGATGAAAACAAATGAACCGAAACTAAAGCAAATTCTAAGAGAAAAATTAAATAAAAGCAATCACAAGTCACGATATCTAAAAATTTATGCTGACTAGATATACATCTAATGACTTTAAAAACTGAAGCAGAAAGCGAAATTTGCAACAAAGTTGATCCTAATTAAAAGTTGAGCGAGATCTAAAACAAATGTTAAGTTAATCAAGTCTAAGCATTGATTTCATTTCCCCTAATTATTTCTGCACAGATTTACCCATTGCATCAGTGGGCAAACCAAATAATATAGAAATTTAATACTGAAAGTGCCTAAACCTACATTTTTTATATAAATTTCAGAGCATAATTTGTTGGGATGGCAACAACAAAAATATATTCAGCTTTATGCACGGCCCAAAAAAAGAATTAGATGGAATTAGAAATAGAAATAGAAATAGAAGCAGCGCAACACAAAAAACCGAATAACAAACATGTTACGAACGCTGTTGCGGAGAGGGCAGATGATAGGGCAGAGATGCGTTAAATTTAAACAAATAAACAGCAGCAGGCACAAATAAAAAGCATAGAATATACATACATAGGTATGCGAGTGAATGTATGTATGTATAATGTGCGTGTATACATATATCCAAATTGCTGCAGGCTGAAAAACGTGTGCAAATACACAGACCATGAGACCTGGCCCAAAAAGTTTGCTATGCACTACACACATAGAGTGAGAGAGAGAAAGAGTGAGAGAGAGAGAGAGTGAGTGAGGCAGGGGACACATATGTATATGTAAGCAGAGGATAAAAGCGCCGAAATGTGTGCTTCTGGGTCAAAGACGTTGGCGGCAGGGCAAACAAACAGACAGACAGAGAGACAGACAAACAGTCGACTAAACAGGCTCGCAGAATGTGAGGAATAGACGGCGCGGCCTAGACAACAACTTGCATAATTTAAATGTAGATATGCGGTTGGATGGCGCCTAAAGATATGCTACACACGCCCACACCCACACACACTCGCACTCACACACACACAAGTATAGACACTCCAAAGTCTCATAGGAAAAACCACTTGAACTGGCTGCTGCGAACGCCCATGCGGCCACATCCTTAGTCTCAGCTGTTGTTGTTGCTGTTGTTGTTATTCTTCTTGTTGTTTCCGAGCAGGTTCGCTGCCAGCTGCGTGGGTGTTGATAATGAGCCATTCACTGTGCGTGTGCCTATGGCTGTCTATGTGTGCTGCACATATGCTCTATATGCATGAATTTATAGTCTACTTTATGGCTTACTAATGAACTTTCAACTTTGACTGAACACTGCGCGCATCTTTGATCCGACCATTTGTAAAGCAGCATCTGTGCTAAATTAATAGAGCCGAGCATCTCGAGTGCTTGGCAGCTGATCCGCGTAATGAAATCCATGTAATGAATTACGTTTTCCCAACTATGTCGAACTGAGATACACACACAAGAGTATTGCAGGAAATCAAAGGACGATTATTACAGGATTTGTGATTGACAGAAGAGGCAGGCGAAGCGGAGTCCAAATTGGTTGCCAATTGAAATCCTAAATAAAACAAATATTGACCTTGGCAATTTCTGAGAAAAAAGGGAACTGAATAAAATAACATTGGAATACAGTAGAATGTAGAGTGGAATGAAAACCAAATCAATTTGCATGGGAAGAGGCAGCAGACAGTAGGCAGTAGGCAGCAGGACTCTGTTTTATCAATTGATAGACATTTTTTGCGCCAGCTGCTTCCATAAATCGCTCAAAAGTGGCAAGAAAAGTTTAACAAATTGAAGTGCGGCACAACTGGGAAGGCAAATGCTGCATTTGTCGTGCAAAAGCGGCTGGAAAAAAGGCAAAATGGAATTGCTAGGCGCACAAATGAAGTCGTAAAGCAAACGAACTGCAGCCATTGCCCATATACTGTACACCGTCTACCGTAGGCCAGGGACTGAGACGCAGGCGGGGATGGGGCTGGGGACGGGAACCGTGCCTGGCTGTTACTCTCAGTGCAGCATGTTGGCCGCATTTCTTGTTGCTGTTGTAGTTTTTTTTTTTTTTTTGTTGTCTCCTTGGTATTCTGCATGCATATGCACGCATATTTACGAGTATGATGCGAAATGCGCGCCGCGCTCCAGGGCAGACTAGGCAGGAATTTGCAGAGCGAGGCGAGCTGGCAAATATGGATTTACTGGATGCGAACTACACCAGAGAATGCGCTACATATCGAAGCGATGCCAGAAATATATGAGAATTCCAAGCTAAATATCTTCCTTTCGCAAGTCCTTTCAGTCCATCTGTATTCATCGCACTGAATTTAAAGAGAGACTGCGCTACATGTTAATTCAATTTTTCAAATAATAAATATGGATTTGTGTCTGCATTGAACAAATTATTATTCGCCGCTTGGGGTCGGTGCTTCTGAATGGGTCTCGTCATTAGGTTCGTTTTCTTTATGTCAATCCACAAGCAATTTTCTATCATATTGTGTAATGCCAGTCGGTCGGTTGTCAGTTTGTCAATTTGTCAATATGCGTCTAATATGCGCAATTATTTTCCAATAAATCAAATTAAAGTACCACAAAGTCGTGCATTCAAAATAATTGCTAATAATTGACAGTAATCTTTAAAAACCATAGCGAAAAAGTTACCCATAGCAAACAAAAAAAAAAAAAAGAAAAGAAAGAGTCGAATATACGGTATTATGACAAAGCTGTCGGCTCATTAAAACGCAATTTCTCTCCATTAGCCCGGGGTTCAAGGCGACACAGATAAGATTTCTAGGCTGGACAAGTAGACAGCCGAAAGGCAAAGGACAACGGTGGGAAATGGGGAGTAAAAGGCAAACAAACTGATGATAAACACTCACGAGTTTCCCTTTTCCTGCTGTTGCTGCCGCTGCATGTTATAAAATCAATAGGGCAACCTTTTATTTATAGTCTATACACGCCCCCAAAACGACACACACGGCCCAGTTCCGCCCAATCCCCGCGCCCATAAAAAAGAAAATAAGAAAACAGAACTCATGCCCACCGAAAAGCAAGAACATTCGCCATTTTTATTTGAGTTTCCATTGGTGCGCTTTTCATTTGACTTGACTTGCAGTTCAAAGGCACAACGCTTCGGTCTGGCTGGGCCTAAGCTGGACTGGGACTGATCCCGGCCCATTGGAGGTCAGTAGCGGCAAAGTGTTTGCCTTGGCCTGTCAAGTGTCATGTATGTGTGTGCGAGTGTGTGTGGGTATATGGGTCTGTATGTTTGACTGCGTATATCGTGCATGTCCAAATGCCTTTCAATAAAAAAAAACTTTTTTCATTCCTTCTGTTTCTGTTTTGCTTCTTTTTCCTTTTTCTGCTTCTTTTTTTCTTCCTTTTCAAAAGAAAAACCATTAAGTCGATAACTGTGCGATTAGCCAAGCTCCGATGTCGATAGGCTGAGCGCCTGGTGGGCAGAGCGGATGACTGGCTATCAACCTGACCCACCAGCTCGCTGCCGGCCGCCTGTCAATATTCATTTATTAGTTGTCATTGTTGGTCTACAACTTTGGCTAGAACTGAATGACTCAAACAGTTTGCCAAGTTCTTCGATATGCTGCTGGCGATACGCAAGTCCGGTAAGCAAATACAGGCTTAAACTCTCAAGTAAATAATCCTTAACGAGTGTGTGCCTCGAAACAATACAGATTTATTGATTTTTTCCCCCACACCAAAATTTAAGTTTGCCATCATAATTGGCTACGCATTTGATCTATTCAGAAGCCAATAAAGTATTTCTGCACATTACTCTACGCCTATCCCATATTACGCATGGCAGATAGCTCAGCCAGCCACGCCTCCAACATGATTCGAATTGCAGACCAAGTAAACTCGAAACAAATTGCAGTACAAGGCATTTTATGTCTTTTACAAATCGTCCAACATTATGTAGCATCAGAAAAAAAGTCAGACACACGCCCATCCCCAGCAGAGGGTGCTGGAGGGGCGGTGCATGTATTACACACAATTAGGCCAATATCGTGGCCATATTTATAGCCGCAAATAAGTTTATAAATTTTTACTGGTAGCATAAAACTATGCGGCCAAAAAATGACCGCAATAAACTATGTGAACTTAAGCAACGGAAGCGCCATAAAAATCGAAGCTTTATAAATGGGCCCGCATTCGGGGAAAATATAGCAAAAAAAAAAAAAAAAACAAAAAAGAAAAGAAGTTGCCAGCTAGAAAAAAAAACTAAAACTAATTTCTAGCTATACGAGTTTGATTTTTCTTCATCTCTCTTCCTCTTTTTTTCTGGTCTCGCTTTGAAGTGCCGCCCACTTACACAAACTGATTAATTGGCCTGTGAAGAGCGGCTTTCAGCTGCCGGCCCCGTCGCAAGCCTTTTGTGGCAGAACGCATTGTGTGCGATTTGTGGCAGCAAGACTGAAGCCCGAAGACCAAAGAGCTGCCACTCAATGCTGCGTTAACCGTGCTCTGCTCCTGGCCGTGCTCCTGCTCCCGTTTCCTGCTCCTACTCCTGCTCCTGTTCCATACTTGTAGCTATAGCTGTGGCCGTCCGTACTCGTGGTCGTGGTCGTGCTCCTAGCCGTAGTCGTGGTCGTGGGCCTGTCACTGATTGTTGCTTTTACCCTCAGCAGCTGGGGCCAACAATGCCCAGTGCCCGTACTCGTGCCCCTGCCCCTGTCCGTTTCCTGCCGCTTAGCATGGCAAATTAAAATGCTGTGCTGCGACTGTCGTCGGCCCCTTGTCGCCTGATGAATGACAGAAAGTTAAACGAAACTTAAAATGCTTTGCGCCCACAACGTGGCTGCTTTAAAACTTATGTAAATCCGAAGAGCAGCAACAAAATCAAACAAATCGAGACGAGAGAACAAAGGCAATTTCAATTCTATGATTTGCAGTTATTTGCCTAATAGACGTATACAAACAGCCAAATAGTTTCATTACTGCGCTTGGGCTCCATTGACGTCATTGTTGAAAAACACAAATAGAAATAATTTGATATTCAGAATTCATATTTAGTACCACTAATCACTTCCCCTGCCGCCCCACGATGTTCGGTTGGAGCCAGACAGTTAGATGCTCGCAATGATGCTCTGAAGCGGCATTTGTGCCACCAACACCACTCAGCACTCAGCACTCACCACTCAGCAACCGCTCATTAATATGGCTTAGGCAAATGCAAATGGGCGTTGCGACGCCTCGTGACAAATGACATGCAATTTTCCGACACAACAAAAATGCAATTAAAACGAACACCTCCGCCACACGGAGTTACGGAGCTGAAGAGCCGCAATCTACGCCCGAAGGGTTTAAAATGGAGCAGACCCGGGGCCGAAAAGAATGGCGCATTAAAAGGACTTACAAGCTGGCGCCAAACATTTGCAGACGGTCACAAAGCTGGGTGTTGGCCAGCATTAGGAACCACAATGCCAGCGTTTTCAGCTATCATCAGTATCCAAGCCGAGCCATGCCCACTCCTGCTCACTTTTACCCACTCCTATCCACTCCTGCCCTGCCCTGTCCCAAGCCCCTCTCACAGTTGTTGCTGGACGAATGTGACTGCAATTTTTAGACGTTGGCGTCGCTTGGATTTTCATGTCAGCTCTGAGCAGCGGCGCAAACAAAGCGCCCGCAGTCCAAGTGCGATAAATCCTGCTGAAACACAACACACACACACATACACAAATGCGAATGGAATAAAAACAATAAAACAAAAGCCCAGGCAATAAGTATGTGTAAGCCATTCACAAAACAGGGGCAAGCGTTTGCCCCAGACACACATACCCACACACACACACACACACACACACACACACACATAGCTAAATATGCTTTGTATGTATTGCAATATTATTATATTTTTATTGTATGTGATATATGAATTCGACATCTATACATATTATTTCCACTGAGCATGGAATTTGATTTTCAAGAAAGCACAAAATGTTTTGCACCATTGAACATCAAAAGGCTTTACCAATTCGGGTTACAAGCCGCACTCAGCCATAAAGCTCGCAATATAATTCTGTATGAGACAACACAAATTCCAAACAACCATACCAAATAAATCTGAAAATTTCACAGCTGACCTAATCAAATAAATGGCTCATTCAAAATTGACATATTATTCGATTATGATTATTAAATGCTCGAATATATCAAAAATTTAAATAATGATAAGTGATATATTATAGAAATTGAATAGTGAATCAAAACAAATAATAATTGCATAGATTTTCATTTTAATTGTAAATAAAAAAATAAAAAATAAAATAAAATAATGTAAAATATATTTTATAAATTAATTAAAATAAAAACTAAATAATAATGGCTACATGTCAATAATTTATAAATAAGGAAATCTTTAAAAATATTTTATAAATTAATAAAAATCAAAATTTCAGTTTTAATTATAATTTCAAAATAATAATGAAATTATTAAAAAAAAATTAAACAATTAAATATCGGCAATTATAATTAAAATTTTGCAATGCTTTTGTAGACTTCAATTATAGTTAATTACTGCTAGAATATATTAATAATTCAAATACTGTATAACAAATATATTTTATAAATGCAACAGAATAAATATTATTAGTAATGTCATCAAATGCAAGTAAAAAGTTTTTTTCAGAATTTTATTATAATTTAATAAATTTTATGTTATACTTCCGCTCCTCAATGAAAATTTCCTGATTTAAAGACTCCTTCGTCAGCTCATTTACATCTTTCAACTGCCGTGGCAATTGCCCTACGGCCATGGCCAAATCTGCAGCACGGCACGCATACAGATAATCTCCTTTGAGATCTTTGGCCTGCAGGCAGCGCAGAAGTAGGGGCAGATAATGTGCGTCCACAGACGGACAAAGCTGTTGTCACCTATGAGGGCCAAGCTGCGACTTTGATTTTGATTATCAATGAGCAGAAGTGGAACAGGTAGCAAGCCATTGCCATTTGTATTAGTAGCTCAAACTCTTTGAGAGCAGCATGACACCCTAGATGCCCCTATAGACGCACACTGGGAACTGGGAGCTCAATGCGAGCCACGCAATTCGTGCTCTGCGATTCACCTATGGCCATTATTGAATCTTTGCCACTGGAGCGCCACACTCAGATGCGCTGCTGGCTGGCTGAATGAAATGTGGCGCCGTGTCAGGAACTGTTTCGCTTTTAGGAAACTGAACGCGTGCTTTGTGACATTGGACTTGTTGAAGCAGTTCCGCCACTTAATTCAGCTGGCGTTTTCAGTGAATGGAGATCGTTCATATTGCAGCCAGAAATGTGGCCAGCGGCACTAAACTTAACACATTTAACTCGTCGCTAAAAGAGCGAACGCTCTGCCTGTGGCCATTCGCAGTTGATTTGCATCGTGGCGCAGCTCTGTGGTCCGCCCGAATAAAACAGCGCAGATATTGTAGAACCCCCTCCCCCCACGATATATGCAGTCAGCCACACGAGCTCCACAGTGCTGGTCATTTCGCACCTAATCCAATGTCGTGCTGTGTGGGCAACACGCATGCATGGAATAGGGGCTAAGGGAATCATTCTTGATGCTAGGGACTATTGAAAATGATGAACTACAAGAGAGTTCGATATTTGCAGCCCTCCCTTTGTGCTTGGCCAGCCAGTAGGTGTCCATGGCAGGAATGCAGGCAAAGCAACTGCAGATGAGAGGGCGACAAATCCGTTTGAATATCCAGCATGCAAACTACTTTTAAAAGAAGTTCGAGTACTTGTAACTGCAGCTAGTTAGGAAACTATGGTATTTTATTTATTTTATCAATTACATGTAAATGGGAAAGCCTTTCGTTGACTCAAAAAAAAATTATAAGATTAAAATACTAATAAATTACATATTATAAATATTCAAGAAATTTCACATTCTGCCTGGCATAAAATTAATATACATCGAATCATTATTTTAAATGGGATCAGAGTATAATAAAAACATGTCCTAATAAAAGAGATTTAAGGTCATAATATTGAATAATACCAATAAAGCTGTCATCAGTTAATTCATCAGAAATCTACGAAAAATGATAATGTAATTTCCTTTTAGGCTTTCAGTCACAATGCAATAGTCAGCAGTCCCAAGTCGAGTCCGAGACTGCTATGTAATGTTGTTTGCTAACGATTATCTCAGCTATATAATTCGCTGATGAGTTTTATTTTATTGACCAGCTCAACAAGCGAACGAGAGAGGCTGAATGAGTGAAAGTGTGAGAGAGAACGCGAGTGCCATGTAATTGTAGTTGTCCAGTCGGCTCGTCTATGCGTGTGTGTGTGTGTGTCCGATGTAAGTTTTTTGTTGTTGTTGCTTTGTGATTGTTTCCGCTTGAGCGACAAAACACGAATTGCAAATTTCAGCCACGCATCAATGATATCTCGTCATTGGAATTCAATTTGCATTGTCCATACGCTACGAAGTCCGCCACATTGCCACAAGCCCACATTCTACAATTCATGCTTTAGCATGGCCGTGGGTGTTGTACGTATGTATGTGTGTGTGTGTGTGTGTTGGAGTGTACCATTTGGCTTTCGTCTTTTGGTCTGTTTGTGGTTCAACTGTGCGGAGTGGCTTGACCCGCAGCTTGCGGCTATCAATTTCCGCGAACGTTTCAACAACAAAAACTACATAAGTATATGTATGTGTATATGTATATGTATATGTATGTATGGTTATATCAATATATATTCACCAATATTCTCATTAAATAAATATTGAAATAATAAATGCATATAGAGACAGAGATTTAATTTACACACACTTAATAGTATGCGCCGGGTAATTAATTTAAATCACTTTTTGTTTTACATTTGCCCGAGCCGGAATATTATTTCAATTTAATTTTTATTTTTATTACTCATTCGGGCTCTTTTTATGGCCCGTACATTGTTGGCTAATTAGGTTTACTTGTTTTGACGGCTCGTTGTAACAAATTTGCATAATTTAAATAAAGTAAAATAAAATAATACCTTTTAATCACACGCACAAACACACAAATACACACGAATACACACACGAAATAATAAGCGGGCGAGCATTTGCATTTGATTTCGTATTTAATTAAACTGTAACCATATCAACAGCGAAAAAGACCTTTAAAGTCAACTAAAAATAAATAGTTATTTGAGGGGATATTAATCCTCATAATTCAAGCAATCTGATGACTATGTAACAGGAGTACTTATCAGACACATATTATGTAACAATTGGTATTACTTGACTGATGAGTGAGCATGAAAAAATATTTTATTTTAAAGTAGAATTAAATTTATTTATTTTTCTACTTATGCACATTTTACATGTGTTTTTATACTAAGTACAATATTTATTCAATTTGCCAAGGCAAACACCTGAATGCCCAAGGCAGTGCTTGCATAAGGTGTGAATAAGCGCAGCGCGAATGTCTGCGTATGTATGTGTGTGTGTGAGAGAGCTATTAGTTATTTATGTACACTAAAAGAAGAGGTCACAGTATCTGCTAGTCGAGCAAGTCCAACTAGAACTGACTTGTACTAACTGCAAACGACATATATGAACATTTTTATTTACTAAATTTAACCCTTTTTATTGTATTCCATTTAAAAGTGGTTTATATCTTATCATGTTTCCATTGTATTTTCAAACAAACAATGTTCGTAAGTTGACTTAGCACAGACTGCAAAAGGGCATCAAATTTACATTATACCAACAGAAACTTTTCAAATTGTCCCAATCTCCATTTACATAACTAAATAATGTATGTGCATAAATATATACATATATTATAAATATGCATATATACCACACATATACATTCATATATGTATGTATGGATGTGTATGTGGATTTCAATGTGTGTGCTTCGTTTTTGAAAAGGGCTACAAAATTTGATGCTGTCGAATGAAAATGGCGAACAAAACTCATTAGCAAATATTTGACCTTAAAAAGCTGACGACAACAACAACAGGAGCAGCAACAGCAACGTCAATACTAACAAGGTCTACAGCAGCAGCAACAACAACGTGGACAACAAAAAATTCACTTAACACTTGGCCACAAAAGTTTTGCGGGTTTGCTGGCAATGAGTACAGGGAATAGCCGCAAAGCCCAAAGGTCGCACTGCAGTGAAGTTGGGCGAATCGTTTATAAATCGTTTTGGCTGCCGGCAGCATCAGTATTCAGTATTCAGCTGCCCAGCCAGCCAAGTGGTACAGGTGGTGCAGGTGGCGCAGGTGGCGCAGGTGGCTAGGTGCTGGCAACCGCAGAGGATTTTGTACAGCTCGGCCGCGGCAAAGCAACAGAAACGTAGAAAGCTTTACGAGGGCTGCGGCACACATCCGGCACACAGCTAGGGCTGCAGCATTTGCAGCTGCTATCGCAAACAAAATTGTAGCAAAAGGTTAATAATTTGCAATATCCGCTGCATACAGCGCCACTTCCTGTTTCCGTTGTCCAGGCTAGAGCCAACCACAAAACAATGATCCCAACAGCACACACACACACCGCATAGAGATACGCTCACACAACACACCTATACATTGACGCCTGCTCCCGCTCTCAAACAAAATCAGACAATTTTAATCCGGCTTTGATTGCGAAGCCCAACAATCACACACACCCACACACACACACACAAACAGACACTTTGCCTGTCTCTCACACACACATACTTAAACACATCGCGTAATTTTAACAAGCAGCGAGCGCGTTTATAATTTTGGCCCATTGTCTAAGCGAAATGAGTAAATTTGTGGTAGGTCTGCAGCGCACGCAAAGCAAATTTGTGAACGTCCCGAAGGTCCTTGCTGTTAGATTTTTCAACTTTTCAATTTTTCATGTTTCACCGTCGGCAAATTTGCTGTCGCTTGAAAAGTCGAAAAACTTCAGGATTTCAGCAAAGAAATTTGACATACAGACATTTGTGCGTGAGCGTTTGCATAGAGCATGTTTGAGAGAGACTAAACAATAACATACATGTTTGAGAGAGCATAGTCAACAGTTCAGAGAGAGCAAGAGAGAGAGAGCGCGGATAACATGCCGTGAGAGTAACATAATGTTAAGTGATGTTGCAGGAGCAGCAGCCAACAGGTTTGATTCGAACAGGACCTGAACAACAGCTGCGAAGGGGAAACACAGGTTCGTCAAAGCTTGATGAAGAATTTTTCCCTGTTTAGAAAAAGGGAAATTTTTTGGTATGTTCTACTAGCTACGTAATTATACGAATTTATTGTCGTATGCGGTATTTGTTATTGTCGGCATCCCAGCTGTGGCGCACGTGCTACGACAGCGATGCAACAAGTTTGAGGTACCAAATGTTATACTGTCCATGGTACATAAACAAGATTGAGTTATAGTGTCTTTTAACAGTGGTATATAAGTAACTTAATTCTAGCTACATTTTTCATTCCATACTTTTGCATCTTTGAGCAACAGAGTAACAGCTCTATTAGCTTCCTCTGCCTCTGTCTCTCTCTTACTCTCTTTCTCTTTATTTTCTTAATCGGAGCCATTGAAAGGATTCCGTTACATCAGCATGAAATTGCTTTAACAGATTGATGTTACAATTTAAAATTTTTTTGGCGGATGCTTTAAGTCATCCAACCGCAACGGGTGACGGGACTTGGCAGTGGATCTCGGTCTTCACAAGAACAACATCAACACGGCTTTTGTTGTCGGGGGACAATGTCTGGGGCTGGCACAACAGCAACGCTAACGCAACAAAAACAATGCCAGCACCGAACACACTTACAACAACAACTACAAAGGGGATAACAACAACGTGAAGAGCAGCAGGATAGCAAAAGCTGCCGCTGCTATGAGCTGGAGTGACTAGGCTAGAGTGAGATAGCGCGAGAGAGCTAGAGAGGTGGAGCAAGAGAGCGGGTGGCGGTTCTAGTGCTCAAAGTAGGCTTCATTCTAACACTTAACATGTTAAAATTACATTCGCCGCTGTTATTACAGTTTTCAGTTTTTTTTTTTTTTTTTTTTGTTGTTCCTTGTTTTGCTCGTTAAATGTCAAGCAGAAGTTGAGAGAAAGTCAATGACCGACAACCCTTACGGGAGAGCAAAATGAAAACAAAATGCAATAACAATAGCAAAAGTTTGTTTTTGGAGTTGAATGAGCGCACTTAGTTAGTGCACGAAGGGTTAGGGTTTGCCGTAGTTTGTTTTTGTTCTGTCCGATGTTTCTCGCTTGGTGTTGAAAACAAACTCCGTTATTCCGTAGGCGTGTTGACAACTTGCCAAACAATGCGAAATGAGCAAGGCGAAACGAGAGATGAATTGCATGAGGGAGCAAATAAGCTCTGATTAAATTAAGAATCGCAATTTAAATTTGTAATGCGATGCAGCACGAGTAAACGCTTAAGCAGCACTGTAAAGCATATGTATACGTATGTACTACATATATGCTTTCCGTTTTGGTTTCGCTTAACGCTTAATTAAATGAGAAGCTTTAAATCGCGATTAAAATGCATATTGTCTTATGCTATTTCTTCCCAATATTAGAGCAATGCTCAATTTGCATTTGCGAACTGTGTGAAAAATTAAATTATTTATTTACCTGAAGCGAATGCAAATTTGATAAAAAAAATAAAAATAAAAAATAAACAAAACATAAAAAAAAAGCACAGGTCTTGTGAAAACAGCAGTTGCCTGCCAATGCTGGAAGCGTGGGACGCTTGGCGTTTCGCGAATAGTATGAAAACGAACACAATAGTAAAACGGTGTAAAATCAAGAAACAGTTACGTACACAGCTCTGACGGTTGCCCGCTAACCAAACTCCATTCCCATTCGGGGAATCCAGGCTTTGCCCACCTTTAAAGGGGGCGGCGGAGGCGGCGGCGTCGGGGCTGGGGCGGCCGCATCGTAAAATCGCAGAGATCCAACCGCACTCAAAGAAATTATGCGAAAACAAAAATGTAGAGCTTGGCGGTAGCTCGGCAGGTGGGACATGAGAAAAGTGTGGAATATCGCAAACAAAACGGAACAGGCAACAAAATGGCAATACACCCATACACCCTCACAATCCACACACAAATACACACGCACACTCACACACACACACTCACACGCAGACCCATACCCTTGCTGGGTAAACATAAAAGCGACGCGAGCTGCTAGCGAGCGAATAAGCAAACAGCCTTAATAAAAATTTCATTTCCTTAATCAAATGCATTATCAAATTACAAAAACAACAACAACAATAGCACCAGCAGCAGCAGTGCCAGCAGAGTAGTAGTAGCAATGTAGGCGTGTGGGCGTGCTGAAATGATGTGCAGCCACAAGAGGCAGCATAAAAAGAATTTTGTTACCCTTCAGTTCAGTCAGTTCTGTCAGCGCCCGCTTAACTTCATCACAAAGCCAACTTCAATCGGTATTGGAGCACAGCGCACACCTCATTTCGGGTGCACACACACACACACAAAGCTGAAATTGTCAAGCGAAAGTTGAGATTGAACTAAAGTAGTTGCATAAAAAAGCGTATAAGCCATCAGATACCCTAAGAATTATCAAGATAAGGCCATTGAAACGTTTTAAAACAGCTAAGATTATCTGAAAAAAAAAAATAAATAAAAATTAAAATACTTATCAAGGCATAGACATATCTATGTACAATGTTTTGTAATCTTCAATAACAGCAATTGTTATTACACATCCATTATTACCGCTCGAGCTGCCTAAACAGAACACCCCATTAACATTTAGCAGCGATAGCCAGAGCATCGCATACATATGTATATGCGTGTGTGCTTGTAATGTTTTTGTATGAGAGCCACTTGCTTCTGAGTGTATAAGTAAAGAGTAAAGTAGAAGAGCCAACGGCTGCAATTTGAACCACACTTTTAGCTTAAGCTGAGTAACGGAGCGGAGAGTGTAATATGCAGATCAGGAATGTATGTAAAGGAGAAGAGACAGCAGTATAAATAAAGCTGCCCACTACGAATACATTTTAATAAGGCCTTTAAAGAGCAGTACAGCACTACTGTTCTCTTCTTTTGTTTGTAGTCTGCGTTTGTGTTGGTGAGAAATTTAAGCTGAAGATCTGCATTTGCATACATATGCAAGCGCATGAAGAACACCCAGCAAATAGGTTTTAGTTGAGTCTGTGAGAGCGGTGTGCTGCTATGGAGTGAGATGTTGTCGAGCCTAGCTAGAGCCAAAGCAGTATAAATAAAGCTGCATATCACAATTAGATTTTAGTTGGACTTGTGAAATTGTGCAGTGCGGGTGGAGCGACGGCGGGACGAAGAAAAATGGAAGAAGCAGAGTATAAATGGAAGCGCCTAAGGATTTTCAATGTGAATTGAACTGATAAGCGAGGTAAGCAAAATTATTTTATTTATTTTACATTAAATATATACATATATATTTATATTCATAAATATAAATATACACACTTTCAGCTTAAGCTGAGTAACGGAGAGGAGAATATGAAGATCAGGAATGTATGTAAAGGAGTTGAGTCTGTGAGAGCGGTATGCTGCTATGGAGTGAGATGTTGTCGAGCCCAGCTAGAGTCAAAGCAGTATAAATAACGCTGCATATCACAATTAGATTTTAGTTGGACTTGTGAAATTGTGTGATGCAGGTGAAGCGATCGCGGGACGAAGAAAAATGGAAGAAGCAGAGTATAAATGGAAGCGCCTAAGGATTTTCAATGTGAATTGAACTGATAAGCGAGGTAAGCCAAATTATTTTATTTATTTTACATTTACATATATACATATATATATATATATATATATATATATATAAAAGGAAGGACTGAAGAAGAAAAGAGAGATATTGCATGAGTGCATATTTATTTATTTATATATATATATATATATATATATATATATATATATATATGTATATATATATTAATATTAGTCTATGGTTGCCGAAAATATATATTGTTTATTTCTTCTATTATTCATATGTTTTAAAAATGGAAAATTTATTTCATATAATTTCCCCATCATTTGGATATATCATTATACCCTGAACCCATTGAAAATGGGAAATCAGGGTATAATGGTTTTGTTGAAATGTCTGTAACAGGCAAAAGAGGCGTAGCAGACCCCACAAAGTATATAAATATATTCTTGATGATTTAGCACTATTTGTTTGTCCATTTCTTCTAAATATTCCTTCTACGTATTTCGAAGTATTTCTTCCAAGTATTCCCGCTATGTATTTCCGTTAAGTATTTCCTCGTTCTTCTAAGTATTTGCTCGACTTATTTTTTTCTACGCCTTTAATGCTTAGCTGATCGATCACACGCTCTGCTTCACTTTATTGCGCTGACCCCCACCAGGCGTGGACGACTGAAGAAATGCTGCAGCTGCTGCCCTTTATATACGTAAAGCCACTTTTACTCAAGCACTGTCTCTCTCAAATGTGAAGCCCGACGGCAGGTAGCGCTCATTGCAGTCGAGCTTCAAGTGAGCAATGGGAACGCTCTCTGCTGCTGCGAGCATTCTCTCTTCGTTTTGCCTAAATACAAATACCAAATGAGAGCGGCTGCATACACATAGACAACTCTAATGATCTTCTGCACTTCTTCTCTGCTTGCTTTTACTTTTACTCAAGTACTGTCTCTCTTAAATGTTGAGCCAGACGCTAGGTAGAGCTCGTTACAGTCTCTGCTGCTTCAAGCATTCCTTCAGGAGATTTCCTAGTCGAGCGGACTCGATTTGTTAAAGCTTTTCGAACTACGGCCTTATAATATACTACAACTATAAGTCTTACTACTATAACAATAAGTCATACTACTATAACTATAAGTCCTACTATAAGTCCTACTACTATAACTATAAGTCTTACTACTATAATAATAAGTCCTACTACTATAACTATAAGTCCTACTACTATAACCATTACTTCTACTACTACAACTATAAGTCTGCTGCGCTTTATATATGCCCACTTTTACTCAAGCACTGTCTCTCTCAAATTTTGAGACCGACAGCAGGTAGCGTTCATTGCAGTCGAGCTTCAACTGACCAATGGGAATGCTCTCTGCTGCTGCGAGCATTCTAGCTTCGTTTTACACATACACATACCAAAAGAGAGCTGCTGCCTACACATAGACAACTCTAATGATCTTTTGCTCTTTTTCTCTCCTTGCTTTAGCTTTTACTCAAGCACTGCAGAGCACAGTCTCTCTCAAATGTGAAGCCCGACGGCAGGTAGAACTATTTGCAGTTGACATTCAAGTGAGCAATTGGGACGCTCTCTGCTGCTGTGAGCACTCTAGCTTTGTTTTACCTAAATACAAATACCAAATGAGAACTGCTGCATACATGTAGACAGCTGCACTGCTTCTCTCCTTGCTTTTACTTTTACTCAAGTACTGTCTCTCTCGTTACAGTCGAGCTTCAGGTGACGCTCTCTGCTGCTTCAATAATTTGTTCAGGGGATTTGCTAGTCGAGCGGACTCGACTTGAGCTTTCATACTTGTTTTATATTTATATTATTTTGGCCCTTACAAAATTACCCTACATTAATGTTGTCTTTCTTTCTGGTAGGCCTTGTTATAGTTCCTTTAATAGGAACAATTGGGCCAATGTTTTGTACAAACAAATACATGCGATGCACATTTCGTTTATAAGCTGAAAAATCAATGATTGCATTTGCATTTTGTTAGATTTCTGTAGTTCTGGAATTATGCCAACGTCTGGCGCGTCCTTCTACTTTTGCTGCTGCCGTTGATGTTGTTGTTTGTACTATTGGGGTTATTGCTTGTTGCTGTTGCTACCGGAAACATGGCCAAGAAGGCGGAGGAGGCGGCAGCAGCAGCAGCAGCAGCAGGTCCTCCTGCTAGTTGGCAACTGCAAAGTCCTTTGGCATGGTGAGGAAATTAGAAATGGAAATTATTATCGTAATTCGTAATGTTCTTGTTGCTGTTGTTGTTGCTTTTGCAATTTCTGCTATCGCTGCTGTCATGTAATTGCACAGCAACACAACAACCCGCCGAACCCCAGACTTAACCGCTCTAATCGTTGTAATTGTTGTTGTCGATGCTCAACTGCGCCCCGAAGTATATTATTAAGCAATACAACGCCTAAGCCCGCTTCAATGTTTAGATTAGCCAACTAATTGCGCTGCGATTAAAACTAAGAATCAAAGGAGAAATTATTAAATAGTTTATTTCATGAAAAATATAATAAGCTTAACAAAAGTGAACAAACACATTGTGAGTGCCATTGAAATGATTTTCTTCTTTTACAGCTAATTTGAATCTATTTCTGCTATGCCAATCATATCTCCATTAGACTATAATTCCTATAATTTCGTTAGACTATAATAATAGAACGAGTCCGCTACCTATATACAAATCCAGATTCAGCAAAATTGGCGTCGAACTGAAACACTGCATAGAGTAACATGTAAGTGGATATCCTGTAGGAGTCCTCTAGCCGTAAGACTAACCAGTTAGACAAACAAATATTCTCGACAAGCGGCATAGCTGTACCCAGTCAAGGACTTGAATTTCTGTTTTAAATGCGCTCCTCCTCCTTCTTCTCTCCGTGTTGCTGACTCTACTTAGCACTCAATGCGACTCAAGGGCCGTGCACATGGCACTCCAAGCCTCAAGCCCTCTTTTCTTTTTAAAAATTCCAAATGTCCCCGAGTTCTGATAAGTTAAGTAAATGTGATAAGACAAAAATGTATACATTTTTTTTTTTTTTCGTTTTGCCGTTGTTCAGTAAACTGTCAGTTCGAACGTCAAACTTGAAACGTTTTGCTAACAACACTGAAAATCGGTAAATATCGCTACTAAAACTATCGATGTAACTATGTGTATCAAGACTTCTTTTTAACTTAATTCAATTACTGTCTGTACATTATTTATATAGTATTTTGATTACTTATTAGGATCTGCTTCCAATAGCATAAAGCGTATGTGTTTACTAGAGGCCTGCACGAATACGTCTCTCAGTATATTTGGAAGACGACCACAAGCAAGCATACCCATGCAGGCCTCTAGTGTTTACACCACTGGAAATAGTCACGCCTAGTGTTGCATCGCACTCTTATCGATAGTCCTGGCTAAGGCACAAATCGAATCGTCTAGAAATAGCTTTCATAATTTCTCAGAAGTTCAAGTTCACATCAAGCAGCAAGATCTCGCTCTCAAATATTATTAAATTTCCATTTACTTGAAATGGTAAGTTAATTAAATAGAAATATAAACTTTGTCCCAATATGTTTTCTTTTTTCTGCAGGAGGCGTATATTCCATCGAAGATTAACGTTAAGATGCCAACTCGAGTGCAGCCGGAAGTGATGCCGGAGCCAGGCGAGGCTGGTATGTACACCAATAAAATACACTATTTGCGGAAGTATCTGCTCGACGAGCTGGTCACTAAGAAGTTTGCCATGGACTTCATGGAGCCCGTGGACACAGCGCTGCTGCAGGTCCCCAACTACTATAACGTCATAAAGCGCCCGATGGACGTGGGCACGATTATCAAGCGGGTGCAGAATCGCTATTATCACCGTGTGGATGATCTGATCAGTGACTTTCAATTGGTCATTAGCAACTGCTTCACATTCAATCGCCCTGGGGATGTGGTATACCGCAACTGTCAGAAGCTGGAGAAGTTCTTTCATCGCGTGCTCAATAAGATGCCCAAGGGCGAGGAGAAGCCCAGCACCAAGGACCCGCGTTCCTCGGGCCGACAGCATGGCTACGAGAAGGCATCTGAAATCGTACAGCGCCAGTGTCAGGAACATCTGGCCAAACTGCATATAGCGATCTCTAAGGAGGATGACCCGAGCATCTGCAAATACTTTAGAGCTAAGTTAGATTGCCTGTCGCTGAAAGTGGACAGATTCTACTTCAAGACCATAGAGGAGTTCCGCTTTGAAGTGACGGGCATCTTCAAGAGCTTCGACAATCACATTAGGATGTTCCACGACCTCTTCCACAGGATCTGTGATCAGGATACATTACAGGACTTGGAGAACTGCCAGTGGTCTCGCGAGCTCGATGGCAATAAGTCGGCGTCCGCGGCCGACTCGAATGTCAAGATGGAAAAACACGATATAACCGAGGTGCTCTTTGCACTTAAGAGAGCTGAGAGCAGCGTCGAGCAGTGCAGCAAGTCTTACACCAAAGATAAGGCTAACCGTGCCAAGGGCCTGATCAGCGCGTTCGAAGTGACTGCCAACAAACTCAAAGAGAAGCTATCGTTGGGACGCGAAGTTGAAACAACTAGAAAACAGAGAACGAAGAAAGAACATAAATTTGTCAATCGAATCCCAGGAGAGGACGATGAGAGTTCAGACGAGGGAGATGAGAAGGATGAACCCATGGAAGAAAAAAACAACGACTCTGGCAGCATGGATGAGGATACACATTCAGATTTAGGTGAGAATGAAGATGCAGATAAAGAAGATGAAGATGAAGATGAAGATGAAGATGAAGATGAAGATGAAGATGCAGATGCAGATAAAGATAAAGATAAAGATGAAGATGAAGATGAAGATGAAGATGAAGATGAAGATGAAGATGAAGATGAAGATGAAGATGAAAATGAAGATGAAGATGAAGATGAAGATGAAGATGAAGATGAAGATGCAGATGAAGATGAAGATGAAGATGAAGATGAAGATGAAAATGAAGATGAAGATGAAGATGAAGATGAAGATACTGATGGAAATTCAGATGATGAGTCAGATTCAGATTCAGATGCAGAAGCAGATGGCGATGATGAATCAGATGCAGATGCTGATGACGGTGCAGCTGTGGACGTAGCTGCTGTTGCTGATGCAGTTAGGGATGTAAATGCAGAGGAAGATGATGAATCAGATGATGAATCAGATACAGATGTTGAATCTGGTACAGATGCAGATGATGAATCGGATGCAGATACTGATGCTGATGCAGTTAAAGATGTAGACGCTTCCACTTCCACTTCCACTCCAGATTCAGCTTCTTTAAAAACGGCGAACGCAATGCTCTGGACTGACCTACAAATGACCAGCAGTGAAGACAGCGAAGGCAGCGCAGCCAGCGGAGCCAGCGAAACCAGTAACTGAGGGGAATTCTCGTCATTGCCTCAGAGTCGAATTTCGCCTATTTGACAAATACATAAATATAATAATTATACATCATTATAGATATCAGATTTAGTGCATATTTAAATACCTATCAACTCACATGGCGCACTGCAGCTGCTCCAAAGTTGTGGCTCGTTCGAGGGCAATGACACCGACACAGCCAATAAGTGGAACACCTTTTTGATGGGGCTACCCATCGACGTCAAAGGCGCCCAAATGTAGGCAATGTGCGAACTTTACCAATCGATAAAAGTTTCAACTTCACGTGCAACGCCCACCCACTGCTCGAAGTTGGCGCCTTGTTAGTGGGCAAGTTACTTGCCCCAGCCTGCTGGTGTGTAGATAAGGCCTGGTCCACCCTAAAAAAAAGTAAAAGAAAAACACCCAAAAGCCCTCAAATGCAAATGTCCAGCTTTGTTTCCCGTTCAAAATAAGTTTAATTGCGAAATATCTGCCGATTTAGCCATTTAGCAGCACATAAGAAAAAACGAATTGCAAAAAGAAAATGGAAATTCATTGATTTTCATTTTGACGAAGCCAACAAATATAAAATATAAATAAATACAAGGTCAGATACCCATTGCTGCAGTTGTAAACTTAGAAATTGTTTATTCAAAAATAAAAACTCTCGTGAATTCCCTCTCAACTGCTACACACACACACACATTCATACAGACTCAGCATACCCGTTTCGTGTGCACAAAACATCAAATTACCTAAATAGCACTTCAATTTGAATGTAGCATCCGACTTCGACTTGGACTCGTGCTGGATGCTGCCTAATTTATTTCATTTGTATTCATTCGAGCCCAGACAAACAGCAAATTTATTCAGACACCTGCTCCGGCGCGAATCTAAAATACAATTAGAATAAAATCAAAACTCCAATTACACGTAAATATTTTACATTCAAATGAAAAAATAAGAACCTCATGTATACGAAGATTTAAAATACAACAAATAAATTATTTTGTTTATGTATAGCAGTTTTTATTTTATTTTTTCTTATTTTTAAGCATAAATTATTATTTTTGTCTTTGCATTATAATTTTTTAGCGGTAGTTTAGGGAAATATGTATATAAAAATTCCAATTGACGAAACATTTAAATTTCGCGCCCAGCACTTATAATAATTGTATATTTCCTTTTCGCACTTGCACAAAAGTATAAGAACAAAAAGTCCTAAATTGGCACCCCTCAACATAAAAAGGGATGTTGAATTCATTCGCAAAAATTTCCCTAGAGGGGTACTTAAACCAAATATACCATTATGTGTCTTATAATTATAGCCACAGGACTTATGGCATTATTTCGAAATAAAATTCTTAAGAGATGGCGACACAGTGAAAACAAAAATATTTGAATTGCACAAAAGGTGGCGGCAATATTTTATAGTTAGTCGAATAACTCTGTTGGAACTTTTAGTAACTTATAATAAACCGAATATTATGTTTTATAAAATTCTCACTAGTAATTATTTCCCTAAATTGCCAACAACCTTTCGTTATTTTCCCATAAACAAAATGAACTGTACTGATATAAAATATTCGTAAACTTATTTTCAACATTTTTATTTATAATTTAAAGAATACAAATAATTTTAAAATATTTTTAACAACAATAAAAAAGTTATTAAATTATTCAAATAAAAATGTATGTATGTATATAAATGTTTTTTGGTTTTTCATAATTTTATTTTACTTCTATTTTAGAAATTAAGTTAAGTTTCTGTTTAACATTAATATGCATTATAATTCTTACAGTTAAACGCACTTTATTATACTCAAAACATTGTTGCTAAAAATTTGGCTAAAATATTTTTGAAAACTTCACTTAGATTTAATGAAACTGAAGAGCAAATCAGATTAAGGCCGTATTATACTTATATACACATCAATATTAACACATATACATACATTTATATATATATATATATACATATGTATGCATATTTGTATACGATACATATTGAAATTTGTTACTATTCTGGAACGGATTCTCTATAGCTAGATTCAAAGTTAGGCTGTTTTATTTTTTTGTGCCTTTCTTTAGTTTTAGAGTATTACTAATGCTAACTAGCACTCGAAAAACAAATAACATTTACTATTCAATCATTAATCATTCAATACATTTTTTTGCAAACTATATTCGAAACGTTGATTTTTCGAGATCAAAATACACCCAAAGCCTTGCCTCTTCAATAACTGATGAATAACTAATATACATATACACATATATATTATTCATATGTATTATATGCATATAGCCCTCACAGCAATTATGTCTAGCGTTCTTTATAAAAAATATTCGTGATCTTTTACCAACAATATGCATATTTCCATATTATCCACGTTTATCCATAACCTAATATACATACATAGGTACACAAACACACTTACACACACACACTCAGAGACACGAATACAATTGCACACGCACACACACATATATAGAATTCGCTTATCTAACTGTGCTTTCTTACCCAACTCGAAGTTACTTGGATATTATAGCTCTTAGTTTGAGTATATGTTAACAAAATTATTAAGGTTTTTAAATACTATTAGCAATACGAGTATTTGAAACAAATACAGAGATAATTTGATAGATTTTCTATTATATTTCTTACGATCTGATCTATTTGCACTTGACATGCATTCGAAAAGAGAGAGAGTCGCTATCGACGTAAAGCCTTATCGTGAGATTAACTCCTTCCGTTCCCACTTTCACTGTATGCATACGAGGGTAGTCCGACAAACTTACGAAAGACAACTATAATAATTCATGTTTCTCTATTCCGCTTCATCTTGTCATTCAGTTTAGATATCTTCCAGACCACACTCGTATAAATATATATATATATATACATATATATATATATATCGAACTTATCGGTCATATCATTTACAGATCGTCTGAGATGCAAGGGGTTATTTAAAATGTATCTTGTAGATACTTTTAAGTCTGCACACGCATATATTTAAACCGGAGTCCATCTTAGATCTCCTGCAAAAGTGCCTCAGGCGTTTGGGGATCTGTTGTGCTGCCTCCAAGCTCTCCACTCATATCGCCAACCGATGAGGAGACCGCCGACAGCATCGTGGTGACCGTGGCATTAATCAACTCCGTGCTGGTGGTTGCTACAGTGCTATAGAGAGCCAGAGCCGTGGTAGTGATCACTGTGGCCAGCGCAGGCACGGACACAGCGCTGGTGGAGCTTGTTTCTGTGCTGCTGATGCTGGCCATGGTGGTGTTGAGCAAGAATGG
The DNA here is from genome assembly GCA_035045965.1 of Drosophila aldrichi. NCBI lineage: Eukaryota > Metazoa > Arthropoda > Insecta > Diptera > Drosophilidae > Drosophila > Drosophila aldrichi. Next base: position 335,428 of record JAWNOM010000013.1, on the reverse strand, counting down.
AGCAAGAGTTGTGTTTGCTGCCAGTGTCGAGCTGGTGGTGGGCAGCAGCGGGGGCAGATGGCCGTGGTAGTGATCCAGCATACCGGTGGGTGGCGCATATGGATATATGGGACACGGGTTCTCCAGCTGGGGACCCAACATGTTCTCGAACAGGTAGCCAATCATGGAGCCTGCTGTGAGTCCAATATTGTAGGATAGTGTCATTATGTTGCCGGTGACTTCTTTAAGGGTGCCCGGCACCTTAGCCGGCGCCAGCATCATGGGCAAGCTGCCTGCGAGGCCATTGCTGATGCCCAGCGCAATGGTGAAAAGAAAGGGCGCTGTCTCTCCAGAGATGACCGGGCGATGTCGCGGTGCACAGCACAGCAGAAACATCGGCACCAGCACGATGCGCAATCCGGACAACAGGATCAGCTGACGACGCGACCAGGGATACGGACTCGCTGCCAATATCTTGCCAATGACGTCCGAAGTATTGAAGCAGAACATTAGTAGGACAGGCATCCAGGTGCGCAGGGAGCATGAATTAACTTCCACCTCGATGCCGGGATAGAGGGAAAGTGTCACACAGTAGGCCAACGCAATGCACACCATATACGGATAGATGACCTGGGCCACACGCCAGCGCGTTACAAATCCTTCACGTATGTCGCCCAATTTGCTGGGTCGACAGCGACGTGGCGTTATCACATGCTCCACCTTGAAGGCGACCGTTGTGGGTGTAGCCGGCTCATGCGGTGTGCCTGGCAGCTCGGGCATCTGGCCCAAACCCTCAATGATGCTTTCGCCAGCCGTGGGATTAGACAGTTCATAGACAGGATTGCTGAAGCTCAACGTATTGGCTGTATTTGCACTGGAATGATGGGGTCCAGCTGATGTGGTAGTCGTAGTGCCATCCATGGAGAGAACGCCGTACTTAGTGCTGGCAGTGGCGCCATCGATCTCTTGCTACAAAGATAATTTATGAATAAGATGAAGATTTCTCTTTCTTTCCACTTACATCATCCGGTCGCAAGACAATCTTGGAGCACGCCTCAACGTGGAAGCGCACAAATGGCGAATTGATGGTGGCCAAGTGCAGCAGGTAACTGAAGAGTATATACAGCGTGGATGTCAAAAAGAAGATGACCGTCGAGACGCGATCATTGTTGATGAGCAACTTGGTAACCACGCGATTGGAAGACACCAGAAATCCCGCAATGCTCTCGCCTGCCATAACAGCCTGTGTGTATTGCTTGGGCAGCATCGAGGCAAATCCATAAAAGCTGGACTGCTGCACAGTACATCCAATGGCTGTCAGGGCAACAGCCGACATGTTCACCACATACGCCGTATTCGTGGCGAACATGTGCCAGGCGACCTCGCAGACGGCCACAAAGATCAATGTGGTAAAGGACACCATGTAGCCAAAGAGCACGCGCGTCTGGAATGGTGCCAATGAGAGCACAATGTTGTTAAACAAAACCGTGATGAAGGCCACAAAGATGTACGTCATGGACATGTCCAGCGCCACGGGACGGCCTGGAAAGCGACCTTGCCAATAATCCGCTGCGATTATGAAACTAAACAAAAGATAGATTAAAATTTAATATGGTTTAATATAAATTATGCAATTTTACAAAAATACAAATATATGTTTAATTAAATGTAAAATAAATTATAATGCATAAAAATAAACAAATAGTATTAAATATATATTTTATTTATTATAAAATATAAAAACTAAATAAAAAGGAATATATTTATACAATAAATAAACATAATGAAATTGTTATTAACTAACAACAATTACATTACCAACAACAGTTATGCTGACTCATTGAAGTGCGCAAATTAATCCTAATAAATTACTATTCGACTACATAAATTAAGTTGATGTCAACTCTGGCTATGATAATCGCTCGTAATCAATCTTTGTCCCGTGCAAATCCCATTCAAACAACGCCTACACATTCACATGCCCATTCATACACTCATATTCACATTCACACACACACATCCTCATTCCCATTCCCATTCTGCCTTACATTTCATTTCTACATTGGTTTTGCACTCACCTATTGTATGGCAACACAAATCCTATGCCCGCTGCAAGCAGTGCCAGATAGACGGCATGCCGATGGTCCTTGGGGGCGCGTGTATCATACTCGGGACTATCGATGCTCGCTGGATGCCTCATGCCAGAGCCCGAGCCACGGCCACTGCGCCCCTCAAGTGGTTCATATGTGGTTTCTTGTGCGCCCACGTCCATTTTGCTGTTGTTTTTCCTATTGTTTTATTTCGCAACTATTGTTGCGGTTGTTTTGCTCTTCCGTTTTTTTTTTAGTTTTTAATTTAGATGTATCGCAATGCAATGAGCTTTTGCATAATTTACGCGTTCGATTCGACACGCCTGCAGCGAAGGGAGTACTAAACGCTGAGAGTTCGACATACGCACTAATACAGGGTGCTTATTGACTCTTCAGCCAGCAGGAGAACAACCAAGCTGTTTTGACCAACACAAATCGATAAACAGCAGGCGCAAGTTGTTGCTCCAATAAATTGCACTCAGTGTGCCAATCGATTACAATGCAAATGTTGTAAAAACAAATCTGTTTTAAGGCTGCTTCACATTTGTGACTTTTTGTAAGTGCTATTTGTTTTTATTGCTGTGGTCAAATGCACTTGTTTTAATTGTTGATGTCTCCACGTCTGTTTCTTATTGACTGTCATTTTATGAAAACATGCCGCAAGTGTACACTTGGCATGCAAAACTGACTGGCCATCCGTTGCCAGAAAATGTTACAGCAGGCTTCTCACCACACCTTATTTCACCACGCCATGCGCAGTGGCCACTGCGTAAATGGCAGATGATTGATTTTCCATGCATCGCAGGCTTGCAGTCACTTATCCTTTGGTCGTTGGACTGGTTGGTCGACATCGCTCGTGAACTCTGCTTAAAAACTACTTCCGGACTTCTGTATGTATAACAATGACAAGTTTTCTTGTCTGCATTTTTAAGATTATTGATTGACATAAAGTGCTATTAATTTTTTAGTATATTATCTGGTATTTAAATTGTTTTTCCCATTGTCAATAATGACGTTTATGGTTGACGACTTTGACAGCAATTCAATAAATTGCTGTATACATATTTGTGCATTTTCTTATTAGTTTGGAAGAGAGCTGATTTCAATAAGTTATATTCAATTTAAATATTCCAAATATAAAATAATGTTATAACTGATGTAATTCCTATAAAAATATATAAACATAATACTAATATCAATTTATCCTATTTTTGTTCACAGATTTGTAGATATGGTGGTCGATACGATACAGATGCCAGTTTGATAAAACAAAAGGTAAACAGGTAATCAATGTGCGGCTTTTTCCAGGTAAGAAAACGTAGATTTGTCAAGACTTGAAACATTACCAACCAAATTATTTTTACGACACTTTTTCCCAATCAAATAAATAAAATTGAAAGTGGCATATCGCTTTATATGTGTCCAATCATCCCTCAAATATCCATATATGTATATAATATCCAAGCATCCACCTGAAAATTAAATGCATACCAAATTACCTGTTCAAAGGGTTGATAGACAGATACACATAATTATATACATATTTAGACATCATGCAAGCGACTTGCAAATAAAAAATACATAGCTAGAATTATATAGAAACAGAACATCCCGCCGTATGCGTCGATGCTTTCAATAGTAAAAAGACAAATATTTTTCCCAACCAATCAGCATGGGCTCTTTTCCACTGTTCAAAGCAAAGACGGCGGCGCGATGTTCCGTTTGATAAATCAGTTTAGCTAAAATAGTAGAATTAAGATAATTTAAAGTGATTTTTAGAGTCCGTAAACGCCGTTATTAAAGATGTGGCGCAGAAGTTTGCAACTTAAACGATATCCCGCACTTGTCGCTGGCTATTGTGCAAGTCATCGTTAATGTTGCCGGATTCTGTGACCTTAAAGTACAACCACAAATAGGAATACAGATTGGATTGGTAGGCCAGACATAATTATTAGCAACATCAAAATACAATGTACATGCAAATATGTAGCTTTACCATAACAGACCATCCCGCGGTATTTGTCGATGCTTTCATTAGTAAAAAGACAAATATTTTTCCCAAAATTCAGCTTGGGCTCTTTTCTACTACTCAAAGCAAAAACGACGGCGCGTTGCTCTGTTTATTATTAATATCATGATTAAGATGACTATAAGTGAACTTGCAAACCGGTGAAACGCTATTATTAAACATATGGCACAGAAGTTTGCAACTTAAACGATATCCCGCACTTGTCGCTGGCTATCGTGCAAGTCATCGTTAATGTTGCCGGATTCTGTGACCTAAGACAACAGCAAGAGGACGTTAAGAAATGATCTAAAACGGGTTCATAAAGCTAATGCATAGCCAATCGTTTGTCCACTTATAAATCTATTTAAATCTGCAAATATATTTATACTCCCCAGTTTTCTGAAATAGCGGATGACAAGGAAGACACCACACATCACGGAAGGAGGTCAACGCCCAACATCATCAATTCATTTCAATCAAACATTATATTTATATATTTATTCCATTAAAAATGTTTATTTGTATTACTTGGATATAACAATAATAGTTTTATGTAGATATTTTAATGTTAATAATTATATTAACAGAAATAAACAAAATAAAACAAATATTTTAACAGCAATCTTGTGACTTCACATTGACCAAATATTAAATTTGTCCACTAAAATATATATAATACAAACAGCTTTTAACATGATAATTTAATTATTTTTTAATTGATATTGACACTTTGAAGCGTGTAAAAATATAATACGCCAATTATGTTATCGCGCTGCCGCATTTAATCAAAGAAATATTATTGTCAGCAATGCAAACATAAATCAAATAATGCTGTTTATTATTTTCCATGCCGAAACAGACCTCAATCAAAAGGTGTGAGCTAAGAACTACGATACTTTTTTGTGTTTAACTAATCGGAATGAGCCATTTTGTTTTAGTCTGTTTTGTTAAATTTTGACAAGCTTGTTTTATTGTTTCTTCTTCGAGGCTTCGCTGTAGCTAGGTGGCAAGTTCTGTAAAACCAATAAATCGTAATTAGCAATATTGCTAAATATAAAAATATAAGGGATACTCACATTATATGATGGCGGCATATCGTTAGGGCCTGGTCCGCGGGATCCGCCTTGATTATAGGGTGTATTATAAGCACTAGCAGCGGCCTCGGCTTCTTTGGAATCTGTGCAGATTAATAGGAAATTAATATTTCGATTCTTATATTAATAAGACATTCAGAATGTGTAATTTATACGAAAAGAGGATTGTCTTACAGTCCTGTTTATGGATATATAACTGGTATTGGTATAAAATAGAAGGGTCTTGCAACTTGGTAACAATTGGGATAATAATAATATTGCGTGCTGCTGGTTCCTGCAAAGTTTGCATGGAAAAATAAAAAGAAGAAAGAATAATTCGTTATACAAGTTACTAAAAACAAGCTAAAATTTCGGAACCACAGGCTCGGCTTTTGTTGGAAAATTTAAGCAACTGAAACGTATTTATTTATATGATGTTCGATACGAATAAAAGCATTACAAAATCTTACTTGTTTGCTTTGCTGTAAAGTAGTTTTGCACGAATTTGCAGTTTACACTGTGGAATAGGTAAGGAAATAAAATTATTTCAGATGCCAAATTAATAATGTGTTTGAGTTTAGTAACTTGTTAGATTTCTGAAAATTAATTACGAAAATCTAGAATGAAGGGATAAGTGTACATTAATAATTATGTAACTAGGGATCTATCGTAAGGAGTGCAAAAAATAACAGCTCGTCTTTGTTTCCTACTCAAATATGAATGTTGTATGTATATTTGATAAATTTAACTTAAAGATAATGAAAATGTGACCAACCATTCAATGTTTAATTTATAAAGTTTTGCTGATATTGACATGCTGCTCATTCAGACATAAGTCCAAATTCACTCTGTGAGGCGTGATTAATTAGTATAGACAACACTAAAAATGAATGATAGGATTCTATGTAAAATACTTACTTCCAGGTGGCAAGCTGAAGCCCATAAAATTAGCCGCAGCACTACTTCCTCCTGCATTGGCAGCAGACATGCCTGCAGAAGTGTTTCCTCCAGGCTGCTGTGGAGGAGCATTGCCCGGGTAACCGTTTGGTTGCTGTGGCGGAGCCGAGCCAGGATAGCCGCCGGGTTGCTGAGTCGGGTTAAAACTTGGTTGCATAAAGCCACCAGGTATATTTGGATTAAAGCCTCCATAGGGAACTACGGGTGGCGGGCCACTATAAGGTGCCTGTGGTGGAATGTCTGGCCTACAGGCTGCGTACGGTGGCGGTTGTGCATAGCCGCCACCCCAACCAGGTTGAGGTCCATAGCCAGGCTGCTGTTGAGGTTGCTGATCTGGTGGTACTGAAAAACCGTACCAAGTGGGATCAGTTTGCTGTTCCTGCTGCTGCGGGGGATGTGGTGCTGGTTGGTTGTTTGGTGGTGCTATTAAAGATACAGAAAGAAATGAATTGTGCAAAGATGCGTTAGTGCTAGAAAAAGCGCAAGCGTGTTACAAATATACGCGTCATATGTACAAGAACAAAAGCCGAGTATGGGAAGGCGAAAATCTGAAACACAAAACTTACTAATGCCCGGATACGGTGGAGGATTGTCACTTATAAAAACAGTGTTGGGTGCCGGTCCACTGAAGGCATCATGTTGTGGCAACCAGCCATAATAACCTGGTGGCGGCTGGTAAGCCGGTGGTGGAGCCTCATGCCAGGCACCGGCTGGTGCATATGGTGGCGGATCATCGCCAGCAAGACCACCACGATGAAAGTTGCTTTGAGCGGTCTTAGCAGCACGCAACAAGGCTTGGCCATACTCTATGGCTCCGCCAGACTTGAAGTACAGCTTGAACTTAACCTCGCCCACATAATTGCCATTAGGCTGGGCACGGACCTTGCCCTTAATATAGTTGGCTCCAAAAACGGGCTGTTCAATTTCAACCTAAAATGCAATAAGATCCAAATGATGGTATGACTGATTTGCGAAATCAAAACAGTGTAACACTTACATCCGAAAGAGCTACAAAAGGTGCGCTAAACGATTGCATTACATCGCTTGGTTTCTTGCTGTTGAAAATCATTCTATGAGATGTCAAATAAACTCGCCCTTGCTTCGAGCCTCTGAACAGGTCATTATCCTGACCAGAAAATTCCATTGAGACGCTGTCGCTGTGAAGCAGAATGCTATAGAAGAGGAGATAGTTTTGATTAGCTGTGGGTATTCTTTTATAACAGAATATGTTTTTAATTGTATACAGCTGTTGGGGCTTCCACTGAATGACAAAGTCGAAGTCAAACACCGTTTTCCGGCAAATAATTTCACAAAATAATTTAAGATTTCTCACTAGCCCGCTTATACAAATTATTTTAGAATTAATTATACAAATCCATCTTTTTACTTCCAATTTCGATTGGAAACATGACGATTGGAAACATAACGTTAGAAATTAGCAAAATCATATAAATATAGTGATACATATAATGTACTTTTATATGACGTCAGAGTTCGCTGGTTGTCCCAACAAAAGCTTGGAGTTCAAATTATACTTACTACTCTCCTGCATGTATGAGCACACCATTATTTGCGTGTGCCGTATTGATCGACATGTTGAATAGTTTTTTTAACAATTTACTCGAAGATTTCAAAAGTTTATTGTAAACTGCGTTGTGTTTTCCTGTTGTTTTCAACCTAAACTTTCTCGAATTAACGACAGCTGATGAATCATGAACAGTGTGTCCACATGTGCAGCGATGCCGCATTGGAATGCCTAAAAAATACCACATTTTTGTTATGAAGCTATTTACAGCAGCCCTGTATGTCAATGTAAGAAAACTTCTACACCTCTACATGGCACAGCCGGAGTAAAAATTTAGTTAAACTATTTTCATAACACAAATTGACTGCTTAAAATAGTCTTAAATGATTGTAAATGCACTACGTATGCTTTTACAACCCACACTGCGTGGAAATCGCGTCCAACTATAACACAACGTAACTAAATCGTTACTCTAATACTGAAAATGGTATTTATCGTGTAGTTCATATGAAACAATTTTCGAATGGCGTTTAATTATGCAAATTTGGCTGATAATATGTGTAAGTCAATGCTTTCGTATGCAGTTTATCATAAAATCATACATAACTACTTAAATTTGAATGTTTTTTTGTTAAAACTATGGTCAGAAGCTTCTGCTATATATAAAATAAAATCCCGACCACAAATCTGAACACATAATAGAAAAAAATACCGAGCCACCTATCATGTTACGCTTTGTGTTCTTACCTATTGCGTCGTTTGCTTTGCTGTTTAGTTCGTGTCTGATAAACAGCTGATTTTTATTTGTATTTTTTCTTTCTTCATATCGGCGTGTTCTACTGCCGGTTATAGTGCCAGTTTTTGGGAGCATGCCAAATGGCGTCAGCTTGTCCAATCATCCAAATTTTATTAATCAATTGGCTGCTGCCATTACGACCGGCACGGTTGGCGTTGCCACGCCCACAGCAACAAACAGCAGTGGAACTGCGGCGCAAACAACCGCCCCAACAAATAACAAAACAAAAAGCAGTAAATTGAAGCAGCACAACGCACAGGGCAGTGCTCCTATGGATTTGGAAAATGACAACGACGCAGACAACGTAGATGCCATGGCAGCTGTAAAATCGGTGGATAAATTGCCAGGCTCAGCTCTATCGCTGCCTGAAGCCCAACAACTCTATTTGAATGGTCTGATGCACACACCGCCCGGCTACTTGTACTTTCCTACCGCACAGAATGCTGCAGCTGCTGTAGCAGCGACTACGCCAAGCGGCACAACGTCTTCATCAGCCAATGCCTCGAATCCTAATGCGCAAATGCTGCTCGATCACTCTGCGATGATGGCGGCAATGCAACAAATGCAGCATAACTATGCAGCTGGCTATGTAGCCGCAACAACAGTTGGTGGAATGCCGTCTGATGGGGCTGCACCGGGAATGGATGGTACTATAGCGGCCGGCAAGTATTAAATTATATTCTATTTCGTTAGTAGTCTAATGTATTTTATAATATGTCCCGCAGATGGCACAAGCAATGCAGCCGGCTTAAAAGAAGTGATCAAGACCAAGAACTGCATATTATTTCCACCCAACCCAAATGCACCGCCACCTACCATACGCGAACGTCCACCGGGCTGTCGCACTGTGTTTGTGGGTGGCTTGCCGGAGAACATTACAGAAGACGTCATTCGAGAGATATTTGAGTCGTGTGGTGAAATCACCACACTACGCATGTCTAAGAAGAACTTTTGCCATATACGCTACCGACATGAGGCAGCCATAGATCGTGCCATTTACTTGTCAGGCTATCGGCTACGCATCTCTAGCCAAAATGAGCCCCCGAATTTCGGGCGTCTGCATGTAGACTACGCTCAGGCGCGAGATGATCAATACGACTACGAATGTAAGCAGCGTCAATTACAGAGGGAGCAGCGTCATCGAGAACGCATGTCGCTGGATCGCATGCGTTCACAATCGCCGCCACCAATACCACATTATACGGATCATGAGGCTACCGCAGTGGCGGAGCATCTGCGCAATAATGAAACGTTTGTGAAGGCTATACAAACTATTACCGCCTGGCTGGAACGTGGCGACTGCACCAAGCGCAATGCGAACGTCTTTTACTCCATGATTCAAAGTACACATGCGCATGTGCGGCGGCTGCATACGGATAAGCAGCAGCTCGAGGAGGATCTGCGCAAAGCGCGTGAATGTTATCGCAAACAAATGGGCACCATGTCAACACAATGTAAGTAAGCCATTTTGCAAGTCTAGTATGTAGTTTTAGATGGGTTTTAGGTGCGCTCCTTTTACATATTTTTCTGTTTTTGTTGCGCCCCGGTTAGCGTCTAGCGTCTGTATCATGAACAATCAATCAAATACAATACACACTTAAAACAGAACACAAACGCTTACACACCCACACTATCTAGCAATCTAGTCATCGTTCTCTCAAAAGCGAAAATTAAACCAATTCCACATACAAGAATTCACTGTCTAAAATTTGCTCTCAAAGTACAATACCAAATACAAGGAGAAGGAGCAAAAGAAGAAGCAGCAGCTGCAGGTAAAAGTTCAGTCACACCAGTGCTGCACAGTGGCCGAAACTCGATTACGATGCGATCAAATTAAGATGATTTATAACTCGATCCAGAGCATAAGCAGTTTCTGTCGACTGTTGACGACTTTAAACAGAATCGAATCTAATGACACAGTATTAAACAGTTTTGCAATATTTGATTTTTTTTATCGCTAAGAAACACAAAATCTTTTAAAGCTTAGTTCGTCATTGCTTAACATATGTTTCTTTATTAGTAAGTGCAACGACTGCCATAGTAATTACATTTTGATCGCAACATCGTTTTTTTAAGCCACTGTGCAGTAACTCATTCTACTGTATCTGACTGTACGCCAAGTCTGATGACTTAACATATGAATAGATATATGTAAAGTGTAAGCCCAGGCCAAAGGTTTGTAAACCAAACAGACATATACGATAAAGCCCTCGGACCAGACACCAACCGCCTTTCTGGCTGTCTGTAGAAAAAAAAACTAACAACTAACTGCAATTGAAGTCTTTGAATATATATAAATATATACATAAACATATGTAGGTAACAAGCTGTTGTACAATATTTTTAGACTGTACTATACTATATAAATTATACAAAATATTATGTTATGCGAGGGACTCTAAAGTAGTTTTATTCTACTTATTATTTTCCATTGATTTTATTAGAAACCACATACTAGTTAAACGGTGAAGAATTAAACCAAACAAAACCCAAAAAAAAAAAAAAAGAAATATCTACCCTCTGTCCTCCCTTAATATTATTATATATTATTGCATTATTGTTCAGTCACTCAGATTGAAAAAGTGTTCAATGCCGCTAGTCACAAGAAGGTTTGGGACCATTTCACCAAAGCCCAAAGAAAAAACATCGACCAATGGAAGAAATTAGCGACGGTACGTACAAAATTGTTCAAAGAATGTATTACGGCAAGTTCAGCTGATGAAGATATCGTTTTAAACACATACTACATGTGGTACTCGTGCCTGTTCGTATTGTTCTGTCAGTATTGCTAGTCGTAAAATATCAATTAGTACCTTTGTTATCACCCTTTCGTATCTGTATCTGTTCTGCATGTTGGCTTCTGTACATTTTCTCATATAGCTTCCAACTTGCAATTTTTCATTCATGTGCTATTGTTTGCATTGTTCAGTTTAATTAATATCTTGATAATTAGATCCATTGACTATCCAAATTGTTATCATATTAATTTATTATTAATATTATTCGTATCTCTCTCTCTTTCCATAATTTTCTATAAATTATAAAAACTCACTTTCTTATTGGCGTCATGTTTATTGTTTTGTCTTTATTTAATCTCTGTATATTTTTATCATTAGTTTCTAGAATCATATATTATTTTTGTAAATAGTTGAAATTGCAATCAAAGGAAACTGTTCCACAAAATACTAAATCATGGAAATTTTATGATTTTATGGAACAGTTTACCTTTTTCGGGGCTTCTCATCTGCTTTTCATATTTCAGAATTTTATTTTTAAATATTTCCATTTGGCACAATTGATAGCAATATTTTTTTCTTTATAAATGATAAATTAACTAACCATTTGCATAACGATCTTTTTCGATAAGCTTTCGATTTCTAATTAAATCCAAAAGTAACTTGTAGCAGAATGCCAAAGAACTTGTGTAATACATATTTAATTTTTAAATAATTTCAAACACAAATAATTCATATATAGCTAAAAATTTTGCAAGTTTCTAAGGCACTTACTGAGTTCGATTGGCTGTGCGTTTGCGTTGGTAAACAGTAAAACCTAAACATCTTATGATAAAACTCATTGTGCAACATTTAACATGTTATATGCAAATAATAAGTATACAAAAACGTAATAAAAACAATTAAAATTAACAGAATGTGGCGAGGTAAGTAAGCGGACCGAAACAGAAACGAAGAGCCAAATGAGAATTGTATGATGCATTTTCAATATACAAACAAATTATAATACCTAGGCTATAGAAATTACCATCGTATGCAACAAAATATGTTACAACTGTATTTTATGAACTATTTAATGATAATCAAACATTTTGAAATGCCATGCAGGAACTGCGCACGGTCCAAATCGACGATGATGAAATGGAAATCTCAGATGACGAACGCGACTACGAGAGGCGCAGCAAACGTACTCGCTACGACAGCGATGGACTAAAAGTAAGCGAGATTCAATATTCAATAATTATATTACTGATTATTTAATTTCTATTTTAGGATGAGAATGACTCACTACGTTGTCAATTAGAGGCCATTCGTAATGAGATGTCAGTGGAGCGCAGCGACTGTGTGCAGCGCGAAAAGCAAATCAAGGTGTTACAAGAAACAATACGTAACATGCAGACACAGTTGTTGCAAACGAAGCTGCGCGAGCAAAAAGACTGCAAAACCATTGAGCAGCTGGAAAGGAATCTCAAAGAGGCAGGCGTGAAGCAGCTGCTGCTTAAGACAAAAATAAAGGAGACTGCGGATAAGCTAAAAGACAGGGAGGCATACAGCACCAGTGCTTCGGTTGCTTCAAATCCCGAATACAGCAGCGGTGATTCGTGCAGTAGAAATGCGGATGATCTCAGAGCAGCTGCGAAGAAAGAAAATGCCATAGAATTAGAAATAATAGATATTGACAAAGTGGACGATGATGTACGCATTATCGAGCATCAAAGCGGTGTTGTAGAAATTCATGAGATTGAGGATGATGAGAAACTGGAGGGAACTTCTGAGTCCATTAAAACTACTGATGAAGCCAATCAATTGCCCATAACGGATGAAAGTCTAAAGTCAGATAAAGTGGAAACTGTTGTACAAACAAACGTTGAACCATTGGCCACTCCAAAGGAAGATCTAAATGTAATTGTGTAGATGTATACATACGATTGTGCATATGCATATTGAATTGAACTTTCTTTTCTCTTTTGCAGAGTGAGTTGATGTCGCTGGCACTTTTTGAAGCCAAGATTATAGCGTTGACTTCCGCCTATTTGGTACTGCATCCCCATGGCGTGGACATCGACAGCATTTCCAGCTATTTACGTGGAATGTTGCTGAAGTCCCTTGAATTAAAGAGCAACGATGACCTAGTAAATATACTCACAAAATATACAAATCTATTCAAGTCTGAACAGTCGAAGTGGACATTCTGTGGATTTTCCGACGAGCCTACGAATGCGAATGCAACCACGGCGCAGTAAATCACAGGCGTTAACAAAAACAATGAAGGCTTTAACTAAGTTACGACTATTGTATGTGTAGAAGTAAGAAATGAGCGCCAATGACATGTTAACCAAAAATGTGATTGTTGTAATCACAGAAATGAGACCAGTTTTCTAAACGTAGGAACTTGTAATTACTTTAAGCTACACTAACGACAACAATTATTACAACAACAAAGAACTACCGTTTCAATTATTTTAACAATTAGATTGTAATGTGTAAACAAATTAAATATGTACACAAATATACTGAATACATAATGCACATTATGTAAAGACACCAAACAAATGTTGCTAAAATTGCTTTTAATGTAATACGAACCAATAAATTTTATGCTATATTTACCTGGTAACAAAACTAAACTAAAATACCATAAAAGGGGATGAGAAGCTAACGCAAGAGGATCTGCAATGCTAAAAGCACTGGGATAATTATAGAAAAATTGTTTGTCTCCATATTAACACATGTCCTATGATAATGATCTTTACGGCTACCTATTCCTAACACCTAATATGCAAGTGTTTCTCAGATTGGATTACTGGATCATACAGGTGATATAAGAAGCTATGACGTAAAATTCAGTTCGTATTTGAATATGTTTTGTGTTCAAACGTATTAATTTCATTTTGATTTGCCAATTACAAACCATAAAACCTTAAAGTGGGAGTATATACACAATAATGCTCTCAATAACAATGTGCTTATCCTTAAAATGATGCCTTTTATACTTGTCTCGTCAAAATTTCGCAACTGCTCTGCAATTACGTGCAAAGCTTACGATTCTTGCGTAAGCTTTAACGAAATTTGAGAGCGTCCTTTGCCAAGGACGCAGACAAGCAAAACGTTTCCCACAGCATCCCTGCACACATACCAACACACACAAACACGCACACTGGCATTCTTGTTATGTTCAGTCATTCAAGCCTACTCACATTCGCACATCCTGTGCAAGCCCATGACGAAACTATCGAAACTTTAATTCCTGCCTCATTCCACATTTGACGTCATGCGCTCTTTTCAATCTACATTTTGTTATTCGATTAGTTAAAACCCAGCAATGAGATTAAATAACAACAAAGTTTAACAAAAATAAACGTAATTTTCCCGTTTTGACGCAGGCAGCATCACGGCTCTGTCTTTGAGTGCGTCGCTGTCGAGAGCAGTGGTTCGCTTTTTATAAAAACAAAAAACAAAAAAAAAAAAACTTAAAAATAAATGTTCTAATATTGTATATAAAATTAAAGCTTTTTCACACATTTTTATTTTGTTAGTTTTTAGTTATTTCCAGTTCGTTTAAATGTTATTATAGATAAGCTTCATACTTTTTGACTGCCAACCTGCATAGCTCGTAACACTGTGCGCTGTCGTCTCACCGTAAAATTCTGTTGAGCTACTTACCCAACAACGGACGCCCGCCATATCAACGATATCAGTTGTTTTAGCGAATTCGTCGCGCGCGGTTACTAAACGGGCGGCGCGCTGAAAGACCAGCAGCCAGAACAGACTTCGTTATCCATGTCCATGTCCACTACATAGTAGCTCTGCGTGTGTGTCTGCTTGCTTGTGTACCCCTCCAATCGACAGTGAACTGTTTTGTAAAAATAAGAGAAAATACAAAAAGCAAACTGTAATTTTGTCTGCGCTGTGCTGTGTGCCTTTTCGTATATATTAATAAAATTACGTGCACTTTCTTTTCACCGCGTACTGGACTACATACCCAGCTTCCAGGAAGGACGAGTCAAGTTCAAAGTTTCTGCTGGAAGCTGCTGACGACCATCAGCGGGAGCTCGTGTTTGTTTTTGTTTTCTTCTTTCGGTAAGTTTTCGCCGGCATGTGTACAGTTTGACAAGCTGTGCCTAACTACGAAAAGTAGATTGGACAATTGTGCCGTTACTGCAAATAGAGATACATGAGAATTACGATAAAAAAAATATAGCAGTGCAAGCGGCTAAAAATTAACAGTAGCTTTACGCGACAATAACTAAAGCAAATAGAATTTTTTTTAATATCCGATAATAACCCATTAAATATAAATTTTTTTAACTACTTATTTTTACAGTGAAAAAAATTAAAAAATATTTATTTCCGCTCACACAATTCTAAAAACATGTAATGATATTAGATGAGAAAGCCAAATCAAAATTTTATGATAACCAAATATACCAACAATAATTATTAGCCATAGAGCGCTACATGCAGTCTGGAACTGAATAATATAAAGCAGTAGCGTGTTACATTAGGGTCCAAGTAGAAAACATCGCTGAACTCAGCTGAAATTTTGGCGAGACATTGGAACGTGCCCGTTGGGAATCTTATGGAAACGACAAATTAATTCATAACTACATGATTTAACAAGATATACAAATAAATATCATACGACATATTATAAATCAAAATTAAATCACATCTTAAATGAAATAAGACTTTTCTCTGTAACTTATGTTTTTCCCTTAACAAAAAAATGTACTGCGCATTTTTCCCATCTTTCAAAAACAGATAAATAAGATACGCAAATACTAATCGAATCTGCCGACTGGAATTCCAGTATGCAATTAAGTAGAATGTTGTTTCCGAAACCAAAAAAATCCCCAGCTTCGTGATACATATATACTTATATACATATGCATGTAATATATACGTATAGCCAACACTTTAAACAACAGCAATTTTGTATGGTATTTGAATTGAAAAAAATTCAACTTTCCTGAACTGATACAGAATCACGTACTTTGGGTTTTCGTGTACATGTTATAAAATTTTGTGATTTGGATTTCGTTTTGCTGTTTTCGCTTGATAAGGCTTATAAATTTTCGTAATGTTTTAATCAAGATTTTTTATTAAAGTAAGGTATACTGATAAGCAGGTCTTGGCAATGAATGGAACAGAATCTGTGTTCCATGTACGTGCAGTTCTCCCTGAACCCATCGTCTTTCACAGATCGAATTGGGTAAATGGAAATGCAATTGATTCGACAGCGTGGTTAAAGTCAGTTAAATGACAACAATATAATGCGCCTTAGGATTTGCATGAAATGGAAAACAACTCTACAGATAAAATAATTAAAACGCAGTGTAAATTAAATAAATAACTGTAATTAATGATGCGCCTATAATAAGGGAACTCACATATAGGAAATTCGCATGCATTTTAATGAACTCGGCGGCTTTTGTTTTATATAAATATAATAATAAATTTGCGTTTTGTGAAAAATAACAAATTGCGAAAATTATCAGCGGGTGGGAAATCTGAAAACGACGATCCGTTAAAAGCAGCTCACGTGCACACTATGCAAATGGCAGGTGAGTGTGAGTGAGTGATGGGGCTGGCAACTGGGCGTGGCTTTCGCAGTTCAATAGTATCCAAATGACGTCAGGTCATTTTCACAGGCAATTAGTAAACAATTTTGTGCACTTGCACCAGCTCAGATACAGATACAGTTACAGTTATTTGCCATTAGCCATGTTGACTCACTACACCTGACAATAAGTTCAGGTTTGATTGACTTTAAATCAATGGAACTAAGGGCAACAGCACTTGAAAAACTTTTAACAACATTGGCTATCATCCACAAAATCAAGTTCACAAATACCTAGATATATAGATATATAAAGAAATGTGATTCCATAGACTGTTGAGCCGATGGGAACAGAATAGCAAACAGATCAAAAGAATTTTTTACGCAAGGCATGCGCTCAAAATTAGAGACACATAGACAAAAAATATATAAAATAAACATAGACAGCAACACCCACGCATTGACTATGGATAACATTGAAATTAAAATAGAGAATGTAAAGAAAAGATATATTAACCATAGAGAAAAAATATGTCAACAGCTGCACAAATAGGAAATAGCTTAAATTGTTTATTTAGTTTTCGAATAAGAATTTCAGAACTTAACAGTTATTTATTTATTAATTAGCATGGCTAATATGAAGCAATGTGCAACGTGAAATAAAATTGTAAACAAAACTCGACTCGGATGTTAATGTCGTTGGAAGAAATTCACGTGTCTGCATTGTTGTTGCTTTGCTTTATTTATATGTATTATTATAGCTTTATTTACATATATTAGTAAGCAAGTATGATTCTTTTAGCAACATTTGTCAGCGGAAAACTTAAAGTCAATGAAAAGTATGAATCATTGCTTTTAGGCCTTTTTACTAATAGCGAAAGCTTTTCAATTTACGCTATTTTACGACTTGAACTAAAACTGCAGTTTGCACAATTTACTAGAAAATTAACTTTAGCAATAGAGCAAAGAAAAGTATTGTATTTTTTTTTTTTTTTTTTTTCATATATAAGTTACTCCCTTGAATTGTTTTTAGCGTCTTACATAAGCTCAAAAATTTACTTTCATATTTATTTTTTTATTGTTAAGCCAACCCAACTAAATTAATAAAGGCAAAAACAAACACAACGAAATTTATTAAGTTTATTTTTACATCTGTTAATTTTTCCGAGAAAGCTTTAAAATGTCAATGGCTCATGACAAATGCTGAAAAATCTGGTTTTGCGTTCTTATTTTAAATGTTCGACATTCGAACTTATTTTGTTTGTAATATATTGAAATATGATTATCATATTTAGTCATTCCGGCACTGTTGCTGTACGATTCTGGTTCTTATTCAAAAGGAACTAAAATCATGCCGGAATTGCAGCTATCTGTTGCTCGAACTTTGTTGATAAGAAACTGTTTGATTGAACTAATGTAAGCAGCAGCCAAAATAGTATTTATATCCGTATGTATGGAAAATGTAATTATGGACGTCACATGACTTACTGCAGTTCGGAAGCACGCAATAAACTGTTTTTATAGAATTGACAGCTGGACGCTATTAGTATATATTATCGTATAAAGTTCGAGACAACACCAACAACGTATAAACAATATATTTAAGCCGATTTCAAATGCTACACATAACAATAGCTTAGTCCGGAACGGGCTTGGAACGGGTTTAAAGAAATTCATATATGTATTTTAAAGTATAATAAAATCGTACAAATCAAATGTCAGCATCATAATTAATTTTGTTTAAAATTTAATAGATTCGACACTTTCTAATTATATATGAGGTAATGTACAGTTGAATTTGTAATCCTTTTATATACCTTTTACTTGTTGAATTTGAAATCCCTTTATATGTATACACGCCCTCCTCAGATTAATTGATAATAATTTATTTATTAGTCGTACTTAGATAACAGTTGAATGCTATATGAAACCCACATTAGTAACGACAAGTTGATAAGGCAGTTAATAGTTAATATATATATGCCATAGACGTTTCAATTACATTAGAAAATACAATGTCATTATAAAGAGGTTACGTTTCTGATATGATATGATAGCAACTGTATATTGAATGGTTAACCGTCGATTGAAGAGTATAAGGATCAGACCTTATCAGAAAACTCTTTATTAATTGTAATTCATTTCAACAGCTACTTAGGCTTGAGTGTCGAACTTGGCAGCAAAATTTTTAGAACGGGAGCACGACCTCCAAGTGGAGGTTTAGTTCCGAGTTTTCCTGTCTTTTTTAAATTGACGAGCACGTGTTTTAATCGTTTAATATAATAGATTCAGTTTCAAATGACCTATCTATTAAATATTAGCGGCACACGCTTTTAATCTTCTTTAATAATATATGTATGTATGTATATGCATTATTATAGAAATCGTCTAGCCTTGTTATCAACAGATTTAACTACTGCTGGAAAAGGCTTATCATAATGCACTCAAATGTACTTTGAACGCTAGACCTTTCAATGTTTTCCAAGAAATAGGGGCACAGCGCTTTTAGCGAGTCAAGGAAAAGTAGGCAAAAATATAAATGAAATCAAGCAAGTATTATATTTAATTGAGATCC
Source organism: Drosophila aldrichi (assembly GCA_035045965.1). Lineage (NCBI taxonomy): Eukaryota > Metazoa > Arthropoda > Insecta > Diptera > Drosophilidae > Drosophila > Drosophila aldrichi. Next base: position 316,130 of record JAWNOM010000013.1, on the reverse strand, counting down.
CGGAGACGGGCCTCTTGCCAGGCCATTGATAACCCGCTTGATCTTTTGTCGTTGTCCGTTGTCAGTTGTCAGTAGTCGTTTGTCGTTGTCAGTTATTATTGTTGTCAACATTTGGGTATTGTCGTTACGTGTGATAGCGATGCACAGACACATCTGGAATTGGACACACCTCTGCCAAAACAAATCGTTAAATCTAGCAAATCGACTCAAGTGCAATCACTACAATATATATTATTTAGCTCAGTGTATATTGTAGATTAAGCATAGAAAGACATAAATGGGAACGTATGACTGTCTTATGATTTCTGCAATCCTCCTTACGCAAATACAACCTAGGTCTATGAACTTCAACTTGAGTAATTGTGCCTTACAAAGCAGCTTGCATGAGGTCATGGTTGACTAATGTCTAGAATAGCCAATGATTATATTCAAGAACAAATAGCAGATTATGCTGCCCTATGTTATGGAAAACCACAAGCTTTTTTTTATTTATAAAGCACTGATACGGTTAATAAAATTATAAGCTCTTTAAATGAATATAAAAAAATATATATATTTATATATATAAATTTAATAAGTGGGTAATACAATGTAATGCAGATACACTGTCGTCATAAACTCAGATTTAATATGATATATATATATTTAGATATACAAACTCTTGTTATTCATTTATTTTTCCAAAGTAAATTGAACAATTGTTTCTCCCCGGCTGTATTTGTTTCTAGTATCTAGGAACCCAACCGTCTCTAGTTGTTTTTTATATATCTAAGCACAAGTGCTATAAAGATTACTTTGAATAGAACACAAGCGTGCTCAATTGGCACTAATAAATGCCGAGCTAGGTAGACTTATGTATAGCGCGTTTTTCCTCCATTCTATGTATCTACATACATATATTAATTCTCAATTTTTTTGTGCATCTAATAAGGAAATTACTTGTTAACGTACGCGTGTGCGTCTACTATATGTGGGCGTGTATTTTTCGTCGTGTTTTTACTCAATGGACGAATACCACTCACTATATGAGCTGTCCATCAGGAGTGGCATCAACAATGTACTCCATAAATAATTTACTGTACGCATTTACATACATATATATGTATGTATATAAATAACCGAAAATAGGCGCACCATATCTGAATAACTGATATCGATAGGGCCATAAAGCGATTTAGCGGCGCATATAACACCGAATGACATAATGCGATATGGCATGGAACCTGGCGATAAGCCATCAATGATTAGTGCAATATCTCATAGCTCATGTTTGCGTACATACATAAATACTATGTATGCATACATGTGTACATATACATTTATATATTTCACAAAGCTGTTAAGTATTGATAGTATTTGGCTGCACTGTGGCATGTTTTGGTTACGCTGATAAGCATTGAAAAGATTACGATGTGTGTCTTATTGCCTGCTCTTGATTTCGTTTCTATTGCCTACAAATATTTAATCATAAGAAAAATCAACAAGCCTTGATATTTTAGTGACATATTGATATACGATTTAATCAAGGTGTTACATGTAGAAGAAGTCGGGTTTTTCTGATTTGTAAAGCGTTATCATTTGAAATTTACTCAGTTTTTTTTTACTCAGTTGATTAAAGGTATTCGCTTGGGTGAATCGGTAAACATCACAATTATTATCAGCAAACTAGGAGAAAAAAAAACATATTTTTCCCTTGTGTCAGCTGCTAAAGCACATGTTTCACAAATGTATTTTAGTCTACAAAATAAAATAAAAGAAATGATTACAGCTCGGTCTGAATTACTTCTGATCCACAGTTTTAGTTGCACTGCATACAGCGCCGCTAAGCAATGCTTTCAAACTATATGTAAAGCTTTCGCGAGGAGCTTTTGTGCTGCGCGTGAGTTCAGCGTTTGCCGTTACAATTCAAATGCGAATGTTTTCCTACATTATATACAGTACAAGCGAAAGCATGTTTGATTTGTCTTCTGAACTAATAAATATTTTTATGTTAATTCTGATACAATTATCTATGCATATGCTTGTAGCTCAGACGATAAAATAAGTGCAAATTTATTATACATAATAAGTATTGGCTAATTTTGATTTTTTCTACAATTTCAATAAAGACGTGCAGAGATGTCTTTTCTATCATATCATAATTAATTTCTTGTTTAGAAACAACGACACATCAGCCGCTGCACGTGCGGAGGCGTAAATACCTTAACCTACAGCCTGGCTGAGGGCGACTTATCGATTTTTTAATTTTACAAAATAAAACAAAAATATATCGAATTGTGACGCGTGTCTCTACACAAGTTCAAATGTAGGTCATAGTGAATAAACTATGTTGTGTTAGTTCAGCGAAATTCAGACAACTGCACTTGAACTGACAGAAATCGCGTGATTTGCGTGGGCCAACAGCAACTAAAAAAGCTGCACTGAAATTTTAGCTCAGATGTTGAAATGTATGAATAGTGTATAAGTGTATGCTTGTATATGTGAGCATGCGCGATTATGTGTGTGTGAGTAGAGGGGCACGCTCGCGTTTGCTGATTGGCTAAGTGTTTTGGGGCTTGGCTCTCATGACGTCACGCGCACATCTAACTCAACAGACGTATAAATATGTAAATATAACTGTAATATATACAGTTGCATGACGTCGCCGGCATTGACGTAGTCACAGATCAGTCTGAGGCAATTTTGTTGCCCTAATGAGCTTTTACGTAACACTCGAGAGCTGGCGGTCTACAGAGTTTTGACCATGCTCCGCGTGTAGGTCGACTGAGCTCCGTAATTAGTGTACATACACAGTTTGGCATTGCGTGGTACTCTGGCCATGGCCCAAAGGTTTGGCCACAGCAGCAGATACACACTGTGCAGCAATACTAAAAGCTACGTGAGAGCATGCTTTTAGGCGCTCTGTGCGCCTGGTCCGAGCTTGAAGCGTGCCAAATGTTTGGTTGTATTTCAGTCCCAGCTTGCAACGCACCTAAGCGAGGAAGAGAGTAAATCAAAAGCTCAACAATATTCACTCCGGATATCCCTTCTTATGTTAATCATATAAACGATTGTAGACTCTGTTGTTTTAGGCTGTTGCTGTATTCTATATATGTGACTTGGGTATACGATGTGCTCGTTGCCTAACTCATATCGTCAGCAGCACTTGTTTTCAGCACTGTCATGTTTATTCATTTGTGGGGATACTCTGGAATTTTTAGTAATGCGGGTATATGTATTTCAAAGAAAACATATAGCGATAAGCAGAGTACATAACAAAAGAAGATTTTTTGTTTATTTTTAAAGAAATAATTGCACCAAAAAATATATCTAATATAATAATAATTCCTTTGTCATTACATTTGCGTCTCTTTGCATTTCAAACTGTTCTTAAGAATAAATTTAGATTGCTATCATCTTGTGGAGTTTTTCTGGCAGCAGCTAAGGGATGAAATATTTTGTAGAGGTTTATTTTGGGAAAACACTTAGTTTACCATATTTGGTTATTTAATATTATTCATATGTATGTATACCAAACAGTTTTGTATAAAATATATTTATAAATACCTAAAATATTTAATTGGTAAAAATTACCTTAACGTTTTATAGGATATCATAGTTTGGTGTCAAATTTAAAGTTCTTGACGTTACAAGTCAAGTAATTTCAATTCAAATTTTCGAAAAGAAAAACACTCATGTTTACTCACACGTATGTGGACGCACATTGATTCATTGCCGCATATTCATTGGGGATCTATAGTGTCTGCCTTTCTCAAGTGTCAGAAAGACAAGAGTGATCCATTGAGTGAATGCGCTGATGCGTAAAGAGCGACGCATTACTCGAAGACTGAAACCAAACAAGAATGAGCGCCTTTATCGAAGAGTATGATATACTATATAAGAAAATTCTCGCATGCATTTTCGAATCGTATGTAAACAATGTGAACAGGCACCTGGAGCTGTGTGAGTGCGCGTGTGTGCATATGGAAATGCAACTGCGGGCTGCCTTATTTACACTGTGTGCATCTATATATAAATTGTGAATACCTCATATACATATATGTACATATAGTGTATATCTATAAGTTATTTGGAGAATTGGAAAATGTAAATTTTGCCTTTGTCGTACGACAATTTCGTATTTACCAAAATATGTAAACAGATTGGCCTGAATTTTTTAATTATATGATAATACAAGGCGCAAAATAATTTATTAATTGTAAACAATATTTCCTTATATATTTAAGATTTTCATGAATACTATAAATATATTTTAAATTCATATTTTTATTATTATATTTTGTTTATATTTAATTCTATATTATAATTATATATTAATAAATATTCATACTATATTGATACTATTTATTGATTCATTTAATAATGTTAAAAACTAAGCCATCTTTTAATATCAATTCCTATATTTTAAACGATCCACATCTTGATTGAGCAGGAAATGTTTATAATTGATTTATGTATGCGATCAATTGTACACTTGATTTTACTTAACGGTCTTATAAAGGATACATATTTATATGGAGTAGCCAATGAGCTGTAACCCATTGTAACCCAATTAAGGTCACAATCTGCACGATGCGGAGGATCGTTTGCCTCTTAACGCAGCTGTGACAGAAATCTGAACTAAATGCATTTACGTAGACTACAGAATGCACTTTTACATTGCTGTTGTTGTTGCTGGCGATGCGAAAGCTGAAGGCAGTCTGAAGTAGAATAAAAACAAAAAGGAAACAACGCACTCAATTTCCAGTTTCTGTTTCTGCTGCAAGTCAATAGCCTCAGCCTCGAAGCGTCGCGACGATGGCCACCCCGTGGCGGACTGGGAGAGTATTGAGAGTGAGAGAGCCGAAGACTGAGTGTGCTCGAGAGAGAGAGGGAAAGAGCGAGATTCCACATCCAGTACAGAGCCCGGCGAGGCTGGTTTTATTTTATATTTTGGCGCGTCACTTGCGCTCAAACAGTCGCTGCGTGCAGTCAAGAGATTCAGATACATTTACGCTCCAGAGACAAGCGGCCTAACGAACTGTCTGTTCATATTCGAAAAACGCGGCTCAGCTGAAGCTGATTGTTTATCTTGGCTCGTTTGAAGTGCAGTCTGTGAACAGCAACACGTTTGCTATACATTGCGCATGCGCTTAAAAGTATTCTTTGTGGCTACGTGGGTGGGCCAGTTGTGTAAAAGGACAAACTGCCAAAGGACATTGAAACGCGCACGTATTATTCAACAGTCGAGCAGTGAAAAATGCACAGCTAAGCGCGAAAAACACACAAATAATAAAAATAAATACAAAACTAAACATATAATAAAAAATGAACTTCACAACTTAAGCAATTGAAAACAACGCGTTGAATACTAAACATATCCACAAGTGACACAATACACATCAAAAACGAAAACGAGCTTTGCATTTGTTTAAACAATTAGTGGCAATATACACAAAAAATATTAATTATACAAGAGCTAACGAATTAGAGCAACATGTCAACCGTTTCCTCCAGTAACTCAAGCGGCGATGAGCCCAACAAAAAGCCCGGTGTCAACAGCGAGGAGAGCTCCCACCTGCTGGAGGCCACTGAGAACGGTGCCAAATATGGTTCCCGGCAAGCGGTAAAAATCATCAAGACCCCAGTCAATGACAGTGCCAATGCCAATGCCAGACCTCAAGTAGGCCCACTTAAAATTTTATTCCAATTTTATAACTGGTGCTGGTACTAAAACCCCAATAACTTAAGTAACTTTAGGCTGTGTATTCATACATCTACGACGTATGACCTTGACAAAGGTACAGAAAACAAAATTAAAGTACTATGGCGCGCCCTATTAGTGGTGTGTAGAGCGACTCTCGCTTTAGTTGTTTGGCAAGAGCAAACAATCTTTAATGTCTGTTTGGTACAAAGTATCTGAAGAGAACTTAAACAGATACCATACGAAATTTAGAGCAATTTCTTAGCCATCAGGCCCAAAATAAGATATGATAAAGAAACAAAACATTAGTCTCTTATCTACGAAAGTAGTTCAACAAATTATAGTTGTGTTTAAGAAGAGTACGCTTCTTTTTCCTAGATATATCATATTTTGTTAAGCATATAATAAATACGACTTTCAACATTTCAGAACCTGAAAATAAGCATTTTATGCTTTAATTCCCTGAATTCGTAAACCGGCTTACGATTTGTGACCGTGAAATTTGTGAATTCATTCAAAGCATTCTCTGGAACGGGTCTGAAATTAAATACATATCAATTTTTTTTTATTATGTTTTTAATACATGTTTTTCGTTAATGTACTTCATGTTTATTATTATTATAAATTACGCATTATATTATTCAGATTGGTTTTGATTTGTACGCCCCACAAAAACACAGAAACCTCTTATCGTATGTGTGTATGTGTGTGTGTTTTTTTTTTTTTTTTTTTTTTTTTTTTGGCGAAATTGGATAACAGAAAAGTGATTCCGTTGTTAATGAGTTGCTTTGTTTGTTTTCATTCGATAACCTTGGTCAGCATGGCATACAACATTGTATAAAAATGGAAAGTTATGAAATATTTATTAACCTCATCCAATTAACTGATAAGCCTAACAAACAAGATGCGGTATAAAAAGAGACAAAAAACGCAACCAAAATCTATATCAAACATCAATCATTATTATATATAACTTATTCAATGTGATCAACCTGTAAAGGTAAATTAAACTAATAATTACATTTTTTTTAACAAAGACATTTTCCTTACGTTGTCAAAAAAGAAAGAAAACATAGTATTTCGCCCTCGAGCGTTTAAAAATATCAAGAAAATAAGGAAGGAATTTCTTTTATGCATTAAATATGTATATACAAACTTAATATGCACGAAGTCTCGATATATAAAATTTAATCTTTATTATGGGGATTATTCGCATACCTGCATATCAGAAGCTGCGGGAATTAATCAGACTATTTTTATACATTTAAAATGTTTAAAGGAAACCAGTTTATTGCTTTGACAGTCGGACTAGAAGTATGTTAATGGAAATTCTGGGCTTTAAAATGCAATTTCAGTTATTTCTTACTGAATGTGGCTCGCACAAATGCGCATTGCCTGACATTGAAATGAACTTGGCCTGGCAACGATGACAATGACATTTGGCGTTCGCTTAGCCATTATCCTGACCAGCTTAAAGCGTCAAGCGGGCGTCGTTAATGCGTGGGCGCCCAACAAGTTATTGGCTCGGTTGACTGCCAACGTAAATCTATATATAGTTGCGCATATTGGCATTGGCAGCAGCAGCAGCAGCACCACCACCACCACTACCGTCAGTCGCAGTGACCACATAAACAACGTCAACGGCGTCGCAAATATCGATTTCAGTGCAGACTTACTGCCCAGCTGGAGGTGTGTCCCAGCCACAAGCAGGAGGTGGCGTGGGCGCGCCTCTTCTCGGTTACCGGTTGGGTAACGCTACTCTCGGCCAGCATTCTCCATGTGCGGAAGTGCATTTGTAGGCATAAAGCTGCACCAATGTGGGCTTTGATTGGATATATAAGAAGCATGTATGTGTGAGCAACAGTGATTGCCGTACATTTTGCGAGTGGGCGGTAAAATGAGATAAAGTAAATGGCAAAAAGAAAAGTCAGCGGAGAAAAAGAATTTAAAAAGCACTTAGCTATATAAATGCATTTCATATCTGGGCAAAAACTGTAATTAGTGCGTAAATAGAAAAGATTTTACGTTATAAATTTTGCTGATACTCTTTAGATAATCCATTAGTATTCTAATCTCAAATTAATCTAGCCGTTAATTTACCTAGCTAATTACATATATTAAGCATAAGTTTAAATTCAAAACAAAAATATATTGCGTATAAATGTTTACATATTATATTTTTTTATTATATCCTAAACATGAATAATTATTTCTAAATAGTATTTAAATTTTTATTAAGTCTACACAACTTAACGTAATCAAAATCTAGTTACATATTTTCATCTGGTCTCTGATAAGCCTCGAGCGGCAATTTCATTAGCTCCCAGCAATTTTATGAACAATAAATTTAGCAGAATTAAGGTTTATTAATTAGCAGAAATGTTACAGAATTCCTCACATATGTTATTGGTACATTTGTAGGTGTGGTATCTATGTAAGTACTGGGCATATTGATTCGGCACGCGATAACACTAACTATTTTCATATGTAGACATATGTATCTATCGGAGAATATGGTTTATGGCCACGGAGCGTGCCATGGCCAAGGCAACAAACTTATAATTGGCGCCGCTTCACTAAGCTGCAGACAATGCCAAATGCACCTATGCAATAAAAAAGAATAATATTTTAAGTTAATTATTAATAATTAAATTTACAATGATTTACTTTATTAAATCCATTACAAGTTGCAAATTATTTCAATTTCAATTCATTTTAAAGTTGTGTTTGACAGCATTAAGTGTTAATTTTTGATGTGCGCTGACAAAATATAATATAATAATAATAATAATAATAATAGCAGCAGCCTCACGTTTTCTATATTATCATATCCGTACCAATTGAAAAAAGTTGTTTAGCTGCTCTTATTTTAATCTATTTAAATCTTATCACATATTGATATGCGCTTACACTTTCCATTAATATCGTGGATTTGGACGAATGAAATGGCTCTAATTAAGTGGTTTGACGTATGTATATCTAATCTTTAGTATTAGCATTAAAATCTGAAGAGCTTTTCATCCCAGTTTCTCGATTCTCAAATGGCTATAAAACTTATCAGTGATGCATATCACCAATTGTGAATAAATAAATAATTTTGTATTGCAATTATAGTTGTATTATAATGCAGGAAGTCAACACTTGGGCTTATCAGTGCAATGGTAAATAAGCTAGCAAGAGCTAGGAATTCTTAGTTGTACCATTAGGCACGTTATCAATAGGCATTTGATACCCACACATGAGAAATTTCTCTTTCTAAATAAACTTTTTCGTTTGTCAAACAATTAAAACTTGGGACTTTGGGGCATTCCTCTTTGGCACATGCCGCAATAAAGTCCGTAATCGCAGGAGGTGGGAATTATTGCGGCTTACTTGTTTGTCGGTGCGATTAGACTTATGTGATAAGAGGCTTCGATTGCAGTTCTTCTTAGTTAGCCGAGCCGTCAAGTGTCCGAATACTAAACACGCTTTACTTGTTTCATTCTGATTTGCAGGATCAGGAAAATCTACTTGGCAAAATGGTGCACACATCCACCGAGAATCGGTCGAAGACCTTTCCGCAATATATCGCCGCTCTGGCAGCAGCTGGCGGTGCTTTTGCAGCCGGTACCCTGCTCGGCTGGACTTCGCCGGCAGAGACGGACATTGTTGACGAGGGCAATGCGTACGGCTTTCATGTGAGCGTCGAGCAGTACTCCTGGGTCAGTTCGTTTATGACCCTGGGTGCTGCCTGTGTGTGCATTCCGATTGGCTTTCTCATCAATTTCATTGGACGCAAATGGACCATGCTGCTACTGGTCGCACCCTTCGTATTGGGCTGGGCCCTGCTGATCTGGGCACAGAACGTGATCATGATGTACATTGCACGCTTCATTCTGGGTATCGCTGGCGGTGCCTTCTGCGTAACTGCGCCCATGTACACTGGTGAAATTGCCCAAAAGGATATTCGAGGCACACTTGGCAGCTTCTTTCAACTGATGATCACCATCGGTATACTGTTCGTGTATGGAATTGGTGCAGGTCTCGATGTCTTCTGGATGAGCATTGTGTGTGGCATTTTACCCATTATCTTTGGCGTCATATTCTTCTTCATGCCCGAATCTCCCACATATTTGGTAAGTTTGAGATATACACATTGTATGTATATATTTCCACTGTTCTTTCTGATGTTTTATATTCAATATCCTTCAATATTCATGTATATACCTCGCTCTGTAACAGGTTTCAAGGAATCGCTCAGAATCCGCCGTGAAATCTATTCAATGGCTGCGTGGCACGGAATACGATTATAAACCAGAAATGGAGGAGCTGCATCGGACCGACCGTGAGATCCGCGAGAACAAAGTGAATCTCTTGGCAGCCTTGGCCCGTCCCGTTACCATCAAGGCATTGTGCATTAGCTTGGGTCTGATGTTCTTCCAGCAGCTGAGCGGTATTAACGCTGTCATATTCTACTCGCAGGCCATCTTTGAGGTAAGTGCTGTCAAAATCTATTATATGCTAGATATCTAATATATATTTATTCAAACAGGATGCCAACACTGGAATAGGGGCCAGTATGTCTACGATTCTGATTGGTGTGATGCAGGTCGTCGCCACCTTTGTATCCACAATGGTGGTGGATAAATTGGGACGTCGCATTCTGTTGCTCGCCTCGGGAGCTGTCATGGCGCTGTCAACCACCGCAATCGGCGTGTACTTTTATATGAAAGATAAGAATGCAGACAGTGTAGAAAATTTGGGCTGGCTGCCGGTGGCAAGTTTGTGCATTTTCATGATCATGTTCTCGATTGGCTATGGCCCGGTGCCTTGGCTGATGATGGGCGAGCTTTTTGCCACCGACATCAAGGGCTTTGCCGGCTCTATTGCGGGCACCACCAACTGGGTGCTCGCCTTCATAGTGACGAAAACGTTTAAGAATCTTAATGAATCGCTGGGCAGTGGCGGCACCTTCTGGTTATTCGCTGGCGTTACTTTTGTTGGCGTAATCTTCGTCTTCTTGGCTGTGCCCGAAACGAAGGGCAAGAGTCTGAACGAGATTCAATTGGAATTGGGTGGCAAACGAAATGCATCCACAATGCAGCCAGCGAATGGTGAACCCAAGTAAATTATATTCAGCTCTGTTAAATTTTACGATTTTTTATTTTATTTAAATGTAACTTTATGTTAAGTGAAAAGTCAAATTCCGTTTTGCAATTGATGAATTTGTTAAAAATTTAATGTGTAAAATCAGTTACATTGGCACAGCTAAAAGATATAAGGACAGAAAGACAGTAACGAAGAAAGAGTACTAAGAATGAAGACTGAAGGTCAAGTGCATAATAGGCAGATATATTAGGGCTCTCTTGAATTAAACCACTCCAGGCTCAGCCTCATGCCATACTATCGCAACTATCGCAATTTTTGTTAACTGCTACCTTCGAGTGGTCCATAGAAAAGACAATAGATATCAACAGTAACTATAATAAATAGGCAAAAGCGCAAGGTACTACACAATAAAAGTAACTCATAAAATGATTGTGTAGCCTGGCTTGGTATGTGTTTATTTAGATATATCGAAACCTGTTCCGTGTGTTATTCGAAACATTCAGTTTTTTTTTTTTTTTTACATAAGCATTTTTAACCTGTTTAGTTTTAAGCCAAGCATTTTGCCAACATATTTATTTACTAAACGGTTTTCTAACATTATATATATATTATTTTTAACATTATTTGATATCACACATTTCGAATCGCAAGCATTACAAAATAAAATTATACACTCGCGACCGCTACTTATCAAAAAGCTCAACAGTAAAAGCGTTATATCATTGTTAATGCATCCGCATTCATTTTGCAAAATATTGATGTAAAATTAATATATATATATTAATATCGAGTACCATATAAAATGCCGATCAAATGTAGAGAAATATATTAAATATATATGTATATGTATGTTGTAAAAAAAAAAAAAAATGGTCGTTTTTAATACCATATATCAGATATCCCAGGCAGCTTAGAAAAATCAATTGTTCGTAGAATTCTCTGTTTCCTGGCATTTGTTCTCTTGTTCTTTCTCAATGATTTCGTTTATATCAGTCTCAACATCCTTGTCTTCTTTGGACAGCTGCTCATCGGGAGTATCCTCCTCCTCCTCCTCCTCGTCGAGTATATCCTCTTCTTCAGAATACATGTTGTTTGCACGATTGACCAAAGGAATCGATTCCAATGATGCTTCCAGTCGCTCCATACGCTCCAGTAAATGTGTTAAGCGTCGATGATAATCATCCAACGTGCGTTGATCAGCATAATTGTTTTGTTCACTATTTATATCCATATCAACAGCCCTATTGACTTCTTCTTTTCAGGATTAAAATACAGAATTTAATTATTTATCGAATTTTGAAATATCCAGAGCTTGTCATTTACAAATTTATATTTTTCAATGATTTACCGATTATTTGTTTAGGTATGTTCGATTGCTACAAAACACAAAAGTAGTGTATACATTAATGTCCGTACCCTTTCGCTCTTTATTCATTTCCCTTTGTTGTAGCTACTACAAAAGATCCTGATGTTCCATTTAAAGGCAAAATGAAGAGACTAAAAATTTATATATATATATATATATATATATATATATACACGTCTGAATGAATTTCAACATTTTTATTTGAATTTTTATTTATAAATGTAATAAATATATTGCATTATATAAATATATTACATAGTTTTAGTAATGCAATTAAAGCATATCAAATACATATGTATATCATTATATACAATTCATTGCCTATTGTTTTAACAGCTACCAATAAATTATTACAGGTTAATCCAAAAATATTCTTAAAGCGTCAAAACTTCATAAACCGGTACTTTTATAGTATTAACATAATTATTGATTACAACTAAAATCTCAATAGTGGGTTTATCAAAAATATTTATATTCTTTATCCGGATCAAAATTGATTATACGAAGTAAGCCATGTTCAGCACCAACGGCTACCCAATTACGTGCTTCATCATTCCAGTTCCATCGTACACAATTGAGGCGCATAAGATTTAATAGATCGAAATTTGGTAGTCTCTTTATGTTTAAGACAGTTGACTTCTTCTGCTTCTGAGCAACTCTTGCAAGTGGCTTGAGGATCAAGCCGTAGTCTTGCTTAAATTCTTCTGGGGTAACCAAATTCGATTCCGTACTGCCGTTCAAGCAACGCACATCCATCGTTGATGTGACACGACAGTTACTCGATCGTCTTTGTATCAAATTTAATTGATCGCAATACATGAAGTCCACGTCTCCGTTATCCGTCACAGAAACTAATCTCAAATGTTCCCAATTGAAATGCACCGAACGGGCACTACTTAACGTTATATCAAACGTCACGTGACTAAAATTCATGCCCGATGGATTTAGCGTTAGCAAGCGCGGAAACTCTAGAAATCAAATAGTTAATATGTATTTCTGAATATGTAGATTATGAATTTAAGATAAGCTTACGAGATTTATAAACTTCGGTGCATCCAATGACAAGTGTCTCCCACAAAGGGGACCAGGCAAGGCAGCCCACATACATATTGGATACGGTGTCTCCAATAATTGGCAATGGTTGTGATAAGTTTGCTATGTCATAGACCCATAGCTTACGCACCGTGGTACCAACAACTAGCCAACGGGCTCCATTCGTATCATAGTGAAGTTCAAGACCTTAAAAAAATATTATATATTAGAGAAAAATATACCATAATAGGATTATAATAATTACAATATATATTTCTTTCGCCAAAATAAAAGAGATGAGCAGGTACACAGTAACGTTGATTATTACGCTCCATGTAATTCAGTCCTTGGTCGTCCGAAATGTCATAGAATGCCACATTTCCACTGGCGTAGCCACTCACTATCAAACCGTGACCAGAACTCTTGAATAGGAGTAAAAACAATAAGATTAGAGAATTGTATTTAGCTTAAAGTTGAACAATTATTCTCTTACTTCAGACCAACATATTTTAGTGCACGCATCCTGCACAGGGTTATTTATGTCCAAGCTAAGTGTAAGCATCGGATGCAAAACAATAACATCAGTTTGTTTATTCGTATGGTCACTCTCGTTTTTAAGGCAAATTGGCAGGGCATAAATAACTGTACCCGATATACTGCCCACGGCAAGTAAACCCAACCGGTTTATAGATTCATCGTAGCCGCCGCTAGGCATAAATGCTATGCTATGCACTGGTCCTTCTGGGACATATATACCATAATGCACTCGTATCTGCAGTGGAAAGACGTTGTCCTCACAGCCTGCCGACATTTTGCATTCGAGCAGGAACAGTAATGCTTTCTCCGGGTTGTCCTTAAATTGACGGGAATAACCGAGAACCTTATTGCGTTGGGAGCATAACAGATATTGTGTCTTTACGGTCGATGGTAAGGGCACCCATGCAAGATCCTTTATAGGGGTGCCAAGATAGCAGACAGACTCATCTGGTAGAAAAATCAAAGTCAACAATAACTAAATTATAAGAATATCGCGATCTAAATTACCCTCCTTTTGAAAGCCCTCCTGCGGCCTCAAATGCATCCAGGCATTCTCATGCTCTTCGCCATATGCGTAACGCATGGAAGTGGAGTCCATGGATGGCAAGAGTTCTTCGGCATCGGCAGGCAAGAGCTTTTCATAGCGTGGCAGTAAATGCGGATACAAAGTGCCTTTGGTATAATTATTTTGGATACTAATGGAATAGAAATATTTTATTATTAAAATTATAAATATATTTAATATAAGATAGAATTAGTAAAATTATATGAAAGTACACTCGGCTCATGTGTGTCTTTAATACTTACAAATAATTGCTTCGATCCTTATTCACTTTTTTAATATTAATACGACCACACACTATAAATCAAATATGTAATGAATATAAAATAGGAAAAACTAAAAAAAAAATGGAATAATGAAACTTACAAGCATTTTCTCTTTTGGGCGCTACTTTAGCTGCCTCATCACTTATACTCGACAGTTCCGACTCTTCGTCATCGTCATCGGATGATTCTTTATCAGCGGTAATTTCATAGTCGGATGCGTCGCCATCGGTCTCCTTGATATTTCCTGTTTGCCTTGCAATCTGCTCCAACTTTGATTCGGCTCTAAATTTAAAAATGAATAATTAAATCTTGTAAATATTTTTAATAGGATATTCAACATACTTCAAGGTGGACTTGCGCTTGGTGCGACCTGTGTTACTGTAAACTGGTTGATTATCCACTTCTGGTACTGCCTCAGCTGCCTGCTCCTCGTCACTTTGCACTAGCACACGTTTAGAGCAGGTGCGACTGTGCATCGTAAAGGATAGCTTGGTATAACTACCTTTGCAGTGCTCACACACTATGCGCTGCTTGATACCACAACCTTCCAAGTGAATCATCAGCCCCAGAGCGGAAGACAGTTTACTTTTACATAAACGACAACTCAGTCGCCTGGTACCCGCATCCATATATGTTTTAATCATTTTCACCACATTATTGCGAGTGAGCAACTGTAATAGATGTATTATAATAGTAATAAATCTACACTGGCTCAAAGGTACATACCGGAGCAGTTTCCTCGATAGGCCAACCAACGCCGTAGTGCTCTGCGATATGCGACTGCCAGGTGTCACTCTTACAGCGCACGAGACACAAGCCACATTGCAGATCACCCTCACCTCGGCCATCCTCTCGCAACTCCTCATCGCTTTCCAATTGCGATCGCTTGCGTATGAGTAGCAGTCGCTTGTAGTAGTCGCTGATTTGTTTGCAGGATTCAGGGCAATCATTGACGGCTTGCATTTGTTTGGGTTTGCGACCACGGCGCCCTGGCGTCGATGTTATTACCGTCTTAGGAGTGGATGTGACAGCCGTAGACAAGCTTCTGTTTATATCTTTCGATTCTACTTTGGCTTTTGGTGTACTTAGCTTATCAGAAGAATTTAACGATTTGGGCATTGGCCGCCGACCTCGTCGTTTCTTCACTGGATTCGCTTCGTTCGTTACCACTTCATCCGGCGCATTTATTTCCATGACATTTTCAATTTCCATAGCTTCTGTAGAATTCAACTCTTTCGACTCGGGACTTTCGACGTTCATTGCTGACTCCGAGCCGCTTTTCGCGTCTTTTACTTTCCTAGTCCTACGCGGACGCTTTGGCTCAGTTTTTAATCCCACGTCCTGAGCACTAGACTTCCTCTTAGATGCTTTTCGCTTCAATGACTTCTCTGTGACCGGCTCAGTTGGAACGACATCTTCTTGACTCATGGTTTCTGCCTCTACTTCCTGATCAATTGATTCATTAGTCACACTATTATTAACAACAGATTCAGTCTTTGGTTTATTGGTAAGCAATTCGGTGTCCGAGTGAGGCTCTTCTTCCGTCTCATCATAGTCCGGCGAGGCATCATCACTTATGTCCGTTTCTCTAGTCTTGGAATGCTTGACAAGTTTACTGCTCGATGTGTCTTCGAATCCATGAAAAAGGTCACGATCGTCATCGCTGGTGCTGGAAGTTTTTGTTCGATGGGCCCCATTTGTATTACTCTCCACAAGAAGTGGCCTTTTTATTGCATGTAGAGATTCCGCTTTCTCGGATGCGGCTGCCTTTGCTTGAACAGCTTTTGCAGGTCTTTTGACTGTCAGCACCGGTCGCGTTTTCACTAGCTTTTTTCTAGGCAGTTTAGCTGTCGACTCCGGCTTGACCTTATTGCTGCAAGGCACCACTTTCTCACCTGCCAAGTGAGTTACAAGATTTTGGATTCCCAATGCATCTGCAAACGTATTATCCATGGATATTAATTTGTTATTATTATTTTGTTTGGTTTTTCTAAAAGGTAATTGAGGCTCACCTTGTGGGAGAGGTTGCTTTTGCTTCACAGCATTGAAAAGTGACATAGCTGGTGGCGGTGTAGAGGCCGGATTAGCTTCCTCATGAACTGTCCCAATATGCTTGTCCCTGTTGTTTGATATGCCAGACTTAGACTTTGACACCTTAGGCGGATAAAACAACTGTGATAGGTCTCTTTCTTTGTTGGGATTCACTTGAACCGGATTAGTAACAGCCTTATTTACGTCTTCATCATCTTTAGTTATCACACGTTCTGTTTTATTGGAGATCACAATTATATCACCTGATGTGCTGGCCAAATTTTCTATGCTGTTCTCGACTATTTCTGTTGCCCATGTATTTTCATTCATGGAAACATGATCTAAATCGTTCTTTGATTGTTTTTTACTGTTCGTCACATCTTCAAGGGACTCATTCATTAAATTCTGAGCAGACTGTGCATCTTTCTGCTCTGTACTATCGGATGAAATATCCATATCAGATGCGTGTAATTGTTCTTTAGCTAAATTTGTTGCTATACTCTCATTCGGCTTAGACATATTTGGTTTTTTGTTACGTTGCACCAAATTGATTTTGCCCTTTTTGGGTTTGTAAGGTATTGGCTTAGCAGGCTGGTTTTTTTCTTCCACGTCATGTAATTGAACCTTAGTCTCAGGCAATGATGTCATTTGCTCTTTCAGAGTTTCATCCATAGAAGACCCTGGTTCGACTACAGCTAAGGGATTCCATAAAGCATTATTACTTTTTGTATTGGTATACTCGAGTTTTGGCGCTGTTATCTTCAAGGGTTTAAACTTGACCATGTCTGACTGTTCCGCGTTATTGCTATCAATGGCTGGAACTTTAGTATCTTTTGTACCTGCGCTGCTCTCCAATAACGTTGCATTTGGACTAATAGATAATACATTGGGTTCTTTGCCATTCACATTTAATGTGGCATGCAAAATATCCATATCCCGCATTTGTAATATCTTGCCTATGGGCAAATCATCTTCCGGTTTTGTAGTTTTTGTAGGTGGAGGTGGAATTGAGGATTGAGAATTGCCAAATTTGGCATTCATACTCATCTCCTCAGGTGACAGTTCAAAATAGTTATTTGAGTCCCCATCGTCAGTTGCAGTCAGCTGTGCTATGAAATCCACGGCGGACAGTTCATTGCTGGCCGGATCGTTTTTATTCTCTGCTGACGGTGATGATAGTAGCGATGAAGACAAAGGCGCTGAAGACGATGATGGTGAGCTAATTTCGATAGTTGTGTCATTTGTTGTTCCTTTGGTGGCCTTGCCTGCTGAGGAAGTTGTTATTGGTGTCGAGGAAGTGTCAATGCTTGGAGTTATTAGGGATACGCCAACAGTATCTGTTCGCGGTATTGCTGTAACTGAGGGTTGCGAGAGTGCTGAAGATGGGACGGAAGATTCCAAGTTTATAGGAGCTTTAGTGGCCGGAATTTCGGAAGTGGCGGCGATATCCGATGATGAGCCAAGTTTGATGCTCCTAGGAGTTATTATCGAAGAAGCTATTATAAGTGACGAAGAAGGCTTATGACTTGTGACTGAAGTTATCAACGGGGCTGATGATGATAAAGAAGGAATTGCACTAGGTAACGTTTTAATAACTGGATTTATCAGCGATGAAGGTATTGCCGACGAGGAAGATGGTTTAGGATCCGTGGAAGCTTTAGTGACAGGAGCATTTGAAGATGCACGAATCTCTTTCATAGGCGTTAGGGTTTTGATATTGCTGGCAACTGAATCTAAAGCTTGAACTGGTGTTACATCTTGAGTGTCTCTGCTGGGCGGCTTTGGCTGCTGCAGCTTTCGCTGCATTGCTTGCTTGCGCACTTCTTTGGCCAATTGTGCAATTTGCTCAGGTGGCAATTTTCGTTTATTCACATTCAGTATAATCTTCTTCATCGGAGCAGTGGGCTTCGTAGCGGCTGCTTTTTCCTTATCTGCAAGTTCCGAATCATTTGTGGATGACGTTAGCGACGCTACGGTGGATGCTGAAGTCGTCGGAACTGTCGTGGATTGGCCATTTGGCAACCGTAAAGCCCTCAAATCAATCTTCTCTTCAGGGGCCAACACCTTGTTCTCCAGTACAATCAGAGGCGGCGGAGATTTTGGCTGATGTGAACCTTCTGGTGTTTGTGGTGCTCGAATAGATGCTGGTGCAGTTGATACTATTCGAGCTTCTGACATTGGTGAAGATACTCGATTTATTGAAATGTCGACTTCTGGCTCTCGTGGTGATGCCGATTGCCTCTTTTGCGGTGATTGTATACTTCCACACATAGCACGCTGTCTGGGCAATTGATTCACCAGATTGAGCAAGAACGGCTGATGGGAACGCACTGATAAGTCGGCTTTGGATATGGGCACTGTGAAGCCACTTGACTGGCCAGATCGATGGCCTATAGTTCCCGAGCTTGTCGGTGCTACTTTTGCCGCAGCTGCAGGCGGCTTGTATTGCTCACGTGTTTGTTGCTGTTGTGGTTCGGATTGTGCGAATTTATTCAGAATTTTATTTTTTATTAGCCTTTTAATATGTGACGATTGTTCAGTGCTAAACATCGGTTCATTACTCCCTGTATGGCTTGCAGCTAGAAAAAAAATGTACAAATATAAAATGTTAACAGAATCAAACTTAATTTATATTTAGTTTCAAAGACATTTATTTAAATGTGCTGCAAAACTAATCAAAATTTATTTATACATTTCTTGCATGCGTCTATTTAAATTTCAGAATTATTAAAAAAAAAAATAAATAAATAAAGAAAACCAATTCGTAAAATTAAAAATCTGGCACAGGCTGTGACGTGAATTGAACCTAGTCCACGTGTCTAACCCTAAAACACTCATACATCCTACCATGTACATTATCATGCTACACCATCGAAAGCGTCCGAACGTTGGGGTCGAATGTAATACTTCAATCAATTTACAGATGTTCGGGCTCAAAAAAAAATTAATACCCTACATTTTATTATAGGATTCATTTTTAATAACTCCCTAGATTATTATGAAGGTAATCTAATATTGAAATTCACTTTTTAGCATGTATTTTTTGCTACATAGACTTTACTATGTACTAATACAAAAAAATGTAACTTTTTTAATTTAAAAAAATTACTTTCTTTGGAAAAAAATTTGGTTCGGCTCTTGACACGAACCAGGGCCGAACGTTCGTTCGCAACATTAAAATATACCAAGAACTTAAGCAGCAGCGCCACTGACGAATAAACGAATTAAGCGACTAACACGTCTACATAATGACATATCTAATAAAATCATTTTAACAAAATAACCCAACATAATTTTTAATTATTCTGATTTTAATCATAAAAAAAAAAAAAGGAAAACTTATTAAATCGTAAAATATTTTAAATACCATTGTGTTTTTCGAGTTGTTGCTTCCCTTGTATGTGTGTTTGTGTATGTATTGCAGGCGTTGTCGCAATTGTCGGCGCTGCTGTGGGCAGAATTACAGAGTTTGATGGCGATGCTTTTGTTGTTTCTGATGCAATACTTTTGCTTACTGCCACTGCCAGTTTTCTATGCAAGCCTGCATCTTTTAGTTTCTTGAAATCTAATGGTATTTTATTGATGATTCGCCTAGGCAATGATCCTCCTGTATCAAGTGACTGTGGAGACGACAACGTAGACGAGGGCATCGGCATTTTGTTGTTTTTGGCTTGGCCCTGCCCAGAAGTTGGCATTGTTGTTGGTGATTTGAAACATTGCTTCTTCGCTTCATCCATATTTTATTTAAAACCGAGTCTGCAGTCAAATTACGCAGCGAATTGACGTAAATTACAAGATTTACATTCACAATTTATTTTCACAGCAGACTATTTTCATGCAGACAAGTTTTAGAGCAAACACGACTTACGTATTTTACATTTCTATAAAATATGTAGATTATTCTCACTTATCTTGTGCCAATATTTGGCCAATCTTTCAATATATTTAAACTTTTATATGCAAAAAATACGAACATGTGCAATTCTTAGCGCTGACCAGTGTGGCCGAGCCTTTAAAATACAAAAATATTATGCTTTTTACAACTCTCTTAATGATCAATATATTGATGTTCCGAGCTTTTAGCATTTAGTGAATACTATTAAAAAGGTATGCTTCCACAGTATATTTTAACATTAAATAAATAAATAGATTATTTAAATTGTCAATTGGTAATTTTAATATTTCTTAATATCGATATATTATGAACAGTAATCGATATTATAGTCAAGTATTTTACAAGCTGAGTAAACAGCCTGACAACCCTGCTGTCAAGTTGCTGAAATACAGCGTTTATTTTCTCTTGTAAAAGGTTTTTATAAAGTTGAATTAAACCATGGATTTCCAAAATCGCGCCGGTGGTAAAACCGGTAGCGGTGGCGTTGCCTCCTGGTCGGAGACAAATCGTGAGCGAAAGGAACGTCTCCGTCAGCTCGCGCTCGAGACCATCGATCTGAATAAAGATCCGTATTTTATGAAAAACCATCTAGGCTCTTATGAGTGCAAATTATGCTTAACACTGCACAACAATGAGGGTAGCTACTTGGCCCACACACAGGGCAAAAAGCATCAGGAGAATTTGGCCCGGCGTGCAGCCAAAGAAGCTAAAGATGCGCCCTCTTCGCTTCTGGCGCCAGAGAAGCCCCGCGTCGAGCCCAAAAAGTTTGTGAAAATTGGGCGTCCCGGCTACCGTGTGACAAAGCAACGCGAGCCGACGAATGGTCAGCAGTCGCTGCTCTTCCAGATTGACTATCCAGAGATTAGCGAGGGTATCGTGCCCCGTCATCGCTTTATGTCCGCCTATGAGCAAAAGATTGAGCCGCCAGACCGCAAATGGCAATATTTACTATTCGCTGCTGAGCCATATGAAACAATCGGCTTTAAAGTGCCATCGCGGGAGGTGGAGAAAACAGAGGGAAAGTTCTGGACGCACTGGAATCGAGATACCAAGCAATTCTTTTTACAGTTCGCATTTAAATTCGAGCCAAAGATATTGCCACCACCGCCACCGAATTTACATCGCGCCTTGGGCCCACCAGCTGGCTTCCCCATTCCGGGACCGCCGCGCCCGGCAATGCATCCTATGTTCAATGGCGTGCCGCCTCCACCACCCATGTAATCGCACCAACTCTATTAGTATAAAATAATAAAATGCAATAAGTTTGTATATTTGTTGTTTGTGTTTCGCCTCAGTGCACTATGGGAAAAAAGTACGATATTTTGGCATTAATCACATTTTTTTGTTGTGTCAAATCGCCAAACAAATATTTTTTTCCAATTCTAAATTCATTAGATAGAATCAAAATAATTTTTTTAAATTTTTGGAGATTACCTCTATTTTTTGATAATTTTACAAAGTCAGCTAATTTTGCGTTGCATTGCAACGTGAAAAAGCGCGCCAAATAGATCGCAACTTTTAAGCAGTATAAAATTTGCTTGTTAATCGCATAAATTAAAAGTTTATATGGAAAAAGTTAATAAAGGTATGTATAATAAGTGTCCGTAGTGATTTTGTATACTTCTTTGTTTTTGCGTAACTGTGCAATGTGTTGTTGATGTGTATTTTTAGCTTAACCCTAACAAATATGCTTGGGTTCTGTGGAGTATTACTTTAACAGTCCTCGCTAGGCCTCGGCAGTTTTTCATAAGGGTAATAAGCTAACCTTATACTATAAGGACCAATTAATAACTTTTGCCCGTTTTTGCCCCTTTGCCCGAAAATTGACATGTTGTAGATGCGCTTTGGCTTAGACGCTCAGTGCTGCTGGAAGTGTGGAGCAGCAACAAGCGACAACAATGCGCTATAAAAGATTATATCGTTAAAAAAAAGTAAAGAGAACATATCGGACGATCAACTTAAACCAATTTTTAAAAAATTTGTTGGATTTATTAAGTATCATTTGACGAAATGCAATCGATTACTGATTAGAGTCAAGTAGCAAGGTCTGTGCACACGCCAGATCACCTAAAAGAGCAGGTCGGAAGCAATTGAATTATTACGATGCTGATCCTCGATTAAAAGGCAAATTGGCTTCTAAGCTTGCTTCAGAGTATGATAACACGACGCCTCTCTTGATTAATTTCGTCTTTTGCATTAATTTTGTCTACCAAATTAAGCGATACAACATTTGTTTTGAAGTGGTAACTCCAATGACGAGAACACAGCAAGAAGAACTTTTGGAAATGTTGAGTTGTTTTCTAAAATTTGAAGTTTTGACCAAGAAATCTTAAAAAACTTGTATATAATATTAATTGATATCTCTTGCGAGCATAAGGTCACCTCCGGGAAATTTAAAGCTCTATGCGAAAAAAAAAACATGCAATTTATGATGAATAGGGAGATGATACTGAAGACAGCTATAAAAAGAAATGTGGAATGAATTGTATTGAGTTGGAATAAGAAAATTATGATTAAATTAATATTTACGGTTAGCCCGTAAAAGCTTATCTGGTCCTAGAATTTGACGCTATAAGCGGAAGGGGTGGGGGCGTGGCTCTATTTCAAAAATAAAAAAACCGAAATTATACAAAATTCGTATTAATGTGTGTACAAAATTTCAAGCTTCTATCTCTTCAGGAACAATTAATGCCAAAAATTCGGGTTTTTTTCCCATAGTGCAGTGGGAGTACGTTAGTCATACTTATAGTGGTGGCAAAAATTGTAGCACCACTTGCATATTGCAAGTAGAGCTCTTATATTTATAGCAATCACTTTAAGGGATCATCTAGGTTGCCCAGGTGGAAAATGGACCGACGTCAGTAAAGTCGTTATGCATGGCTAAACACTGCACCTTGCTCGGTAATTGAATCAATTTATAAATGTAAAATCAAATATTATTATTTCATTTTAAGAACTTGAAAAAATATTACATACTTAATTTTAATTGGTGTTTAGTTGTTTTGTCGTGTTTTTCCTTCTGCTTATGCATTTTTTGTAAAGTATATCTTACAAATTTTGTATGTGTTCTCTAAATTAATTATAACTAATGACGTACATAGTTATCTTAGGCAATATACAAACTTATCGATATTTGTATTAATAACTAAAGGCGCAACATGTCGTTGTATTCTTCTCCAAACTGCTTTACACTTTTTTACATGTAAATGTACTTAAAGTTTCTCGCGTTTCTTAAAATTGCGCTTCGATTGCAAACGATTGATGATGTCCGAGACATGAGGTTGATGATCAAATATCTTCATTAGCTGATTTTGCGCCTCATTGATGCCATCGGTTATGATCTTGCTACGCTGTATGTTGCCCTGCAAACGACGATAGTTAATTAGTTAAATTGTAAATATATAATTCATTAATTTGAATTTACCTTCAATAGCTCGCTGATGCGTTCAATTTCGCCGACCTTATCTTTGTCCTTTTCCAGAACT
Organism: Drosophila aldrichi; assembly: GCA_035045965.1. NCBI lineage: Eukaryota > Metazoa > Arthropoda > Insecta > Diptera > Drosophilidae > Drosophila > Drosophila aldrichi. The sequence goes on along the minus strand of JAWNOM010000013.1, from coordinate 292,185 downwards.
TTTAACATAGTTTCCAGTTGGCTTAAACTCACCATTTCCGAGTCGTTCTGTATGGATTTGATTTATGGATTTAATAAACGAGCAACTTGTTGATTGGTAGATTAAGTTTGTCTTACCAGATCCTCCATTTGTGAACGTAGATGATGAATCTTCCAGCCACTAATTTTCTTCTGCACATTTGGTTGATTGGCTAGATCAATCACTGTGGGGCGTCGCTCATCACGTGGCTTTACGTCCGTATAGCGATGAAAATGATTGTTCGCTAGCTTGTGCGTCGGCTTGTACGTCTGCATTGTGTAGAAGAATTATATATAATAATCGTAAATTGTTACAAATTACAACAAACTCACATTCAGCAGCGCACAATTACGCGGACGTCGCAGCACATAGTCCACCGGATTTGCATTCTCCTTATTGCCAGTCACAGGCGGCGCAGCGCCCAGCCGATGATTGTTTACATCGCCAGTGCCGCTGGCATTAGGAGTGGTGCTGGCGCTGCCCGCGGCTGCCAGTAGCAGGCCACCGTTGTTGATGCCCGCCGGATGCTGCTGCTGTTGCACGAAAGTTGATGCTGCCTCTTGTGCGGTGCTGCTGCTGTGGCTGCCCACGCTGCTCATTGGCGGCGGCAGCGACAACGATAACGACGCCTGACTCTGGTTGGACTGCTGGCTATCGTTGCTGTAGATGATAGAGCAAAAGTTTATTTTAGTTTATATATGGATGTACATATGGTGAAAGTCATTCATAACTCACGTGGATCGTCGCGGCTTCTTGCGCGCCACGCTGTAATCAGAATTGCCGCCACTGCCGCTGGTGCCGTTCATGCGCGCCTGTTGCAATTGGCTGGCCGTCAGTGTAGCGGCTTGCGTTGCTACGAGATGCGAGCTCTGTTGCTGTGGCACATCCACAAAAGCGCTGGCTATGCCACTGCCACGCGCTCCCAGTGTTGTGTGCGTCACATTCGTCGGATGTGTGGGATACAGCTAAAGGAGACAACAATTAATTTGGGAATTGTTGAAATTGGCAAAAACTTACCTCGTTTATGGGATTGAAATGTGTTGCGTTGTCTCGCACAGCGGCTCCAGTTGGCTCATCGCCGATTCGATTAATAGACAGATTACTGTCCTGCATTTGCTGATCCACGCCGGGCGATGAATTGGCCGATACGGTGGTAGAACCGTCCGACGAAGCCGGCGAATCGGCACGAACGTTGCGCGTGCTCACAATACTGCCCCCTGTTGTTGAGACGGATGCTGTGGATGCCGAAGATGCGCCCACCATTGCAGCAGCTGCCGCTGAGACGGAGTTGCCGCGCTCTCGTTCCTTCTTGGCTAGAGCCTCCACAGTCAGAGCCGAGCCGCTTACCGTTGTTGTGGCTGGTTGCGTTGTCGGCGCCACCGAAACGGGCTGTATATTGAAGGCGGAGCCACCAGCCAGATTGACGGCTGTCACATTCCCCACCGAGCTTGAAGCATTGCTGTTGCTGCTCATGGAGAGCAGCGTGGGTGCCAGATTCTTGACGCCGCGTATAGGCGAGCCCTCGGCATCGCGTTTACGCATGAAATTGGACACCAGTGTATTCGCGCCCACTGGCACCGGCATCTGCATGGGCAAAGCACTAACTGTGGCGCCGCCGCCTGTCGTCGTGGGCACAGCGCCCGTAGTCACCTTGACGGAGGTGTGCAACGGTATCACCATGTGCTGAGGTGGTCCGCCAGTCGCGTGGGCTGCGCTCGCTGGTATGATCAGCTGCTGATGTCCAATGGCCCGATTGCCACCTGCAGCTGCCGACGATGGCAGCACCGTAAAAGTGGCCGTAGATCCTGCCCCAGTTCCCACCTGCTGCGCATGGGTGGCAAAGGGCAGCGATGATACGGAGAGGCTGCTGTTGCCCGTGCTGCTCACTAGCTGGGCCTGCGCTTGCTGAGCTTGAGCTTGAGCTTGCCCATGTGTGTGTGTACTCTGCGTGACCGTTGTGGTGGTCAGCGATAGAACGCCCGTTGAGGCAGGCATAGATTCATAGTAGATGGCTGAGCTGCCCGGTGGCAAGAAGGATGTGCCTGCCCCAGACGTAGCCACTGATGATGCAGTTGATGTTACGCTAACGCCACTGCCGCTTCCGCTGCGTTGCTGTATAAATACATTCGTTCCCGCACCGCTGGACGGTAGGCCACTGCTGGATGCTGCCGCATCTACTCCGCTCGACTGAGCCATCATCATTTTGCCCACAGTTATGCCACTGGCATTCTTGATGGGTGTCAGTGTGCCCGTCAATATGTTGCTCGCGGGTCCACCACGACCGCCAATCGTCAAAGGTAGCACCGTGGCGGAGCCGCTAGTAGACGCTGCTGCTGCTGCTGCAGCGGGTCCACTCGACACCGAACTGGTTGTCACACTAGACGCAACACTCGGCACCGCCTGTATGCTGGCCACGCCTTGCGGTGTCATTGTGGGTCCACTGCCCGCCGTCGATATCTTGCCAATGGGATTCAATTGCGTTATGGTCAGCGAAGGCTGCACTTTGGCTGTCATTGTAACCGGCGGTCGAATGCCTGCAAGAATCAATTAAGAGAAAATTAAAAATATTATCTCGTTGAATATTTGTATGTTAATGGAAAAGTCAGGGCGTACTTGTTCAGAAAATTTCGTACACTAAATATTTTCCTACGTGTCCCTAATTATACGCACGGCTGTTTACATGATATTCTGTTTACACGAAGTGTAGTATGTTGTATGTCAAATAAGTCTGTTTAAGAATCTATCGATTAATTGCTGCGCTGACATTAAATCAATTTAGTTTCTATTGCAATTTCATTTGAACGAAACACAGAAGGCTTTGAAGCAACTAAATCTAAAATTGAAGTATCAGCACAGTTTGCAAAACATTTGGTTAGTTTTATATTAGTTATCACTAATTGTGTTATATAAATAAAATGTTTAATTGAATTGAAATAAGTCAAGGTACAAGGTAAAATTAGAAATTGGCTCTATATCTTCAGAAAAGTTTAAAGTTAGAATTAATTTAATTTAATACCTTAAACTTATTTTACAATACAAAGTTCACAAATGCCTGTCATTTCTCTCTTCAATTTTCTTTTAATTTCTCTTTCAGATTGCTTACCCATTTTAGCTGCTGCACTGGTGCTCATCAAAAACGGCTGCAGCATGACATTCGCAGCTAGGCGAGTGGTGGAGCCAATTATTTGCTGTCCCCCTCCTGTGGCCGGCTGCTGCAGCTGTATGATGCGTGTGGTGGGCAGATTCGCGGCAGTTAGGGCAACTGGAGCAACGCCTGCGGCTCCACCACTGCCGCCCGGGCCACGGCCAGCCACAGTGACGCCGCCCGAGACGCTCACTGGTGTGGGCGGCGCAACGTTGGAGTTGAGCTGCGGTATGCTGGGCGCTCGAATGCTGATGCTCGTGGTGTTCAGTTTTGTGGCCGGGAAACTCTTGCCCAGCGGTATGGGGCGCACCTGACGGGGCGTAACTGTGGTGCCGCCTGGCGTTGTGGACGCACCGCTTGTGGCGTTGCCTATTGGCGTCGCAACGGCAAAGCGAGGATTGAACTGTGAATTTGGATTCGTATTGGGCGCACTAGTGGCAGACACGTTCGAGGAATAGACCAGTGTAGCCTGATGCTGACGCGGCGGCAGCACAGTAGCCACATAAGCTTGCGGCACACCTGTAGGCCCCGAGGGCTGCGTTGGCATAGACTGTGCTGCAGAGACGGTAAGAGCTAGTAGAAGTTGTATAAACACAAGTTAGAATTAGCTTTTTCAAAAGTTTTAATAGATTTTATATTTACCTGTCGGCGCCTGTACAGGTGTTGCTGTTGTGGAGACGCTGGCACTACTCACACCCGCCGATGTCGTTATGAGACGCTGCCTGGGCTGATGAATGGCACGAATAAGTTGCACCTGTCCATTACTCTGCATCCAGGCCGTTGCTCCGGGCGTATTGGCCGACGAGATGACTGTTGACGGCTGCGAGGTACGTACAAAATTGCCCGTGCTGCTAAGACTAGCCGGCGCTGGGCTGACACTAGCCGAGGATGTTGCACGCAAGGGGGTGACAAGGCGTTGGGCACCCGTCACGCCCACGCCACTCATCTGGGTGGCCGTTACGCTTGCACGCGGCAAATATGTTGCCTGTGTAACGGGTCGAGTTACTGTAATCGATGCATTCGATACGCTGCGTGCCGGCGCTGCCGGTATGGCTGTGATTTGTGTACGGCCCGTGGCGGTGACATTTTCCAGCTGCTTGATCATGGGCATAACGACGCGCACCTGTGTCGAGGGACCGGCCGATGCCAGAGTTCGTATAGAGGCGGCGGTAGTCGCTTGACCAGTGTTTAAGGCGATAGGCGTGCCGCTGAGCGATGTTTGTACCGTATTGCCGGCAGTGGCCACTTTAATGGTGCCACCGCTAATGATGGGCGTGCCAGTGATAGAAATACCTCCGTCGGTCTTGACGTGCGTTATCTTGGCGGCAACTGTGGAGTGTGCTGCTGATGGCAAATGGGGTAATGAATATCTATGTATAGCGCCACGCAATTGTACGTGCGATTGTGTGGATGATGATGGTGCCATTTGCATTGCATTTGATTTAGTTGCTGTTGTGTTCTGTGCTATCAAGTGCATTGTGTTTAGATGAGGAGTGCGTATCTTAACGGCTTTTAATGTGGCTGTGTTTTAGATAAATAAAAAATGGAATGGAGCAACACTTTTAAGCTAATTGGCAACGCCACGAAAATTACTATTGACTCTGGCATCACTTCGACGAACGAGTACACAATAACAAAGCACATACAAATACTCTCACACACAGCCATATGCTACGAATGTGCTTGAAAGGCAAAACGTAACAAACACTGCGCGCGTTTGCTATGACAAAAGAGAACTACAAGAAAGTACACTGGCACAAACACATACACACACATGCATATATACATACATATGTATATACACACGTGCAATTGTAAAGCACAAAAATGTTATGAATACACACTAATGCAAACAAATACATACACACACATATGTATTTATATCTACCTATGGACGTGAATACATTTAGATATCAAATACATACCAGGCGCCGTTGTCGTAGCTGTACCTCCAGTGCTACCACCCACCGCACCGCCTGCTCCACCTTCACTCGACGCACTCATGCTTTCCAAAGTTCCAGTAAATGTATTGTAAAAGTACTGCAAAACATATAATTAATTAAACATTCTTGCTTAAGGTCTACGCTGTTGCTTTTTTCTTTTCTTATCAAACCACGGTCCATACATATATATACACTTACGTATGTATACATTTACATACGCATGTATGAATATATGCCTTGCATGTTTAAACGCAATTGTATACAAATTGTGTACTACACTTCTTTAATAATGTTATGCTCATACACTTTTTACCTTGGTCTTCACAATTTATTTATTTATTTTATTTTTTTTGTATACGTTGTCCACAATGCAAGAGTTTTCACTATCTGTTGTGTACCCTTCTGTTTATTTTAATAATGGTAATGCTCCTTCTTAGAGACGTTTGCATATCGCTGCAAACTATCGATATTGTGTACAAGTATTCTATATCAATAGTTTATTTCTTCATTCGATATATTGGCGCGCTCAATACTTTACTACAAGTGTGTTTGGGGTAAAAATCAATAGAAATATCTTAAATATAATAAATATATATTCGTATTTATTTGTAAATATTTGTATTTAATATATATAAGTATATATTCGTAATTACGGCAATTCTGGTCGTCAGCGATCATTAAAGTGCAGAAGATATTACATGACAACTCTGGCCGATAACAGTACATTGCGAGTATAACAGAGTTGTTGCATTGCCACTGCGACAAGAAGAAGAAACATGTTGAGAATTCCTAAAAGAAGAAGCAATGCTGTAGAGCATAACATTGCCAATCGCGAAGTAGAAAAAGACATACACAATTGAGAGTAATTGGAAAAAATTAAAGATTATAGAACTTAGTTTATTAAAAAAAAAAATACAGACCGGGATTGAGTAACCTATTTTTCTTTTGTGCGCGCGCGTGTGTGTGTGTGTGTGTCAGTGTGAGTGTGTGTGTGGAAACTGAATAAATTACACACACAGCAGTACTAACACACAGTAATACACCAGTTTTATTTAATTACAAGCCAAAAAGTAAATGCAGGTGTGTGTGAGTGAGTGCGCTCGATAATTGTTTATGGCAAGTGCAAGCTAAAGAAACAGCTGGCAATAAACTAGCCCCAGTTCACAAAGGTTCACGTAAAACCTATCTGTGGCTGTTAGTTATGCGAAAAAATTGATTTTCCACAACGATTGCAGTTGCAGAAGGCAGCACAAAAACCAGCTGAAAATAACCCCTCGCCCAACACCCCCAATTTGTGAGTGTGTCTGTGCCTGTTTGAGTGTGTGCGAGTGACGTGAGTAAGGGCTGCAAGTGATAAAGGCAGAGAAAAAATAAAAATAAAATAAAATCAAAGCGCGTCTTTGCCGGCGCATGCAATGAATATTGTCGGGGAATATGAATACAGCTCCAAGGATATGCTTGGCCACGGCGCCTTCGCCGTGGTCTACAAAGGACGTCACCGCAAGGTAAGAATTTGTCATGTAATGCAACTAATTAATTGCTTAACTGTAAGATGTTCGCGTAAAGAGTGTGTGAATGTATTTGCGATTTGTTATTGTTAATTTCAGTATATGGGCTTGGCTCGAGTTTCTAAAAATAACAACAACAATATTAACAATGCGCCATTGTCAAAGCAAACAACGCAAACACCAAACGACCTGCCATGCGAAATTCGCATAAAACGCAATTAAGAAAAAGTGTGCCCACACCTACCTACATATTGTACTTCTGTAGTACCTCCCGCTCCTGCTTTTTGTGTTACGCTTGCCAAATGTCAAAGGCAGCCTAAAAAGTGACAGCGCGACTTCAGCTGACACGGCGCGTCGCGGGACATATTAGCGTGTGCCTCTTTGTGTGTAAACGCTTGTAAACACACACACATACATACATCTACTTCTATTTTTCTTCTTCTTGTTTTCAACTCCTTAAGCATCTCTCTATTGTATCTTCGTTATTGGCAATGTGGTTTTGTGTTCGCGTTGCTTTTACTCTTATCTCACTCAGTTTTTGCTTACAATAAATAATTTCAAGAGAATAAATTCTATGAAAACAGCTCGAAACACGTGCGTTGGTTTCGTTTTCTATTCTCTGTTTTCGTTTTGCGACGCTTTTCGAGGCCTATGGACACGCATACATACATAATATAGAATATATGTATGCTTTACTGTTTATATGTATGTGTGCGTTTCTGCGTGTTGAGTTTCGAGTGTTTTGAACTATTTCAGGGTCGTGTCAAACAATATTTTTCACATGTGTTTGATTTCGTTTATGTAGGCGGAATTTTAGGCGTTGGCGCGAAGCTAATCAAATTTGATTTAAATAACCTTTCGTTCAACTTAATACATTAATATTTTTCCTAAGATACGTTCCTTTTATTTGAATATTTTTTTCCATCGATCCTTAACTGCAGACATGGATTTGTTTATTTAGTTTACAGGTGTACAATATTCATATAGAAAATAATTTACATTTTGTTTTAACAACAGTTATAAATAAATATGTAAACAGTAGGCCTTACTAAAAGCTTTATTGGAGGAAAAGTTAATGTCAACAGAAACACAATGCACTATTGAAGCCGAAAACAGAAAGGAAAAAGAAAACAGGTTCCCCAATCTGTGCACATACATACTTAGTATGTATTTATATAAGAAATAAAAGATTCAGTCAGCTCTTGTGAAAAACATTTATTCACTAATCAGCCGGAAGATAAAGTAAAAAAAAAAAAAAGAGAGATGGCTATGCGAAGTTGAAGTGAGACAAAAGTCAATTGTACGTGTGCAACAAATGGGTCGCACTCTATTGTTGTTGTTTGTTATTGTAGGTGCTGCTTGTGGACGCGTTGTAATTAATAGGCTACACGAACTTGAGTAATTTAAATATATAAAACAAATCAAATAACAAAAACAAATGACTGTTTCAGCATTTTTTTTTTTTTTTTTTTCAATTGATAAGCGCTGGGAATTTCATATAGAGCTCTAGTTTTTTGTTTTTGTTTTTTGCTTGGCCCAGTTTCATGTGTTTGTTATAAACAAATTGAATTTGAAATTGAAATTTGCTCTCACACAAATCTCTTTGCTGCTCTTCGGGCCATTGGGTGTGTAAGCAACAAAAATCCGTTTGAGTAAACATACATATGTATGTATGTATATGTATGCACGTCAGTATGGAGAGAGCGATACTGTGTATCTGATGGATACACAAAAAACAGCTGATGCAATCGCGGGCAGCTGTTGCCGTAAATGTTTTCGTTTAAAGCTTTTTGTATACTATAGCATAATGTGTTTTGATTATTGCTTCGGAAGTTTTATAAGTTTTACTTTTACCTTGATATCAGTTGGTTATGTGATTTTTGATTTTGCGTGTTTATTTTCCATTAACACCAACTGTTATTTTCTTTGACTTGATTTAATTGTAAAAGTTAAATGCCTAAAGTATATACATCTTTTTAAGCTCTTCTAATATATATTTATATATAAATACCTACAATATATACATACATATGTATATAGTGCTAACCATACTAAGCGACCAACTTCTCAGTTAATTTATTGCTGTCGCATTCTTGTTTTGCGCTCGAATTTTCGATAGCTTTTTTGCTTAGCTGCGGAGTAGCGTAATTCCCTTTAATCTATGACATTTCGCTCTTAATGCTGGCAGACAGATGCACGTGTAATGCATGCTAGCCTCGCTCTATAAATAGATGACCGCATGGAGCATGTGCAGGCAGACAGCAGACAACAAAAGATGTAGAGCCATCTATATACATACGCTCATATGCTAAGGGCCAGATAGGGAACGATATTGCAGCCGGCAGACATGTGCGACAGTCCTGGCAAGACTTGCGATCTAAAATAAACACAAATCTTTATTAAGGGAAACGGAAACTGAATGAATACATTCATATCTAACAGATACGCAAACACATGGGCAAATCGTTAGCGGTTGACACGTGTTTGAATATTATTCTGGTTTTGTTTCTACTGCTCGCAATAGAATTTTGTACGACTGTTTGTGCTCGTGGCATTGCATAATATACACACATACAAACATACACCCCACGTTGAGAATCATGCAAAAATGTCATATTATGATAAATGTGCATAAACGAGGGCTGCTCCAACAAAAAGAGATATTTAAAATTAATTTCCATATAGTTAAGAGAGCAAAAATAATTAGTTGATTAGTTTAGCTACAAAAAAATCATGAAAAAATATATTGGGATAATATGTTCATAAACGAGGGTTGCGCGAAAGGTGGGAAATGTTTGCAAAATATTTACATCAAGTTGAGAGTGTCTATATAGGTAAATACATAATTTATTAATCAGTTTAGCTAACGAAACAATTGTCAACTTACAAAATGTTACAAGGGTAAACATAAACATATTTATTTGATCTATTTCTCATAACGTGTTACATGTCAAGCCTTTGCTTAGCCCTCGCAATCGTTCTTTATGTTTTATAAAATATTATGGCAAGGTTTCGTAATACCCTTTCGCCCCCTCGATTTTGTTTTTGTTTTCCTATCTGTCTGCCGCACGGCTGCACGCGTTTCAATTCTGTCGCCTGTTGTTGTTGTTGTTTATACTGTGCTTATATTTACTTTTTATAATTGTGCAATTGCATTTGCATTTTGCATTTGATTTGGTCACAGTTGTTGTACAGCTGCTTTAAATGCGTCTCTAGAAATTGACAACTTTAATATGTGTGATGAGTAGCGTCTAATAGAAATAGAATTATAAGAGTGATTAGATTACATTTAATTATACAATAATAATTACAAAAACAAACAGAAATATTAAAATAACAGTAAATCGTTTTATTTTGAAATATTTATAGAATTTTTAAATGTGTAAATATAAAATCAGGTTTCATTTGCCTTCAAAGCATTTCGAAATGTTCTTAAGAAACTTTATGAATATTTAAGACATATGCAATAAAATCATTAGAATCCGTAGTTGCGGAAGTTACTTAGAATGCCAACGACTTGAATGTTGTGCTAAATTCTTGACCCATATGGAGAAAATGAGTACAAAAAATATGCTCGAAACTCGAGCTAAGCAATAAATGAATACCAAATGTTTTGCAAATGCTGTCGAATCGTGAACGTGAAAGTTGATGACTCTTTAAAACGGAAGCTGACACCGCACGACCTCTCCGTAATACTCCTCTCGAGCACTCCTAAAAAAACACATTTCAATTGTGCTAAATTAGTTTGTTCATATGACGAATGGTAATTGGGGTTCAATGTGCCGTGCAACTTTGATAAGGCTACCAGGCCACATAAAAAATAAATGCGAAGAGCAAAAGAAATTTCAGCTAAAGTGCATTGGCCCCCAACCTAAAGAGGAAAACAAAATTTTGTCTTTGGACAGAAATGGCAAAAGGAAAACAACAACAAAATAATAATAATTGCGCATAAAATGCGAAAAACAAAACAAAGCTGCTGCCACAAAGTATCTGACAGTTATAAATACACATACATACACACAGATACAGATACAGATACACATATAGAGACAGAGATACACTTGAGCCGTTGGGTGCTGCTGCAACTGGTTTGCCTCGGTGAAAATGCAGCTGGAAAAGCAAGCCGAAACGCCTGGCGGAAAACTCTTTTGGCAAAACTACGTCGCAGGTCTCGAATTTCGCGCAACGCGTGATTGACGGAATATAAGAAAAGATGTGAGCAATGCGGCAGTCGAATGTGCATGACCATGAAATACCCTGTTTCAATTTTACCTGGATCGCTATTGCTATTATGAAAATAAATTAAGAGAGTATAATATTATAGCTAGAATATTTATATATTCTTTTTTTTTTTTTTTTTTTTTTTTTTTTTGCATGTACAATACTGAGATAACTGTTTAAGACAGGGTATATGCAAAAAGTCTACCGGGTATTGTTTCCTCCATATTATGCCTTGGCTACACTGAATATATAGAACATTAATGAACTGCGAATCGTTTGCTAAACCAGTTTGTCTGCGAATTCTCAACTGACTATTTATTATAGATACGTATATAAATTTAGACGTATTTGTACGTATGTATATGCGTATTTAATTCAAGACCAGACAAGTTATGCGCATATTCTAATAAGTCTGTCTGCGCATGGAAGCTGTTTAATCTCTGGAACATGACTGAAATTCGATCGATTCATTATTGATTGTAGCTTTCGTTTCAGAATGTTTGTTTTGATTATGTAACAAAAGCTGATGTAACTTCCGTTAATCTGTTAAGATAGAGAAATGTGCAAATGTGATGCGAAATACGAAATCTATAAATAGGAGGAATACAATGTTGCATATAACTTAAGATCAGTTAAAGCTAATGTGATTTTAAGCAAATTATGCCCAATAATGGAATTAAATGGAATTTAAATCATATAATATATGAATATTTGTATGTATATTGTGTTGTTGCTAATTATAATTTTATTTATTATGGGTTTGTGCTTATTAATTTTTTGTGGTTTCATTTTTATGTTATCTCTTTCGTTCCTCGCTTCGTAACTCTGACCTATGACAGAGCGTGTAATCTGTCGCAAGTAAACGCCATATCTCCCAGTGGACCCCACGACACTCTGCTGGAGTACCGTTTAACGAATGTTTTTATTTTGTTGCTTTAATTGAGATGCCGTGTGGCATTAAAAGCCACTTATTACTATCTTTCATACATATAATTATACTTTGAGCAAACAAACAAACAGATGTGTGTGGGTTATCGGTCAAGTTGGAAGAATTTCTTGATTGTAAATATTTATAGAAAATGCAATTCTTTTATCAGCTGGGAGCTAAGATGTTGAGAAGGAAAATTATAATTTTAATGTCAAGTTTAACAGGAAAAAGAGGGAAAAGCGCGCAGTAGAAGAGTAGTAGACAACAGTAAAGATTTAAGTAACGAAGCGTAAAATGGAACACTGAAAAAGTTCTTAAACAAAAAAAATAATAGTTCTGTATTGGGTAACACTATGAAATTGATTTCGTGCAAGAGTCTAGCCACATTGGACTGGCGTATCAACGATATGGAGAATTATCGCATCGCGTCATACCAGTATTTTATACAAGTACGAAACGAAAGGTAGTTACACAAATTAACACTTTCCTTTGTTGATTGGGCGGGTGTGAGGCGTGGCAAGCCAACAGGTAAACACAGACAAAGAGTCATTGTCGTTTGTTAAGTGCCAGGTAAATAAATAACAAGCTGGGCGAGACAAAGGGGGAACGTTACTGTTATCATTTAAGGTAAAGTAAAGACGAGTCAATGGTAAAGTGCAGATATCCCACAAAGTCTGGCAGACAGACAGTCATGCGCTTAGACTGTCTACGCAATTGAATGCATTTTGCGTATCTAATTGGACAGCGAGACACGAGGCAGATTGAATTTATTTATATAATGCATACATAAATGTATATACATGCGACAGGCCGATAAACTTTGCTGCAATTCAGTAAACAAGAGTTGGGCTATATTTAAAGATTTTTGAACCTGAATTCGAGTGAATTGAAATTGCAAAAAATAAAAGAACGCCACCTTCGATAGTCTGATTCATAGTTCGTGGGAATTGCCTTTAATATATTTTAGGTTTATAGTTTTAGGAATATAAAGTACTAAAATATCCATATATATTCATCAAATTTAGTTAATAGTATACAATTTAAACTACTGAAATGCTGATTGCTCACTGTGCACTTCTCACACAATGCTGACAATTAAATAATGAATATTCTGCAAATAATTAAAGAAATAATTATTTAATGTGTACCTAAACAATTCACTTTGACTGTTCATTAGGAATTAAAGAAAATTATACAAAAATTGCATAGCTAAAATACAAATTGCGTGTTGATTACACTAATAAAATCATCTATTGTAAGCTGATTTTGTTTATAACCAACGATCGTAAAAATTGCACTTGATAGAGCGTCATATTTTACTAGTTTAATGACTGTTTGGTATTGTCAATCAGATTAACGGCAGTTGACACGTGACTCACGAAAATAAAGCAGTGAACCCAGATTTTATTGTTAGCTTTCCCAAAGAGCATTACGCTTAAATCGTATAGAATTTCACTTGGTTATTGACAGGTCAGCATGTTTTTTATTAATTAAATTAAAAATAAGTAAAAGCTTTTTTTTTCGTTTGCCGTTCAGTGACTTCAGTACGTTAAATAATACTAATGAATGTTAATTTATACTCTGTTATTTTGTTCTGTTTTCACCTTTCAGAAACACATGCCCGTGGCCATCAAATGTATTACCAAGAAGGGGCTCATCAAGACGCAGAATTTACTCGGCAAGGAGATTAAAATTCTAAAGGAACTAACTGAGCTGCATCATGAGAACGTTGTGGCCCTGTTGGATTGCAAGGAGTCCCAGGACTGTGTCAATCTGGTCATGGAGGTGAGTACTTTTCTTTCTGTTATCAATTACCTGATTCAAAACAGCCTAATCAGCATTTCTATACGAATTCTGTTGTGTCATTGTTTATGCCATCCTATTTGGTTGTTGTTGTTGTTGTTGGACAACTGGGTACGATACTGCGCGATGGTCATCATTAATGATATGTGGCCTAATCGTATGACTCAATTCGTTCGCCATTCGTTGCAAAAAAAGTGCACGTAGGCAAGGTTGTCGTCATTGAGCACCGTTCCACATCCCGCTTCTCATGAGGGCCCTTTCAGCTGAAAACACTACGCATTTAATTGCGGAAGTTGCAAAGTCTGTGTGAAAGCAAAATAAATATGTAGAAACGAAACGAAATTAACCATTTGAGCAGCTTTTTCGACTACAGAATACCCTATTACATTAACAATTCAACATTCTACATATATGATCTAAGTTAATGATCTCTTAACTTTTCATTTTATGTTACGATTTGCTTCGATTACATTTTTGCGGCATACATAAACAATGCATTTAAGAAGTCTGCTTTATTACACATATACCCCATTGTTTATTTAGTTTTTATATATACCAGAAATTAGTCTTTCCTTTGTATTCCGTATCATCCTATTCTTGTATATAGCTATTTCTAAATTTATAATGCATAGTATACATAAATTATTGTACGTTTTCATTCTACGACAGTTCTTAATTCCACTTATCCATTTATTCAATATGTGTATTTACTAATCTGTTTCCCTAAACATACCTGTTTCGTATATGCAAACAAGTTTTAAGTTTTTTTTTTTTTTTTTGCAAATACTATTGCAATTAATGAACAATATTTCTCACCTAAACTTTGATTGCTTTGTTTATTGATGTATTCGTATGACTAAATACTTCCTATATATTTATATGCCTATTTACGCAACAGGTTCTTATAGACTTTTAATACGCACTGAATGATTAAATATGAAAATAGGTCAGATTCCTGTGCGAGGCATTAGTTGAGGCCTTCTTGATAAGATTAGATGGCATTGTTTTGCTGTGCACACTTTAATTTATATAGATATCAAGATCATTTATGAAAGAGAAATGCGGATGTTTTCATTTTGTCTACAACTGTAGAATCCAAGTGCAGGTTCTTCAAATTTGCAAATGCACAAATTTATCTATAGATTTAATTATCTAATTTTAGTTGAATGTAAAAACGAAAAAATATTTAAGCTTTCAATTAGTTCCGTTTGTTTTGGCTGACTTTGACCTCATTTCGATGTCTGCTACGCCGTATTTATCCGATTTCTCTCTATTTTTCTACTGTGCGCTCTAATTTCTAGTGTAATCAGTTTATTTTTGTAGTACTTATTGAAACTGTTGAACGATTTTTGACTTACTGTAGTTCTCTTATGATATATGATTGAGAATCAATTTGTTTATACAGTTCGAAAAGCCTCTTTTTATTTTGGTAGTGAAAATCTTATTAATTGTATGCTGTTCGATCATAACTTATAATCATCTATAAACGGAATGGTGAACATTAGTAAAAAGCCGTAAAGGGGTTTATACTATTTACAACAATTAATTTTATTGTATAATTGGCAATGTATCTATTACTAAGAGTAGGGAAAGTTCTAACAGCTATAACAATTTTCATTAGACAATGTCGATATGATGTGTATTAATGTGCTTGAAACGTAACCACAGAATATATTTATAATATTAGTTGTTTACTACCCGAAACACACAAAAATGCAAAACGTACTACAAATTAAAGATGTCCATGAAATCAATAACTAGTCGACTAGGTGACTTATAACTAGAGGAGGGTACTATTAACTAAAATTTCCGCTACAATTCGGAAATTTATAATGAATACAATGCAAACAGAGTTCAAGTCTCGTAACGTTGGCAAATGCTGCTGGCTGTATTGACAATGTGGTTTTTCATTTCGGAATCATTTCTAAGGCAGCGAGCGAGTGTGTGTGCGTGTGTCTGTCTGTGTGTGTGTTTATCTTAGGCTAGCTTATTTAGCGGTATTTCCTCAGTGGGATGCACCTGATCCTTTGGCTCCGGTTTGCTAGTGCGACAGCATTTCGTTTTAATGCCGCCCAGATCTTTGCGACAAATCAAGCCCACAATAATGCCCACAACGGCAACGACCATGATGCCTGCAAATTGTTGAACAAATAAATTAAATGTTTACCACAATATTTGTATATCGATGCACTCACAGATGAGTAGTATATTGATGGTCTCCTGTGAGATGGGCACTTGATATGGCTCCTCCTTGTCTGTGGGCTTATCGCTGCTGCTTTCAGTCATGACGCCCGCCTTGGCTACGTTGGCCGTCTCGTTGGCCACCCGGTTGCGATTGCGATTGGCTGCTGAAACAATATTTGCACAATTACTTAAATGCCCATATACATATGTATTTGCTTATATTCGAGTTTTTGTTTATTACCAGTGCGTGGCGGCGCTGGCGTCGCTGGCTTCGGAGTGCTGGGCAGCGCAGTCGTTCGGCCGAAGGGCGGATCTGATGATGCTTGGATGAGACTATCGTTAAATGATGTTCCTAGGACCAACTCGAAGCAGCTGACATCAAAATTCTTGAAGCTGATGTTGTCAATCGATTTGAGTAGGTTGCACAGTTCCTCAATATTGGGTTGATCCAGTTCTGGCAATTTCAGTTTAATTATATATTTAAGCGGCGTGAAAGCTCTCGTATTGATTTGCTGTCAAAAAATAAAAAGAACAAGACAGCATCTATATTAGCGTGCTATGCGCAAGTGTCAGAACGAGACAACTATATAGGCACACTCGGTAGTGCTGCCAACTTGCCGGCTGACTGCTATCGTCTATCGATAGGCATATGCGATAGTTTGGCGCGTAACTTACTCGTTTGAATTCGTTGTTGTCCAAGCGAAGTGCATTTAGTGCGCTCATATTCGTAAATATTTGCTCCGGCAGCTCTGTCCAGCTGCAGTTCGAACAGCTGAACTCAATTAAACTGGGCTGATTCAAAAACGAGCCATCTGTGCGCTGAATGATGCTATTATTGCTCAAATCCAGCAACGCCAAATCAGTGGCGCCGGAAAAAGTATCTGGATCAATTTTCGTCAACTGATTGTTGGCCAAGCGAAGGCGACGCAGGCGTTCCATGCCAGTGAATGCCTGAAAAATAAATACATTAGTTAATAATTCATTTTTATAGGAATATGTTTGACTGACCTCCTTGTCAATGCGTCTGATCAAATTGTGATTTAAATTGATTTCGACAACTTTGGACAAATTGGCAAAATCTTCGGCACGCAGCTCCGAAATGACATTGTGGCTCAAATCAATAATAGCTGCCGTTTTTGGCAAATCCAGTGGCACATGAGTCAAATGTGCATTCGTGCATTGTACATACTTGAAATCCTCCAAGCATAGGCAATGCCGTGGACAGCTTGGCTCCAGCACATGGCTGCTGCGTCGTGGAATGCCTGCAAGCAAAAACAATATATTAGAATTAAGTAATTTTCTACTCCTTCTACTTCAACTCACTAAAAATGGGCCTAAATGTGGTTGTTGTTGTCGATGAGGCTATGCCCAATTGTCGATTTGCTGCAATCTCTGGTTGTATTTTGTCCGACGACTCGCTGCTCTGCACCTCGTCAGCATAATCATCATCGTCATATTCGTAATCATTAAAGCTATTGTTGTTGCTGTTGCCTTTTTGGCTTTTGTCCGCGGGTGCTGTTTGGCTTATGCTGCAAAGTAAACAAATGGAAAATGAACCAAATTAGAAGTGAACGCAAACATGTACACCCTATTTAGGCAATTAGCCGAGGTAAGCGGGCTTAATTAGCAATAGCTGGCCAAGTGGTTTTGGCCAAAATACAGAAACTCAATTGACTGCGAATGTTTGCCAATTCGAGATAATGTACGATTACATCACGAACACAGACACACCCAACAATTTGTCCTGAAAACCGCTCTTGACCCATTTGCAAACACGCCATCAGTGATGCCCTGTAATAAGTTCCGAATGGGGTTTACCACACTGTAGGCTATGCAATACCAATAAGTATTCTAATTAGATTTTGAAAAGAAGTAATTCTCACTGAGAGTTCTATAATTTATTATTCAAAGAGGTAATAATGATATTTTCCCTGTTGCTGACTGATTTTTGTATTTTCCCTGTATTTTTAGTTACAGGGCATTATTTAGTACATCGTTTTAAGAACACTTTGCAAAGCTTTCTGCTGGTATATCTTTTAGTTTCGTGCCTTTTTGCCGTCTGTTCGCTCTTTATCATTATTCGCTTTTGTTTGCTATGGCCGTGTTTGTTGGGCCTTTCGAGCCACATGAATGAAAACAAGCGGGAAACCTGTTTACGTCATGGTTACTGCGAAATCTTAGCCGGTTTTTTCTCCGTTCTCGCTTGCTCTCTCACTTGCTCACTCTCACTTTCGTTCTCTCTCTCTCTCTCTCTCTCTCTCTCTCTCTGATAACTTGTCGTGATTTTGTGACCAAATAACTTGGCGAATTCTGAAACCTTCATTAGGAGCGCGTCAGATTGTGCGGGAATTAAATAGCTTTCCTTTCAGTTTATTACGAGCTGACACACATTATATACATATGTACATATATATAAAGATGTGTGTTTGTTTGTGTGTCAGTTCAAGTGCTTCTTATAATCACCCGTTTGCTACTTGTATAAATTGCGTGACTGTTGGATTCTCGAGTATATATAGTATATATGAGAGCTTTGTCTGAGCAGCCAGCTAGGAATTAGCTTGTTAGCAAAATGAGTCGATGTTTATAGTTTATGGAATGGGTTTAAGTATAGCCGTAGTGAGTACTATAAATAACTGTGTTTTAGATTGTTTACTTTGCAGTTTATTGAAAAAATGGAGTATTATTCTTAGTTAGAAATGTTTATTATACAGTTTAATGGAAAATTTAACTTCAATTGGATAAACCCCCAGCATAGATCAGCTCTGCCCATATTATCATACATTTTAGCTTGACTAACTGCAGTTGAAATAAAAAGCCAACCTTGAGAAATGTGTTTACACACACACACGTATTCACAAATTTTGTAGTTTGCGAAATAAATCGATAGAGAAGCTCCTTTTGGTCTTTTTCTTGCTGTCTGTAAATAGAGCCATGCTTGAGTCATAAAACGGTTCGTTTTGTTTGCACTCAAGGCGCTTTGAATGTTTACCGCATAGAATAAACATATTTGATAAGTGGAAATTATCGGTGCAACTGTTGGCTGGCCTTATCAATGGGTCGATTAGAGAATTCATACATAAGTATAATAACATTAATTGCGGTCCCACCCGCGTGCGACACTGTTCCCGTGTTACCGTGTCGGCCATAAATAAAATGGTATTTAATACAACGAAAATTGAGTTCGATATAATGCCGGTTCAAGGTTCGTTTAACTGATGTGCTGTCGGAGGCTTTTATTTTTTCAACAGGTTTACTTTTCGCTTTATACGAATGCATATCTGACCACAGGAAAGAACTTTGTACTTTAGCTTAGCGATCTGTAATTGGTTGTCACACCTCAACAATGCGAAAGGTGATCGATGTGTCACGGAAGATTTAATGAATGAATGACGAGCCCCAATATGCTATGGGAATTTTATTTTTATTAATAAAACTAAAGTGTTTGGCTGGGGCTAGAAACAGATTACAGATTATATATTATATTATGTTTATTCATTTGTGTTTACCTTACGCTCAGCAGAAATATTAGAAATAATCCAAATTTGTAGTAAACGTGCATATTGTTGATTGTTTTTTTTTTTTTCTTTCTTTTTATAATTACTTAGAAATGTTTTATAATATGTATTATATTGCTTAATGTTTTTATTCAGGGCATTAATTTCATGTCATTGTTGAATCACTTTTTTATGCTGTTGAATAAAGGTGAAGAAATTTGATTATATAATAATACAATTATACAGTTAAGTCGAAGTTAAAACAACTGGATGGGATTTTGTGTCGTTTTTATATTTGTTGTATTTTGTATTTTGCACAGTTTGGTAATAATTCGCCTATTTAAACGGCAAGTGTTTCGTATATGTATATTTATATACATTCATCTGGTCAACTCTCAGATTTCAAAGAATATGTAATTTTAAAGCGCACATGTTAGAATCACATTGTAAGCATGAGAACTGCAGTTAGCACACTTGCATATAAATCAATTTCTTATATATTATATATACATATATATTTTATTATACCAACGGATTCGTGCAATATTTGTTTCACTGTGAGATTTTCCGTTCGTTTTTCCAAAACACTGCGATATAAATTATATACACATTCCTAAACACAAATTGCCGTTTTTTTATATTTATAATATGTCTTATTATATATATGTATATGCCAAATAATTTTGGCATTTGTCTCTTCGACCACAACACGCAACAAACCGAACACGCTCGCTGCCAACTTGTGACTAAATGGATAAAAAAAGGTGAGCGCAAAGCAAAAAAAACTTTGCCCAATGCATCAACTACAAGGGAAATTTTACTTTATGCTATGAGCAGGTGTTTGCCAGAGAGAGATAAAGAGTGTGGGGACTTTTTTCTTTTTGCATTTGCTTTTGCTTATGAGCGAAATGAGCCTCTCACGTCTGCGCCACACTGCCGTTTCCATGGTAGCACATTTTGCACGTCATCTCTCTCTCTCCCCATCTTCATTTCTTTTTGCCTCTCTCTAGCTCTGCTGCTGCGTTAGACATTTTACTTTTACTTGATTTGTTGTTGTTAATAAAAGTTTGCTTTGCCTAATCGTTAGAATGTTTAATTGGTAATCTTATCAAATTGTGAGCAGCGCTTATTACGGATTCTGCATTAATTAAAAAATAATCGTGATTTGTAATTTATTTTTTTTAATATTTTTTTAATATCCATTCATTCCCTATTTATTATTTACAAAAACATAACAGTAACAGTAACAGTAACAGCACATTCAATTGAAGGTTTCTTTAAAGTATGCCGCAATAGACACATTTTTGTAATATTTGTATTAATATTTCTTTATCACTAATGTGCTTCTTTATAAGCTAGGCACAACTAAGTATTTGCTTTATGTGGAGCTGATGTTGTGTTTATCGCCTCAGATTCGCTACAAAATGATTGACCTTTAGTCGTTGAGTTTTCTATGTGATTTGTTGTTGTTTAATTCTACATAGTTGTTTTGTTAAAACGCACTCAATGTTTGAAGTCTACAAATTCCGCAAGCTTTCAACATTTGTTGTTGTTTAGCACATGCTTCGATTTCTTCAAGTCGAGCGCGAGTCATGCGAGTGGTGCGAACGTCCCTGACAAACTGAGCAGCGCACGATTGCGGCGCCGATGACGGTGCTTTAAAGCTTCAGCTTGGAGAGCGCCGCAGATAGTCTACTCTCTGCCGCTCTATCTCTCTCTCTCAGTTTTTCGGTAAAACTCTTTTTGGTTCTCTGCATTTGATTTCATTTACTATGTAATGTATTATATTAGAATTTAGAATTATTTAAAAAAAAAAATAAATATTAGAATTTAGCAACTGCTTTTGCCGTTAGTGATACGCTGACTCATGCGCAGTTGCTGTATTATTATTATAATTATTATTATTATTATTTGTCATGTTTTATAGCCTTACATTGATTATTGAAATTTTGTTCAAAGTACACATGAAATAAGTAGCACTCTTCCTTCTGTACGCTTTACATGTCATTGACTTTTTATATCTCTCTTTATTCTGAGTGGTTTTTGTTTTGTAAATGTGCCTGCCCGGCAGCCCAAACTGAATCTTTTGTCATTTTTAATTGCATAATGTTGTTGTTGTTGTTGCTTTTATTATTATTATTATTAGAGCGCTTTGTTTGCTCATTACAGTGGAAGTGGGCAACACATTTTGTCAGTTTTATCAAACAACCATGAAATATGCTGCTCGTGCTTATTATTCATAATATTTTCCAGCAGAAGTATTTTTTTCCTGCAAACGAAATTTGTTTTGGTGTCACACACAATGTGCTGTCTGAAGGTCAGATAAATCCTTTATCTTGTCGGATAAAAAAAGCGACGGTTGTTTCTTGTATATATGTATATATTTGGTATATATTTTGTAGCGTGGGCTGCTTATATAGTTTATATAAAAAACAAATGACTCGCCTTTTCTCATTCTCTTTCTCATTCTTATGTCTTTATTTCACTATTCTTATTGACACTACAGTAATATCTACAATAATATCCTCAACACTCAAGATGTCTCCAAATAAGGAAATATGCTCTTCAGCTCTTTGACTGAAAGCTTTCTTAAAGGGCAGCTGCTGCTCTTGTTATGTTAAAAAAAATTTAATTTTAGCAGCTGCAGATGCTCACAAGGCATACCAGCCATCCCTTTTAAGAAATGAGAGCAAGATGCAGGGGTTAATCAGCTTTTTTGATTTCTAAATTGTCGGAAATAATTTCACTTTGACCTTGAGTAAACATCAGAGTCGGCAAAGCCATAAAGATGCTGTATGTGCACACACATTTGTTCCATAATTGTCTGACGGGCAAACAAAAGACCTCGTTGAGCCTGAGGAACCAGCTGGAAAGGGAATCCATGCATAATTCACAAACTACAATCGCATGTGTTTTCACTTGATTGAGCTTAATTCATTCGCATAGTATGCGATTTGCTTGTCGCAGCTTCTCGGGCTGAGAATTTAATTCGTATAATTTTTGTTCTTTCCTTTTTTGTTGTATTCTTTTTAGAACTTTGCATTTAGATTATACATTTAGATTTTCTTATAGAGCGCACTACAAATATTTGGTTTGTTATAGTAAAACAATTACACGATATTACGCATTCGTTCAGCTTTTCCTGTGTTCAAGTATCAGACGAAGATCGGTTTCCGGGTCGTTTGTGTTGTTGTCAGCGTTGTCCACATTCAAGAGTCCTTATTGTCGTCAGTGTAGCTTAGCTTATGCTGCAGTTGTTTGCTGTTGCTCCTGGGTTGTTGTTGACGCCGCCGAGCTGGCCTCGGGCGCCTTCTCATTGATGGCCAGCCAGGGGCAACGCTTCTGCAGCTCCATGCGGTACCTCGGGTGACTGATGGCATACACGAATGGGTCTATGCAGGCCACCAGCTTACAGGTGCAGGCCGGTATCATAGTTGCTCCAGGTGTTAGCAAGCTTTTATCGCCGAAGGCTCCGATTAGGGACATCACGCCGTACGGCGTCCAGGAAACGAAGAATAGGAAGCATATGGTAATGGCTGCCTTTGCAATGCGTATCTCAGCCGTATCCTTGCTCTTGTCCACGTTGGAGCGCAACGACTCAACATTCATCTTCTTGGCCTGGTCACGCAACGCCTGCTCATGGCTAAAAACATGCCCAACTATCTGGCTGTAGTAGTAGATTATCATCAAAGTGGGGCACACGAAGCTGAAGACGAAAATGGTGCCCACAAATAGGCGCGTATCAAAGTTATCCGTTAGGTAATCGAAGGAACAGGACGTGAGGTATCCCTCTGGCACGAATCGATCCCAGAACTGGGTGAGCGGCAAAACAACCCATGGAGTGCAATAGAGCCATATGATTATGTTCATAACAATCGCCTTGGTGAACGTCATGTTGCGATTCATAGGCTTCGTGATGACATTGAAGCGATCGTAGCCAATAGCCGCATTGGTCATTCCGGCACCAATGCCCGAGTAAGAGCCGATGGCCGCGAAGATCTGGCAGCCAGTGTTGCCCAGAGCGAAGCCTCGATGGAAACTGTTGTAGATGAAGATGGGAGCTTTCAAGCACATTATGAGGTCGAAGACGGCCAGGTTCAGCACAAACATGTTGGAGGGCGTGCGCAACGACTTCGATGTGGAGAAGATCCAGATGACCATGCCGTTGCCCACGGTCGAGGCGCAAAACAGAAATATGTAGAAAATGCCGAGCATGTAGTGCATTGAGGCCGGCGGCTCTAGCTGGGTGAGCCAATGCTCCGGTATATACTGTATCTGATCCGGCGGCACATTCCAGCCCAAGAACTGCAGCTCACCGTTGCCCGAGATCCGTGCCTCCGGCCTTAGAACAGGACTCACGCTGGCGTTGCACAGCGGCGTCCCCACAGCGTCCACCATGGCGCGTTTACGAGCTGCGATTCAGATTTGTGGCTTGTGGTCTGTGCGTGCCACAGCGTCTTTTATACCTTTGACAGACCTTTGGCTAATTGAATTTGGTCGTGGGCTTGCGTGCTGCCAAATACCTTTTTTTGCCAATTGTGCACTTACCACAAATGCCCAACAACAACAAGCTGGCTTACATTCTGGCTTTGCGGGCCAATGTCTAGCTCTGATGCATTACTTTAGAAAATCACAAAACTATATGTTTATTAATTATTTGAATAGGATAAATAATATTTATTTAATTTTACATTTTTTCTATATATTTTTAAAGTCATCTCCTATTCTCCCTCGCTAATTTTTCCATTTGATTCTCATTCCAGTATTGCAATGGCGGCGATTTGGCGGATTATCTGAGTGTTAAGGGCACACTAAGCGAAGATACTGTCAGGCTGTTTCTCATACAACTAGGTAAGTAACTGCATATATTTATAATGCTATATGATTGTTGACAATTTCTATTCTTTATACCCAGCTGGTGCCATGAAAGCACTTTATACCAAAGGAATTGTGCACCGTGATCTCAAACCACAAAACATTCTGCTATCGCACAACTATGGCAAGACCTTGCCAGCACCATCTAAAATTACATTGAAAATTGGTAAGTTGTAGATAATAATAATATGTATAAGAAAATAAAGTGTGCCATATAAACAAATAAAAATAATAATAATATAAGAAAAAAGTCTGAGAAAGATAAACAAATAAAGTAAATATTTAAATTATTTAAAGTTCGCAATCCAGTTTATAAACTGCTCCAATCTAATTTTTATTAATATTTATAGTAGTCCGTCTTTTATAAACTTTAATATTCTTTTAAATTGAAGTATTCTATGTCATTTAAACTATTTTTTTTTTTAACACTTTCTAGTTTTTTAAATAAATAAAATTAAAATGTTATAATATATATTATTGTTTACTAATTATACATTATTTTTTTTTTTTTTTTTTTTTTTTTTAATATTCCTATAGCTGATTTTGGCTTTGCGCGGTTCTTGAACGAGGGCGTCATGGCAGCCACGCTGTGCGGTTCACCCATGTACATGGTGAGCATTCAACTTCTGTTAATTCCATTTACATACATAAATACTATAAATACGTTTCTAATGCTAGGCACCGGAAGTGATTATGTCATTGCAATACGATGCAAAGGCCGATCTCTGGTCGCTGGGCACTATTGTCTACCAGTGCCTGACAGGCAAGGCTCCATTCTATGCTCAAACTCCCAACGAGCTAAAGTTCTACTACGAGCAGAACGCGAATCTGGCACCCAAGTAAGTGAGATTTGGTATCACAAAGCTAAAATAATTAATTAATATGTTAATTGATTAATTGGCTTAACGTATTATGGATATTCACACATTATACATACGTAATGAAGTGTAAATTAAATAAATTAACGCAAATATGAATACCTTTTTAGAATACCGCATGGTGTGTCCCCGGATCTACGTGATTTGCTGCTCTGTCTGCTGCGCCGTAATTCCAAGGATCGTATATCCTATGAGAGCTTCTTTGTGCATCCTTTCCTGCAGGGCAAGAAGCCACCGGTGTCACCAGGTATAATGTTTATATTTGATTAAATAGGCGTCAAATGCTCATTAACTTTATGTTATTGAACAGTTGATATGCCACCGCTGTCCAGTGGCACCCCGCCCGTGAAGGCCAAGAGTCCGTTGCAGCAGCAGATGGAACAGGAGCTGCAGCTGGTGAAACAGGCCGAGCAGCAGCAGAAGGAGCGCGAGGAGCAGGAGGCGGCTCTGGAAGAAGAGAATACCGGTATGCTGAATGCAAAGTGCAAAGTGTGTTGAGCTATATTCAATCTAAAAATTTACCTCTTACAGTCTCTGTGGTAGCTAATCCTGCTATTTGCGCCACCATTACCAATGTGGGTGTGCTGTGCGACAGCGAGAATAACAGTGCTTCCTGCAGCTCTCATGAGGACTCGGATGACTTTGTGTTGGTGTCGAAGAATCTGCCCGAGGATCAGCGTCAGAGTCAGGGCCATGCAGCGGCCAGTCAACCACGACAGCAGCAGCAGCAGCCTACGCAAAATCAGTCCAGTCCGCCGCGTCCCAGCAGCTTGCCCATTTCGGAGCCGAAACCTGTGCCGGCACCGGCGCGACGACAGCTGCCTAATGCTGGCGGAGCCGTTGGCTCTCCGGGCAGGCAGGGCGGAATGCCGCTTACTGTGGCCACTTTGGCGGCTGGCGGGCACCAAATTCCTCGCTCTCAGCCAATTAGTGTCAAGCAGCCGCGTCCCGATCAGCGGAAGAGCAGTGTGAGCAGCGACATTAATTCGATTTCGCCGCCGGCGGTGCAATTCGCAATTGGCACACCGCCAACCAGGGTGCGCTCCGCGTCTGGCGGCTCTCTGTCAGAGACACCGCCAGCGCATGCACCGAGTACGTGGCAGGTGTCGCCCGGGCACTCTCAGTCGCCATTGCGTCGCAGCGGGAACAGTTCGCCGGTGCTTCCGTCCGCAGCTCTGACCAAGTTGCCAACGCTGTCCAGTCCCACATTGCTAGTTGCTCCAGGATCGCTGGGCTCGATTGGTTCTGCGGGCAGTGGTTCCGAGAACAACAATCAACATCATATGCTGGGACCGCGTGCCTTTACGCTGCCCGAATTGGGAGCCACTGGTGGTTTGCAGAGCCTGTTGGATACGGCCGGTGTCGGCGGGCCAGGCGCTGAGCCGCATGCATTCCAGGCACCCGAGCTCTCGGAGGAGACGCTGATGGATCGCGAGCACAACGAAACTCTCTCCAAGCTGAACTTTGTGGTGGCACTCACCGATTGCATCCAGGAGGTAGCCGATTCACGCTGTGCACCGCTCTCCACACTTATGGTTGGCGGCAGTCAGACGGCTACGGATCAGAACCAGATACCACCCCACGCCCCGGAGCACTGCAAGCGAGCAGAGCGCTTGGTGTTACTTGTGCGCGCCCTCCAGCTGCTATCGTCCGGCCTTAACTTAGCCTCGCAGCAGCTGCGCAATGGTCAGTTGAAGCCATCATCGAACGTTAAGAATGGTAAGTCAACTAAATGCAATTATAAATTTAAGCTCGAGGCTAATTCACGTCAATTTCATCTGCACTGCAGCGCTGCTCACTATGAACGCTAAATATCGCAGCATTTTGTTTGAGTCGAAGCGTCTCAATGGCAGCGGTCTCCTCCAGAAAGCAAATGCATTTAACATAACGGCGGATAAAATACTCTACGATTATGCGCTGGATATGGTGAGTTTATTGAGAGCCATCCCACATTAACCAGATGTGTGATCCTAACTGTCCTTCCTTGCCTTTGCAGTGCCAGGCGGCGGCCCTGGACGAGTTGTTGAAGAACACCAAGAACTGCTTTGAGCGCTATAACACGGCACACATATTGTTGCATTCCTTGGTGCAAAAGTGCAATCATCCACAGGATAAAAAGCAATTGAATAAATGTGAGTGTTCTTTGATTATTATTTGCCTTATTGAATTTAATTTGTATTATGAATATGTATCTTCATATCAGATCGCGATGCCGTCGAGAAACGTTTGAGTATATTGCAACAGCATGGGTACATCTACGTAACCGATGAGAATACTTAGAGAGCAAAGAGCGAAGAACATTCATTCGTCGATAATTCCTTAAATTATTTAACCCATTTTCGTTGAGCGTACAACATGTGATTAAAGCAGAACTACGAGTACTCTATATATATCCATAAATGCATACATAAATAGTGACAAACATAGCTAAAAGTAATTTAAATACCCTGCAAGTCATTTCAAGTGCAACAAGATATTAGGTAAAGACTTGAAAACATTTTTAAATAGACAGGCTAACTGACAATTGTCCAATGTAAATAGTTTGAAATATGTACGTAGTTTTTGTTTAACTTTTTATTTGATATATATATATATATTTAAATATATGTATACATATATACAATTTTTGTTAAAGGTTATAAATGCGCCTGCGCTCGACGCCCATTTAGTCTTTAAGTTTATCAATAATATATAAACACACACATTATATATAGAAATGTATGTACGTTTCGATTTATATATAAATGTATACACAAACACACATACACGACAACAAACGGATAATCAATTAACGTTTATGGGCAAAATGCAAGCCAAACTCAGTTTAATCTTTGTTTTTAAGCTTCATAGGTGCAGGCAACTTTAAATAGGTTTGTTCGCATAGTTCTTACGTCTTCTTTATATCGTATATATATAATTTTCTCATAACAATTTTCATCTAAATATTCCTTTATAAAATATGCGTATTTATGGCTGCACTACACAAACAATTATAAATGTGCTATGTTCATAGTTTTAGTTAGGATTTTCTCTAAAAAAAAAAAAAATATTAAATGAACAATTAATTTTATGTATAAAATACTTTAAACGAACCTAAGTTTTTCTACAAAGCCCACAAATTAAATAAGATCTATGTATATGATATACAAACAAACAAACACATATGAAAGTGTATAAAATAAATGCAAATTAAAATAAAACTAATAACAAATAACTCGAAATGTAATAACAGTTTGGAGTTTGGTTTTTAAAACAATTTATTTTTCAACTATACAATTTTGTAAAACGGAGATATTGCTCTATCGATAGATTTGATATGGTTGAGTCAAAGTATCAGACCTACCGATAGGTTTCTAGCTCTGTAACATGGTAGACGGAATCTGAAATATATATTCAAAACTAATTTCACATTCAAATTTATCGAGTGGTCATCATTAAAAGCTCTAACGTGGCGCCCAGTCAATGTTCGTCGCCTGTGGTTGTGGTATCATCATCGACGGTATTCTCGATCCGTAGTTCTTAAATCCTCGCCGCTGCTGCGGCTGTTGTTGTTGCTCCTGTTGTTGCTGCTGCTGTTGCTGTTGTTGTTGGGAATATGACACTGACATATAAGGCGGACTGGCTTGGCCAGGAGATGGTGGCCTTGAGGGCAATAACGATATGAACGAATTAAGTCCACTGGGGCTGTTGCTGTTCACGTACTGACTGTATCCCATCCAAGGCTTCACCTCTTCTTCGCCTTCTCGCTGGAATGGCGCTACATCTCCGGCCATGAAGCGATCGTCTTTCTTGGGCGAGTCTTTGGGCGCTGATTTGCTTTTCAGTGATTTGTTACCATCCTGCTTTGAGTTTGGTTTTGACTGCTGGAACTTGGCTGGCAAAGGGCAGCAAGCACCGGCGGAATTACTACCGCCATTGGAACAGCCATTGGAGCAGCAGCAGTTATTATACCAGCAATATCGACCCGTATATGCATTATAGAAGCAGGCGCGTCGTGGCCAACGACAGCAGCCAGTCGCACAACCAGAGCCATTGGCATTATTATCATCTCCGATATTGTCAGCTCCACCTTCAAGATCCCTGTTCTTTGTGCTGCGCACCGAATTTAGGAATGATCATGGGATTAGATTCAATGGATTCTGATTTGCAACTTACTATCCACTGACTTCTGTATTGCAGCCACAGTTGCGCATAGTCGGGGGTACGCATTCGTTTTGGTATCTGTTTTCGGGTCTATTATTATTGCCATAGCCGGCAGCAGGATTGTATTCTTCGGCGCCTTGATTATTACCTTTGGCATTTTGCCCGGCTTCGTCTTTACCCTTGGTGGACATTGTAATTGGTAGCAAGAGATAACAGCTTTCCGGGGGACGTGGAACTTGCAGCGAGTTACAAATGCTGTCAAATAAAATGTCAACACATGAGCAATATTACCTCAAAGAGGGGCTATTTCATTGTGGGTGCTAAGGTAATAAATCTGATTTTTGTTTTTTGTTTTACTGATATTGACTGAGCTTGTGTGTGTTGTGTTGTGTGTTGTGCCGGCCGAATGAGTGTTGAATTGAGACTCCTGCTATATAGACATATGTATATGCCTGACGTATAACTCACCGCGTCATGAGATCAGGGCTCGCATTGCAGCAGTTGACAACTTGAACCTCATTATTGTTGCCCTGTCGTTTGCTCTTATTATAATTGCTAGGCTTGCCGAACTTATTTTTATCAGCCGACGGCGAGCTCGTGACTTTTCTGACATCCCTGGGACTAGAGAAAGAGACATTAACATTCGCATTGATGATGAATGATGAGAGCACTAATATTACTTACTTTTTGGGGGGCGGCACCTTTCTGGTCGCAGGATAATCAGATGTGGTCTTCTTTGCTGTATTCGACCCTTTGCTGCTTGAAATACAGCAATTACAACAATCATTTTGCTTCGGTCCTGCGGATGCTGATCTTTTGTTGCCTCGCTGCCATAATACTTTGTCCACGCCTTTGTCTTGGGTATAGCTGCTGGTTTTTCTGACTTTGTTCTTGGCTTTGCCCAGGGCATTAGTGCTCGAGCTTTTATTTTTACCCTTGGATTTGCCTAGGCTGATTCCCGATGAGGTTTTCTTCGGAGTACTTTGCATCTGTTGATATGAAGGACAGGGTGGACAGCTGCCTCTGCCTTGGAACAATTGGGGATCAGATCCAAATTGTATATTAGGAGCAAACGGGTTATTCATTCCTGGCATTGGAAATGATGCTGGTATAGATTGAGGACCGGGTAATCGTGGTGCTAATTGGTTTTGATTTGGGTTCCATAATTCCCTGCCTGTACAGGGATCAAATGGTGGATGTTTCTTGCTAGGTAAGCCAGCTGGCCGAAGTCTTTGTAATGACGGGTCAGCAACTATAGGACTCAGTGGATTCATTGGAGCGGGATTCAATTGATTCGGAAAAACATTAGGGGAAGACCAAACCGATGAGAATTCAGGCAAAGTTAGCTGGCCACAACATTTGCAGACAGGTGGATACTCAAAGTTAGGTGGCTCACAAGTATTACATCCAACATCTTTGCATTGACAACACTTTTTTTTATTGGGACATTTGGGTTTTGCTTTTGGTTTTGGTTTCTCTTGACTGGTCAGAAAGCTTGGCACAACCAGTTTTGAGAATTTTATCTCATCATAATTCTTTTGAGACGGATTGGAAGGGGGAAAGCTAAAACAATGAAGAATGTAAAATACTAGAAATAATTACAATAGCATTAGACTTACCCCTTAGGAGATCCACTAGTATACATGGTGATAAATCAAGAAAATGTATCAACATAAAGTGTAAGATTGATAATTGATGTAGATTGAAATTGATATAGAATTTGACTTACGCATTATTTTGAAAAGGAGCCCCGCAGGAATACATAAAGCTGAAGCAAGGATACCAATATTAGTAATACAAAAAATTACAGAATAATAATCTGACTTACCAACTTCCTTGATTAGCAGACCCCCCAGAATTCAGAAAGCTAATAAATGAAAATTTACCAATATAAGTTATAAGGCAACATTGCAGCTGAATTTAGCAGACTTACCTATTATCTTGATGAGACCCAACAGGATTCAAAAAGCTAAAATAAAGAAAAATAAAATAAAAATATATAAGTAAAAGGAACATCGTATTCCCGTAGAATTTGACTTACCTATTATCTTCACAAGGAATCCCACCACAATCCGGAAAGCTAAATTAGCAAAAGTTACCAATATAAATTAGAGGAAAAGATAAAAAGAACTCAACTTACCTATTATCTTGATAAGGACAACTAAAATTACTTATTAGAAGAAAAAAATAAATAAATAAATAAAATATATATTAAGGAGAAGGCATACGTCTAAAATGAATGAACTTAGAAGAACTTACTTCTCCGTATAACAGGCACACATTTTAAAAGCAATTTGTCCACCTAAAAGTTCATTGTAAAAAACATTAACTCATAATTTTTTCTAAGATAAAAATAAATAAATATTTGATGTTTAGATCAAGGTTTGTTTCCATAATGCTACAGATGTATCGAGAGCTTGAAAAGCCTCTATAATTATTACAACTATAAGAAATATTTATGTTTACGTATGTATGTATTATATTTATGGATTGTATGAAAAGAGGAGTTGGAATATCTAAATTCTTGATGATCTATGATAGCTCTAGGGCATATGGGATATAGGAATGTGAACACTCTTCGCAGTATGCATTAAAATGTTATATTGACTTGTTGACATTTTAAAATATTCTTCCATCATAGTTGTTTATGGAAATTCTGTAATATGGTAACAAATAATTAGGGCGGAAGTGTTGTTGAAGTCGGTTGCATGCGGTCAACAAAATGCGCAAAAATGTTAGCGGAGGCCAAGCAAGAAGTCGTAGTCCAATGTGGTATAACGCAGCTGCTCACTATGCACAGAAGGGCTGCATTGCTGCTAATCCATTGTCAGCCAATCGAAGCCTGGCTCCTTTAAGGAGCATGGCCGGCCAGAACAACCAATATCTAGCGCCACAATACCCGTCGAAAAGCAGGAGTTGTTCCCCTCAGCGGCGTCGCCTACTTGGTAGTTCCACGAGAAATGTGTTCTTGGCACCCAAGACTAGACCACAAATGAAGTCCCGCACAGAAGTGCCGTATGTGGTGGATATGCAATTACCAATTCATAACGTTGAGGTGCTAGAGATAAGTCGGAGTTTTAGTCCGAATGACAACAAACAGGACTTGGCAAAAAAACACGAGAAAAAGTTGCAAAATGTGGCGCCGTTGCAAAGATCTGGCTCAAGGGATATTTTGGTATCAAATGCGTTACCACTGATTATGGTGGATACACAGGCAAAGAGAGGAAAGCCCTTAAAGACATCACAGAGTGCCAAGAAAATGCGCTCTTCGAAAGCGTCAATCAGTAGCAAGGAAAGAGAGGAACTAGAGCAGCAGACCACAGCTATAAAAAACGCTGCAGAGCCGGAGGATGCCGAGGCGGAGGGCGAAGTCGCTGGCGCCGTCGAAGTCAAAAGCGAGCCCCAAACCGAGACCGAAGTAGAAGCAGATGCAACAACAGCTCAGGATCCAGTGGTGAATAACTTGGATTTTGGTCAAACATTAAAATGTGAATGCCCAGCATGTCAGGACCCCAAAAGTCCAGTGAATGTGCACGAAGAGATCGAAAATGAGATGAGCGTGGTAGCCTCTTGTGAGCTAACCGAGGAGAAATATATATGGTAAATGTGAATGCGTGTAATTTTAATATATAAATATACTCATGGATATCCCTTTATAGCTTTGACCATGCGGACATAAACCAGAGGAACTTGGAGGAGCTAGATATGGCGCAAAGCAGCTTCTGGCAACCCTCTCCAACACTCTACATGTCGTCATTCATGTCGCCCGGTCAGCTGGGAAAGACATCCTGTATTAATGCGAACCAGCCAACGAACTTTGGATGTCAGCAGTGCCAGGCCCAGTCAAACAGCAGAATGAATAGTGGCTGCCCGTGTAGCAATTTTGGCTGGAGCAGGCCAACGCGCATGCCTCAGCAACACAACGGCTATGCGAGCCCACAGATGCAGCCCAGCTCATTCTGCAACATGGCCAGCTATCAGAGGCCAACCTTGCCTGTGCTCCACCAGGTGCCCGTTCAGAGTAACCCGTCTGGTCTGACGGAAATGCTGGCCCAGCAGCTGCAGACTCAAATGAAACAGGCTCAGGCTCACATCGATCAGGTTCAGATGCAATTGAACAAAGTCTGCGCCACAAAACAAATGCGGGCGCTGCCTCATACGACGAATGAATTAGACGAGGACGCCTGTTGCACTTCGAAGGCGAATCAAATCGATAGAACTGCTCCACGGTCAGCAAACATTGAAGAGACAACGCCGAGACATTCAGTGCCGTGTGTCATGCAACCTCCGGTGTTGGCCTTTGGTTTCTATGCCATAAACGATGAAAATAAGCCATGCACGCCATACTTCAATGCAGCCGCTTTAGCGCAACACCAACGAATATTTACGCCGCAACAGAATCCAATGCCATTTTCACAACAGCAACAATTCCAGCTGCAGCAGCAACAGCAACAGCAGCAGCAACAGCCGCAGCTACCGGGCAATCAATATAGACAACCCTGTTTCCGGCAGCGTTATGCCAAGATGCGTTTCATGATGCCACGCTGCTGGCAGGGTGGCCAATAGGGCGGCCTGTGCTTGCAATTGGCTGGCTTTACCCACGAAAAGGGGTTCGTAAGGTAGCGTGCCGTGTACAGAAAAGAAGGGAGTGCAACAGCCGCCCTGTGTATAAGGTACGGTACATTACAGACTCGATTTAACGGAGAGCTTTATCCAGAGTTAGGCAACATTCAATTTGGTCAATGCTTCCGTTTCGAATCATCTGTGTATCACAAAATCTGTCCAGTATGAATAAAAGTAGTTTATGTTGTCGGCTTGCAGCAAGAATTACCCTAAAATGAGCATAATGTCGTTAAATATCATGAATTGATAATGCTGTCAATCGTTTCAAATAATTCACAATTTTCGGTACAAAATTTTGGGGTTTGCTTTTGATTTGTGAACTTTTTGCTTATGTGAATAGGATTGACGACATATTTTGTTTGAATTATAGATTTCTTGTTAAAAAGTTGGAAAGACTTATTAAAAAAGATGTATAATTCAAATGCAATAGGTTCCTATCCACATGAATGGTGTAACTGCTCCCGCTGTTGCTTCCTTAGGCAAAAGTCTCATGCTCATCAGATGGCAATCCACACGGATAATTCCTCTAAATGCAATCAGAAGTGTCTCAAAACTACTTCTAATAGCGCATCGATAAAACAGAAGACGACGAAATGTTACTGTAGAGCAACACGAACATTAACTGTTTTCCCGATTAAATGTAATGAATTATCAAATTCTAAGGAGTCTAACGCAATAAAATGTACAAATATCTGCACTGAAAGTATAATCACTAAGTCATCCAAATCACCGTGCAAGACACAATCTGTTGATACTCAAATTATAAACTCGAGAGAGATGCAATTTCAAAGTATCCCTTCGAACGCGGCGTCAGTTCCCAGCGAAAAAATAATGGAGGATGCTGAGAAAATAGGATATTTGTCGTCACATTTAACAGCTCTAAACGAAGAAAATGTGGAGACAATTACGAGCATGGGGTGCATGTCGGCGCCACCGATAGAACTAACAAGTGGATCAGAGGGAACCGCTTTAAGAATGGGGTCTAAGTCATCCGGTCTAACAGCGCCCAACGGAGAAGTGGTAGAGGCCAACTCAAAAAGGGATTCTAAGATCTCCGGTCTAACAGCCGGCTCGAAAAAGAAGTCATCGAAGTCGTCCGGTCTAACAGCTCCCAATGGAGAAATAGTTCCCATATCAAGAATACAGTCTAAGACTTCAGAGCCAGTAGAATGTGCAAAAGAATCAATGGGGATCGCTTCAAGAATGGGGTCTAAGTCGTCTGATCTGGCAACTGTTAATGGAGAGTTAGTGAACGACACTTCATATTATGTTACAGCTACAGAAGGTTTAATAGAGATTAATTCAGAAATTTTTTCAAAGTTCACAGCTTTAAATGCATTTGGCGAAAAATCAGAGAAGACCGACTCGGTAATGTGGTGTAAGTCATCACCAACAACAGTTTGCAATGGAAAAATTGTGGGGACAACTGCGGAAACGTTTTCGTGTTCGTCACCGCCAAAAGAGTCTCCTAAAGGACCAGCTGGGACTGCATCGAAAACGTACTCGCAGTCGTCACCTCTATTAATTCCTAAAGAACGACGAATAGACACTAGTTCAGCAATCAGATGTATGTTGTTTCCTTCAACAACTTCCAACAGAGAATCGGTAGAGGTCAATTCTAGAAATGGCTGTAAAGCGTTACCGCTTTCCAACAGATGTTTCTGTTCAGCATCTCGCAAAAATAGATTGGAGACATCTGACAAAAATTCAAGAAGCGATGCTAATTCCCTATTAAACAGTCGATCAAACGCTTTGGAATCCATGAGAAGATCTAGCCCAGAGCCTGCAACAAAGACAGCGCAAAAACCTATTAAATCAATAAATAATAATAATAAAAATAATAATAATAATAATAATAATAATTATAAGCCTACAGCATTTGGCAGCAATTTAAAGCTTTTCGAAGGTATAAAGCGCTATTTAAATGAGAAATGTTTTTGTGGGTTCCCCTTCAACTCCAATTCGAAACAACCACAAAAACCCAAAGAAATCAAGCAAACTCACAATAAATCGAAGATTGAGCAGCAAGAGAAGGTTAAGACAAGGGCGAAACCCAAGAAACCGAAGAAGAAAAGTCCTCAATCTCTTCCTCCTGTGCCAACTGCCGGACCACCAGCAAAGTCTGGACCGATGACTGATATGTGGTAAGCATTGATAGTGGTGTTTGCTTGGTTATATTTAATAACACATGCTCTGTGGTCTGAAATAGCTTTGAATGCAATGTGCCTATGAGAGTGTGCATCCCCATTTCCAAATGTATCGAAAGTTTTTGTAACATGAGTACGAAGGTTTTGTCAACAAGCGATGTGACCGGGGCCTTGGTCAAAGCAGCTGACCAAATGTCCTCTCCGGCACCATCAATTGAGTCGGCTTGCAAATTGTGCATCACATTGTGTCCGATGGGAAGCTGCCCAGTCATTATGCCGCTTGGAGCTACATCTCCTGTTGCACCGCCCCCTGCTGCTGCAGACTCATCTCCACACCCCATCTAACACTGCAAAGAAGGAGTCTATGCAGACAAAGTCGACTGCTTCAGAGAAACCCTCAAAGAAGAAGAAAAAAGTAGTGAAACTAACGGAATTACCAAAGCAACAAAAAGAACTACCAAAGGAACCAAAGGAAGTACCAAAGCAACAAAAAGAACTACCAAAGAAACAAAAAGAACTACCAAAGCAACCAAAGGAACTACTAAAGCAACCGAAGGAACTACCAAAGCAATCGAAGGAGCTCAGAAAGCAACCGAAGCAATTTCCAATGCAGAATGGTATTTGCAATTGTTATAGAAAGGCCCCACAAAAAAATCCGAATTATTGGAACTCAGACAATGTTGATAACATATCCAGTATATTAGATTTAAAGATAACTGCTGATCGAACTCCACCAAACTCTGTTGTAACAATGGCATCCAGAATAAGTCAAGAAATGATTCAGTCCGATAAGTCAAACTTAGATAATAATAATAAAAAGTACACTTGGCCAATCCCAGTCCCTGCAACTCTGAGTAAGAAAACGACCAAAAACCATCAGATGAAGACAATATTACCTTCATATGCAGAAGAAGAATTATCGCAGGCCTTAGCTGAGCCAAAGATAGCAACCAATCGAGAGTTATTAAGTTCTGATCAGATGGCAGATCCTTCAAGTTTAGAGCAGATAAGATATCCATTAATAGGTGGTCCTCAAAATCAAAGAAACCTCAATAAACGTTCGCAAGAGAACCCGGAAAATAAAAGTTTATCATTCCAAGGCTCACAAGCAAGTTCAATCCAATCTGAAGCTCTTAAGGAGCTATTGACTTCCGTTAAAGAACCAATAATAAATGATATTGTTGATGCCAATGACAAAACGAGCAGATATGAAGCCGAGACAAATAACCGAAAGCAATCCGAGGAGTCTAAGAAACTTTTCGCTCAGCTGGTCAGCAGGTGCACCTCGCAGTGTGAGAAAACATTCTTAGCTGTTCAAGAGATTTTGAAACGTATTAAGGATGAAGGCAATGGTCGCATTGTTGACACAGATAAGTTAAAGAATTCTATCTACGGGGAGAGGCAAAAGAAAGAGAATGCAGGCCGGTTAAGTGTGGATAAATCAGTTAATAAGTCAACGAGTCAAATACCCCAGCAATGCCATTCATCATGCCAGACAAATGATGAAGCTGATCTGTATTCATTGAACAGCGATGGTAGAAAATGTCATCTTGTGAAAAATTCATTGAATCTTAAGCTATCTCGCTTGAAACAGGACAATAGTGAATATCCTCCCACTTTGGTAGAATACAATGTGGAGGCAATTACACGTTGCCCCAGCAAGGCGGACGTTGACTCCAAGGCGAGCTTGATGTGCGATCTTCAAGACTTGAATGAATCAAATATAGAAGAAATGATGGAAGACATGAAAAAATGTTGCAATCAGACGCAGTCAAAGTAAGTCTTTAAATACTTAAATAAAGAATTAAATTTCAATTCTTATTTGCAGCTCGAAGCTTCCGCTGCTACTTTTGCCTTTCCAGCTGAACGGAGGAGTAGATGGAAACATGGGCACCATTTGTCAACCAGATGATTGGTAAGTTGGAAGTCGTTTAATTTTCTTGTGCATAATTTAAGCTACTGCCCTCCAAAAATAGGCAAGAGATTGATGAAAGTCAGTTACCAAATATTTTAAACAGCGTCAGTCAACGACCGTCAGAAAATTTGGATAATTCAAGCCATGGTCCAGAGGCTGATACATCAGGCTTTAATAAGCAGAATGAAGCGTCAACTGAAGTAAATAAGAAGAACGACTTTCAAACATCATTAAATACGAGAGAGGCTTTAGCAAAAGCAGATCAGGCTTCAGTAAAGTATGAATCAAAGGATGTCAAAAATCGGATGGGAGCACAAAATAGTTCGGTGGCGCCAATTCGTAATAATTCTCGTCAAACATTCCTGAAGAAAAGATGTTTAGATAATTTCCAAAATACGAGAAATTGCTATACTCAAACTGTGGATAGACAAGCAATTCAATCGCAAAATGATCGCAACGAATCCAAAGTGCCAGAAAAACGAGAGTTACTTCAGAATAAAACCCTCTACGATGCTGCTGAAAGACGCTCAGATCACAGAGGACCTTTTGATGAAAGAGACAATCAAAGAAATCAAACCTTCGCAAAGGATAAAGATGTCGTCGTTCTTATGAAAATTCGTAAATTGCGAAGGACAAGTAGAGGCGTCACGGACATAGACGAAATGAAATCAAACAAAGAATGCCCAAAGTGCCGCAGGAAGCTTGTTGCTGAAGCTGAAAGTAATTTCAATAATAGAGGAAGAGAACGACCGCAAATGCTGCAGCCAGAGCAACAGATGAGACGGTTACCACAGGTGCAACAGGTGCGAGCTCAGCAGTGCCAACCGGGCAACGGCTATGCAACATTGGAGCAACATTATCAACAATTGCAAGCTGATTATGGGCCGCAACAACAATATCGTCCATGCAGTCCGAGTCGGAGGATGATGCCACAGCCAGTCCATCCGCCCGACTTGCAACGTAATGGAGTTGCCAGAAATATTACAGAATCCTTCTATCAGCGCACCTTGTCCAAATATGGCGTGCTGCGCATGCCCAGACAATTCCCCAACTGTAATTAGGTATTAAATTGTAGAAAACAGAAAATTCGGATCAACCTTTACTTTATTTTAGTTCTTTTCCAATTTGTGTGAACAGGTGTAGCGACAGATGCGTCTGGTCAGCAGTCGTGGCGACGCTGTGGATGAGGAGGGCTTCAGTATCAAGCAGGTGCGTCCAAAGCGCGCCAAGAATACCTTTCCAGGCGCACAGCTGCCGCCCGCCTTGTTGCGCGCACAGTTAGCCTTCTGCTGCTGGGACGTGTCCAACTTCTGCTCATTCTTGCGCTTGCTGCTGTAAGTCTTCATATGCCTCACTGTCGTTTGGGATACGTTGGCATGCAGTTCCGTTCCCGCATTCTCCTGTGCATCATCATCATGTATATCCTCCTGTGGGTCCGCCAGTATATCCGCCTGTATTTCCGCCTTAATATCCCATTGTAGGCTCGTCTCCGTAGCCTCCTGCATGTTATTTGATGGAGTCCTAGATGGAGTCCTCTCGCGCTGTAGCTGCCTTTTAGATGACTTGACTTCTGCCGTAGTTGATGGCTTGACATCTTTGCAGCTCTTGTCGCAGACGCAGCCATGTTGCTGTGGTTGCTGAGGCTGCTGAGTGTTGCGGTGGCTGCTTAGGTTGCTGCGACAGCTGTTGCTGCTGGCAATCGTTGCAGCGAGGTGCTATGCAAGAATGGGGCTGCATCTGGAAGTGTAAGCAGTGCGGCGTGTTGCAGCTGGTCATGCTGACCGTTGGCGTTCTATAACACAGGCAAGGCGCCGTACAGCCTCCTGCTGGCTGCAATCTCTGTTGCAGTGCAAATGCATCAGGTGATGACAACATGTGATGACTGCAATGGCCAGGTATCGCCGGTGCATGGCCAAAGCCGAGCATGGTCTGAGCCATTGTTGGTTTCAACAAACAGCAGCTGCTGCAGCAATGGCCATAAGTTGCTGCTGGACCAGGATGAAATTGTGGCTGCTGCTGCTGACAGCAGTGGCAGCACTTGCAAAAATTGCTGCAGCTACCGGCGGATTGCACATATGGACAGCTTGCACAGATGTGGGCGCAATTTGCAGCCGGCAGGAATTGTTGTTGCTTTTGCTGCTTTACAGGATGCTGCTGTGCATTAATTGTGGGTGCGTCTGGTGTGGCGGCTGGCAGGAAGCTAATAGTCAACTGTGGTGTCGTCCCCGCCTCCTCCCGTCCACTGAGTGCTGCAGCACTTGCAGCTACAGTTGGCGTTTGCTTCATTTTGGTGGCCAGCTGAGCGGCGCACATCTCGCTCAGTCGCCGCAGTGTCGTCACATTTGTGTTATTCCTATTGGCAGTGCACTGGCAGCAGGTGCACTCCGGCAGTATGCAGCTGACGTCTGTCGCCTGGCAGCCTCGACTCCTGCCCTTGTTTAGCGTAGTCGCTCGCAGCGCGCACTGCAGTAGAAACTCGTCTGTCTGGGAGCCCGTATGGGCGCTCATATCGGCGGGCGTTGTCTGCTGCTCGGCATGCGAGTGGCTGCCGGGTGCATGCAGCGTCTCCTCCACCCGTTTACGTATTAGCGCATCCTCGAGCACCACAAAGCTGGGCTTGCCGCGCAGCTTCTTATTGTAGCTCTTGACAAAGTGGTCGTGCATTGTCTCCAAGGAGCGCGCATCAATGCTGATGATGTCATTCGTCTCCCCACTATTATCCAGCTCGCCATCCGAGCTCTCCTCGAGCAGCGCTATGCGTATGCGCTGTTTCCCCTTCTTCGACGACTTTGGAGAGACGTTTTGCATTTTCTTCGGGCTCCGGACTTGCTCACCCTGGTCGCTGGGCTGAACTTCGATTTTACCATTATCGTCCACTGTGATCAGAAAGCTGCGTTTTCCATTATTCTGATTCGACTGGGTGACGTCACAGTCATTGGACACATGCGCCACGGCGGACATTCCTAGGTTTTTGTTTTTTTGGGATCCGAAAAAAAAAAGTTTTTTTATATATGTATGTATGTATATAAAGTTTGTTATTAGAAGTTTACATCTGGATTTTGTTATGAGCTCAGGCTGTACAAAATTCCAGGCTACTTGATCAGAAATAGTTGACTTTTTCAACGTAATAGGCCGAAACTAGGACAGATTTTGTATTCTCGATAGTATTTGTAGAGCAAAATTAGGTAAATATATGTACATATAGAAGTGATTTGTCTCAACTGCCTCGCAGTCCATTGCTGCAACTAAAGTGGGCGTGTAAGTAGGTTAAAGATCGCGTGCAGAAATGTTTTGTACTCCGAGCTGTGAGCATCACATCAATGCGACCTCATCCGGTAGAGTTTTGGGCTCAAATGTGCAGCAGCAGCAGCAGATGAAACAGGTTGAACAGGCGCAGCAGCAGCAAGGACAAGTGCAACAAAATGTCAACAGGGGCTTCGCTCTGATACCAGCGCCAGGACTCGAGGCAGTTTCATCCCAGCTAGGCGTATGCATTGTGACCGAGACTCCAGAGGGTTTTAGGTACAGCAGCAACATCTTCTCCAATATTTATTTTCAATGAACATTCCATTTTTCTTTTAAAGCTTCGACTGCAATGTGCCCCTGCCCAATTGTTACGATTTCGAATCGGGCAGCCAATCAACGTCAGTTAAAGCTCCGCCTGGCAGCCTATTTTCCTCTCAGCCGCCGTATCAACAAGCGGAGCCACTGCCGAAGGACAGTCAGTACACGCAATTTGAGAATGACTGTCAAATGGATGGCACAGAGACCAAAAGACCGGAACAGCAGGCAGCGGTGCACAACATTCAATCCCTACAGCAAGTGCAGCCGCCACAATTTCATCTGCAATTGCCCATTTTCTTTGGCAACATTCAATCTGCGCCTGCGCCGTGCACACATCAACTGAATTCGTTTTGCGATTTGTGCCAAACTATAGGCCAACAGCCTTGGCAACTTCAACAGCAGCAAGAGCAGCAGCCGCACCAACCCGCGCAGTGTGAATGTCCACAGCAGCAGCAGCAGCAGCAGCTACCACATCAACAAGTACAACAACAACAACAGCAACTGCCTCAGCAACTGCCATGCCAACTGCAGCTACTGCCAACTTTTCTGGGTAATCAGTCAACGGATGGAAGGAGCTTTGATCTGCCCTGTCGGATTATGGAAGTCCACGGGACTGGTGAATGCACGAACCCCATGCAGCCAATGTTTATCCTGGAAGTCCTGCCCCATGAGCATGCCACACAAGAAATTACGGAACTGAATCAACAAAGCTTACCCATGCCAAGTATGTCCTCGTTCGCAAAGTGTTCAACAGAAACATCAAGAAAATCTGCAACCTGGGCGCCAATGAACATATCCAATCCTTGTACCTCATCACCGCCAGCAACTCCTCCAAAATCGATATGTAAGAGAGTCGCCTCCAACGTAACGACTGTGAGCAGTGGTCAAAAGTCCAGAAAGTCAGAGACTTGTTTTTCGCACCGGCTTTCGGGTTGCAGAACTCGAACTGCAAATTGCTTGGCGAGCAGAAATGGCAATGGCAAAGCAACTGGAATGGGGAATGCCCTGGATAATAGATACGGAAATTCATTGAGCATTGGAAATGGATTTGTACAGAGAAATGGAAATGGCTTTGGTAGTAGAAACTGTAATGGAAATGGGAATAGATATGATAGTAAAGATGCTTACAGAACAGGCAATGGATGCACGATGCCAAATAGAAATGGGAATGCAAGTGCTTATACATATGGTAATTCCACCACCTTTGGACGGGCTACTACTTCATATGGTCATGCAAGAGCCCCTAGCAATTGTAGTGGAAACGAATGTACTAACAACGGCTGGTACCATCCACGCTGTTCATATTGGCGATATCCGGCGGGCTCTCGTCAAAGCGGTGAATGGAACCAAAGATTCTAGAGGCTTAAGCTGATATGCTGTAAAAACTCCCACATCAGAAAGTAATAACTGTCCAATGAAATTGCAATTTAAATATAAATATAAATAATTCAAATTTTGAACAATCATATTCATATGACTAGTCAATTAACCAGCAGAAACTCTGGTCAGCAGGTTAATTAAATTAAATTAATTGACGCACTTCCTAAACAACTCAAAAACCTATGCACTAATTTGACAAAAGGATTTCAACTTAAATCCATTTCTTTTGATTAATATAAAAATAATCTTATCTCAATAATCATGCAATGACTAAATTATAAAATTCAATTACTTAGACAAAAGTCGGACACAGTCGACTGCTTCGCATTTATTCACGGTCAAAAAATTCAATTTATTAAAAAATCAATGTTGTACAATTTGATACGCCCACAGTGTGCGATGCAGGTGACCAGAAGTTTATCTTGTTCTGATTTATTTTCTTTATTATTTATTATCTCAAAATGCTGTCAAGCATTTATCGAATGAAAACTTGGAAAAAAAAGTAATATCTGTAAGTAAATACTAGACCACAGTTAATTCTTAAAAGAATATTAACATAAATATATGTATATATGCATACATTTATGTACACATACATATATAACAATACTCGAAATAATAATTGCAATAGGAACACTGCTCTCATTCAACGAGCTTATAGCACATACAATAAATCACAAATAAACAGAGTAATTAGCTATAATAAGTCTATAGTTAGCGATTATTTGACTCCATATCGCTCAGATAATTTGAGACATAGTTGCTCATAATGGACGTTATTGCAGTTTGCTCAATAGCCAGATTTAACTGGCTCCCGCCACCAGGAGTCGAAGCTTCAGGCAGCGTAACATAATGGGCTGTTGCCATTATATTGCTTGTGGTTGTTGCCGAAGCAAAGCTTGAGTAGTTTGTTCTGCAAGGATTCACAAGGCCATTCGCCGTGGATTGAAGTGGATGCGGAGTGATGCATCTGTCCAGAGTGTGCTGATGTGGCAGAATGCCATCGCTGTGGGATTGGAATTCATTTGAGGTAGCTACCACCGGCGGCAGCACGTAGGTAACATGCGGCTGCACGTAGGCAACTGGCGGCGGTGCTGGCATGAGTTGCCGCTGTCCCCTCAGCTGTGTACCTGGCGACCTTGACCTGGCCACGCACTCTGCAAATGCATCCTGAAACGATTG
The DNA here is from genome assembly GCA_035045965.1 of Drosophila aldrichi. NCBI lineage: Eukaryota > Metazoa > Arthropoda > Insecta > Diptera > Drosophilidae > Drosophila > Drosophila aldrichi. The sequence goes on along the minus strand of JAWNOM010000013.1, from coordinate 248,234 downwards.
TAAACGCGGCTGATAAGCGGGAGGCGGCAAACGTGGAAGGAAAGGCTGCTGTTGTTGCTGTTGACTGAATGCGAGATGCTGTTGCTGCTGACGTTGCTGTTGCTGTTGTTGTTGCTGCTGGTATTCGTATTGTTGTCGCTGCCATTCCCATGATCGTGTGCGTTCGTGCACCTGGCGCTGCTGGTTAGCAATGCGCTCTTTCAAGCTATTTAGTTCAGCATCTAGCTGCCTCTTTATTTCGTTCTTATGTGCCTGAATAGTCTCCTCTTGCTTTTTGCTCTCGATCATTTTCATCATGAATTTTCTATGATAGTCAGCATGTTCGCGTTCACAAATCAACCGATCCGCATGGATCACCTTGAGTGCCTTGCTAAATTCCTTGAGCTGCTTATCCTCATGACACTTCAGTTTCTGATATTGTGCAGTGAGTTGGTTCAACTCCTTTTTACTCGCTTCCAAGTGTTGCTCTTGAAAGTAAGTTTGTTGCTGCTGTAGCCGCAAAGCTTGCGCTTGCGCCTGCGCTTGCGCTTGGGCTTCCGCGTCCACCTGCTGCTGCCAGTGATATAACTGTTGCTGTTGCTGATGTTGCTGTTGCTGCTGCTGCTGTTGCTGCTGCTGTTGTTGCTGTTGCTGCTGCTGTTGCTGCTGCTGCTGTTGCTGCTGCTGTTGCTGCTGTTGCTGCTGCTGCTGCTGCTGCTGCTGCTGCTGTTGCAGCTGTTGCTGCTGCTGTTGCTGCTGTTGCTGCTGTTGCTGCTGTTGCTGCTGCTGCTGTTGCTGCTGTTGCTGCTGCTGCTGTTGCTGCTGTTGCTGCTGCTGCTGTTGCTGCTGCTGCTGCTGCTGCTGTTGCTGCTGCTGCTGTTGCCGCTGCTGCTGTTGCTGCTGCTGCTGTTGCTGCTCCTGTTGTTGTTGCTGCTGCTGCTCCTGTTGCTGTTGCTGCTGCCAGTCACGGGACAACTGTTGATATGCAGCTAGCCGCGAGTAATCAATGTGATCGAAGCTTTCTTTAATCAAATGCTGCATATAATCGGCTCCCTCCATAAGATGCTGTTGCATATTTTCATTCGACAACATATTGGTGTTGTTGACGTTAGTAGATGGCAGTTGATTGCCTGGCATCAGGTGTGGCGGCTCAATGGGCGTATAACTCGTGGTTGTGGCTTGCTCAGTGGGCATTTCATAGTGGCCATTAGGAATATGTTGCATACTTTCAGCTAGCAACTGTTGCTGCGGCGGCTCTTCTAGCTCTTCTGATTGTTGATCTGCAAAAGACTCGTTTAATTGCTGTTGTATTTCAGCATCTTCTGTATGCTGCAGCTCCAGTTGCTGTTGTTTGGGTGTTTCTAGTATCTGGTATTCGTCTACAGACACATCTGACAAATTCTCAAACTGTCCATTAAACTGCTCCTCTTGTTGTTCTGCATAAGCTGCGGCGGCTGTTGTTACCCCATTGAAGCTCACATTGGCCGACAAACTCACATATTCCAGCTCCTCCACAATACCCATTTTGATATCCTGCTCATTCTCGTCCGGATTGTGCCAACGTAAGAGTGGCATTTTGAACGGCTCTTGCGTGTCCACCAGCAGCTCATCTTCGCTCTTGAGACTGGAACTAAACTGAATTAAGTACACACACATATATATATTCAAAAATACACTCATTGCTCACTTTAGTTCTAAGTCTGCTGCTTGATTCAGTTGGCGATTGGAGACGGACTCCAAGAACTCCTCGGTGCCATCCTCTTTGGAGTCGGACAAAGACGAGTTGAATATCTCTTCCAGTATGATGCAGCTCTCGTCATCGCTCTGAAGTTGATTTCTATTCGTATGTTCCAAATTGACGTTGGGCATGCTAAGAGCCTGGGTCAAATCATCAAACTTATCTCCTTCTGGGCTTTCGTTTGGCTCCTGCTTGATGTACAACTCTTCACTGCTGCTTTCCATTGAGATCTCGCATTTTTCTTCTGACGTTGTCTCATCGGATAGTTCTTTTGGAACTTCCATTAATTTCTTTGTTTTTTTCCTCTTCATTTGTTGGGCTACGTAACGCGCTCGACCCGATCCAACTGGAAATTTGAGCATTCGCATGCAGTAATCACTGTTTTTACTAATTTGATCCAAAGACTGATGTTTGCGCACATGGAGTTCACCCCGAGCCAACTTCTTGGGTATAAACAGGTTCTCATTGGAGTAGACGTTGGCACGACGCTTCTTCGTTTCGGCTCTGTGAGAAGGTAAAAACGAAAGCTTTATTTTAGAAATTTTTGTATACTATATGCCGTATTAAGAATATTTACATAGACAGTGAGTGCCTTTCCTCCAGAACAAGTGGTCGGTCCTCACGCTCTTTCGGACGACTCTCCTCCGCTTTGTTACACTCTTGCGCAGAATTATCATCTTCCCTGACTTGCCTATGCCGCAATATATAAGTAAAATTGCATTTACAAAAGCGAGCAGAGTTAATATACGACTTACTCATGGTCTTGCAGCTCTGCCTTATTTGATTCATGGCTCGAATCTGACTCAGCCTCAGACTCAAAGTTTGCTTCGCCCGCCGCCATATCCGTTGGACGACTGCTCTCACACAACTCCATGCGTTTGTCTTTTATAGCACTTATCGATGTTTACAATAATCTCTCATTTAATAGCGAAGCTAATTCAATTGCAGGCTCTCCGATTTGGAAATCGGATTTTTGTTTACATTGGACTTGGCAAGCTTTGCACTGCTCGTTCCAACTCGCTGCTAAAAGTAAAAAGAAAAGAAATACGACGTAAGCTCAGCTTCTTATTTTTATATACATACATCTCATATAACGGTTAATAAATTATTATTAATTATTGTAATTTGCTTCGACTTTTCTTCTCCGCATTGTTCGCCCTCAAATTACTATCTTGGTGCTGCAAACTAAGCGAAAATGCGCACACATCAGCGTTTTGAGCTGCAGATCATAATACGCTTCTAATATGTTTATTAACATTAACTACCTTTATAACGCAGAATTAGAACAGTTTATTTTTAAATTTTAACAATGCACATTAGTAGGATAAAGCGTTGCAAACATCACTTTTAATATACAAGCATAATTAGAAAATTATTTAAAGGCAATTTCGATACCATTCCTTCATTATTTAAATATTTTTATTGTTTACGCACTGTGCATCTTTATGTCGTCTTTTCAATTTCCATTTTTAAATAAATAAACAATAATTTACAAGTTTAGTGCTTGGACATGTGTATGCTTATGTCAATTCGAAATGTTCACTGCCCATGTTATGCACGCATACATACATATGTATGCATGTATATATTTCTGTACGTACATAGCTTACATACATATGTATGTATGTATGTATTTCAGTACATACATAACTTTAGGTTTTTTTCTCGCGCTTCTCGAGAACTATACAATTAAGCATAATTTTGTTTGTTTACAATCGCGACTCGTAACTCTCAAACGCAGACAAATAATAAACATAACGTTCCCTTTTGACAGGAGGTCGCGTTTGATTTCGGTTTCGGCTCTCGATGACGACGACGCCGACACTGGCGCGACGAAATTTGATTTTGCCGATACCGATAGAAAGCGAGCGTCGTGTTGCACTGCCGAAAACTGAATGAATGCAACATTTTCTGTTAATATTATTTTATGCCTTTCTACTTGTTAAGGGAGACGGTTACACCACCCGCCGACAGTAAAATCATGGCGCATTTTACTTATAAAACTAAAACAAGTAGTGGACTAATCATGTGAGCTGGAGTAATAGATCAAACAGCACAGATATTACTACACAGCAATGCGTCCGTATTAGAATAACACAACATAGGATAAACGGAGCTTGCCTAACGGTAAGGACACGTCAGCGTAATTCCTTTATGGCACATTCACCTGGCATACTCCTATGAATGTAGATTTTTTTTACGCGTAATTGTAATTGTATTCCAAATGCTTTCACCGCACCTGAGACACGTTGCAGCGTACACATGTCGGCCGTGTAAATTTTAAATGACTATTGTTTACTGTTCTATTAATAGCTATTCTATAAACGTGGCTAGGATGCGAAATAAAGATAAGATGTAATGGGCTTTATTGAATTAGCTGTCAAATTTGCAGTTGTAAATAGATGATATCATATTTTAATGTCATATTTAACCATATGCAATCATTAGAGAAAGTAAATAAAATTTAATAAAAACAATTAAAATGTCATATCAGCTCTTTTTGTTTGCTTCATGTTATGATTCCCTCACATCAGATAGTTGAATTTAGCGGGCGAATGAAAACTTTGAATTTTACATATACTTATCGATTATTCGATAACAAGGCAATAGCTATTAGCAGAGTTGGCAGCCCAACCTCCACTCGTATTTTCGTTTTCATTTTCTCTGGTCACATTCGTCACTTAAAGAGTAGAAACAATTGGAAAATAATAATAAATTTACTGAAAAAGTGGAAATTGTGCAATAAATATGGACAAATTAACGACAATTAGTGCCACGCTGTTCATGGCCGCCGATGTGTTCGCTATTGTTAGTCTAGCTCTGCCCGATTGGATAATTACAGAAGAAGCTGGTAGCCGCTGCTTAAAACACAAACAAAAGCTAAGGAATAATAATTTATTGGTTTTGTATATTGCAGGGGACATACGTCTTGGCCTAATGTGGACTTGCATGACGCTGTATAACCGCCCACAGGTTTGCTATACTCCAGATCTTCAGCCGGAATGGCTAATCGCGCTCGTTTGCATTTTCATCGGCTGCATTTGTATCACCACGACAATTATATTGCTGGCATCCAGCACTTGGGACCGCAATGTTATTCCATATGCTCGCTGGGTGGGTTTTGCTGCAATGGTTCTTTTCTGTATGGCAGCTGTTGTGTTTCCTCTGGGATTTCATATTGAGGAGATTGGCGGACAAGCGTATCAGCTGCCAAATACGTTTAAAATTGGCATATCATATATAATGTTTGTGCTAGCACTGTGGATAACAGTTGTCTCAGAACTGTTTGCCGGCAAAGTCTGCTTGCCACACTTCTAGAGCGTACAGTCCATTGAATAGATTTATGTATATATAGAGGAGGACATCTAGTATTAAGATTTTAAGTACAATTTGTTTACATATTTTCTGTGATTTGTTACATATTTTGTTTTTATGTGTACGGTTCATATCAATTTTTACATTTTTTTTAATGCTATTTGAACAGCACAGAGCTGTCTTGCGGCGATTATTGAAATCTCTTTAGTATTTAAGTGTTTGATTTTTCTTTTGATTTATATACATATATATATATATATATATTTATTTATATTATATATATACATATAAAACTATACATTTCGGCTAGGCATTTACATTTACTAACAATTAAATAAACGAACAAAAAAGATTAATAAAACTGACATTTACTCACAGTTAAAATATACAAATTTTAGATACTTTTCTTCACAACACTTTCGGTTTTAAATGTAAAAGACGGCGTACTTATGAACGGTCGAATAGCAACTGGATTATCGCCGCCTTTGCGCCTGCGTTGTGTCAATATGTAAAAAAAGGCCGTCTTGAATAAAATAAGAGATTCAAATTCGGATTCAGAAATACGATAAGCAATGCTGACCACATGCACTGCCACGCATTCATTTTTAAAATTGTGCTGATGGAAGGCATTGCAACCGGACACCACTTGACGGCTACCCACTTAGGGCATTCAGGCATGAAGACCATAAATATAATTTAAAGATCTTTTGTGTATGTGATCAAATTTTAGATGTGATATTCATGCTCATACACCAACAGCTTGTAATAGTTCTTGCTTAGAGTGTCCTCCTCCATCCAGCATAAAATTGCGAATATAAAGACCGTTGTTTGCCACGCGAACTGACACTTCAAGCTAGTCAACATATCTTCCGCATTCTCCAGCCGCAAGCCATAAGTGGTCAAGAAAAGTTGATGATGGGCACGCAGAATTGAAATGAAGCCAATCACGTACAAAATCAACCAGAGACTCTTTGATAACCAGAAAAATTTAATCGTCCACTTCCACAAGCGGTGATGAAAGCCTTCGGAGGATAAAAATCGGAGGCACAGTGAGTGCAGAGTATCACAGCCCATGCAGGCCAATGCGGCAGCTATTGCTGGCAGCGTATACTGATACTCCCGTTCGTGGATCTCCAGGACTTGGTATGCCGCATACGGTATGCCCAAGAATGTCTTATATTGGTTGGTAAGCGTGTAAGGGCGCTTCGCTGTTATGTTGGCCAGATTCAGAAAACAGAGATACGCGATAAATAGCTTAAATAGAAATTCGCAAACAAAAACGGACATAATTAAATGAAATACTAGATGTTCGTAGAACGATTTGTTTTTACGTTAATTTTGTTTTGCAATAAATAAATAAATATGTCAAAAAAACAATTATATAGCGAACAGTGTTGTAACTAATTTCTACTCTCTGACTAAAAACTTGCAAGCAAACTTTACTTTTAAATTCGATTTCTGACACTTGTTCCAAAGTCAACTTGAATATGTGGAATATAAGTATTGTGTATTTTTTATTCTTGGTACTAAACCAAGTCTAGATAGTATTATTTATCGTTTGTTGTAAGCCTCTAGTACAGAACCAGTGACTACGGGCGTCGCAAAAAGTACTTGAACCAGCTGGACAACGGAGATGACCATAAAACAGTGAAAGACGAGACTCGCTGCTCTATCCTCAAATGATATTTTCTGTCTAGTTTTTCATATGGAAAGGCAGGTCTTATATACCATTTCTTATGTGGTTATCTATCTATTTTTACTTGGCCATAGCCTAAATAAATATAACAAGTTTTTATTACGGTCTGAGTGTTATCTTCTAACTGATTATTTGCTTGCCGTCTGGTGCAGCTGATGTCCCTTATACCTGGTATCCTAATACATATATTTACAGCTATGTACTTTGAATACTGATCGTGGGATAAACGTAAACTCAGACACGAATAAAAACACTTTCTTCTCTTTTAATGTATATTTTATTTAATAAATATTATTTGATAAAATTATTCAGTTACAATAATCGCATATTTTCTAAATAGCCAAACAACTTGAAATACTTATTAATATTTATTATATGTATGTATATATAAAAAAAAGCACTGCACTATGTATGTGTAATTATTTATCAAATTCAAATGAATATATGTATATATAATACATTCGTAAATATTTCGATTATTTTGTGGATATATGTAAATCTTGATAGCAAATAGACAGATATGCACACATTAATATTTCATACATAGATAAGAAACGATCATCAGAATAGTTTGCATCGGAGGTACAGTTTATATTTGATGGGATATGTTTAGTTAGGGACTCTTTGTGTTGCTCAATTTGGGTGTTATTTTTTCAGAAAGAGTGGCACAATATCAAAAAATTATTTGGTAAAAAAATATACAGTTACAGTTACTTAGATCGTTTGAGGTCTTCAACATTTGGTGAACCGTTGTGTTGTTAGAGCTCTGATGGCACATTATTTGTTTTATTTTTCGAAGATAAAATTAAATGAAGTGCTCCAATAGATAACAATAATAGAAATATCGATCAGTAGTCCAAACATCTATTGGAACACCCACTCAATAAATATGCTAGCTATGTCCTATAATAATGTGATTAATGTGTTGATTATTTACTTTGGGGTGGGCTAATTTGCATTTGTTATTTAAAGTTTGTTAGTTTTCTTCATCCTAAGCAATATTTTCTATATAATTATTCGCTGTTTAAGTGAGCTACGCAATTTGTGCTAAATAACAATTAAACATTAAACTAAGACGAACACTTAATGCATATAATTCTTATTGTGCAACGCAAATTAAATGCTTAAAATTCATGTATCACTTAAATAGCATAATTTCAACAGAAATAAATAACAACATGCCTTAACATAAATATGTACGTATCTATACAGAAATAGCATTTACTATTAACAAGAACGAATTGCGCGCTTTTTATTGGATCGCTTCCAATTACAATTTCCCATCGAAGGGTGTCTTTACAAAGTATGTGACTAGATTGCCTTTGCCCTTGACGTAGGTGAGGCCCCGGCATTCGCACTCATATCCGGCGGCCATTAATATCTTGGCTGTGTTCTCCGTTGTCTGCCGCATATAAAAGAGTTTTGATGAGCTAGGGGCTGCCCCAGAAGAGGATGTCACTATTGTCACTCACCTGGAGTCGGCCCATGACGCCGCATGAGTCCATACGGGATGCCACATTAACGGTGTTGCTCCATATATCGTATTGTGGCTTCTGGGCGCCAATCACGCCCGCAATTACCGGACCGTGATTCAAGCCAATGCGCAAGCGGAATCGCTGGAACGACTCGCGATTAATTGAATCCAATATGGACATCAAAGCAATCGCAAATTCAACCAATATGACCACATTGTGCTCCTCGGTACGTTTCTCATCCTAAACAAAATTGCAGAAGATAAAAAACGAAAAGAACGACTATGAACAAAAGTTACTCCACGTTGGTTTTTGGGTTTTTTCATTATGCTCGTTGTCGCTTTTATTGGCTTGGTCAGCCGACGTGAAAGCCAATTGAGCGTATGCTGCCCAAAGTTTGGGTAATCCCTGCCCAATGCCAACCCTCATTTAGAATCCCTTTTTTTTCCTATACTTTTATTCTCTATTTTGTGAAGGGTCATTGTTTGATTTAACTGCCGGGTACGCTTTGTGTGCGCCAACACGGTTTAATTAAACTACTAAGCAGCGATTAAAAGACATTTAAACAGTAAATCAGATTCGAGCAGTCGAAGTTGGTCTTTTGTCTGTGTCTCTCAAATGTGACCCACTTGAAATAAAATTGAGGAAATTTGGAATCCGATAAAAACTATTAGCGAAGACTTTGCCAGCTAGTCCTTAGTATTATCAGCTAAGAGTTAGTTAGTATCAATAGTTCTCTTTTAATATAAAATATTAATTGTAGTAAAATATACACATATATGTATACCACATATGAATATATGGGATTATAAGCCCAACCCCCATTTTATAGCTGCTTAAATGCATAGATTAACTTACCGCAAAGCTACGCGACTATTTATAGCATGCCAGGTAGTCGCAATGTTGTTATTTATAGTATTAGTCAAGCGTTAAAGAAATATTAATTAATTTACATAGACATTCCAAAGGTCAATGAGGCCTGACAAAGTGCTGCAGCAACTTACCGTGGCGCCATCCTCCTTGCCGGGTCGCAGGCCAGAAGCACACATATAGGTGCTGGCTATGGTTTTAATCTTTTCGATGCCGCTGAATTTCGGTTTTAAAAGTAACTGCAAGAGAAGAAATGCAGCTTTAATTAAACCTGCAAGATAACTCTGTACTCCATCACTCACCTTGTCGAAATCGCAAATGATCTCGTTCAACAGACGCAAACACTCCAGGCCCTGCTTATTGACGTCCGTCTCATCATAGAACTCCTTGTAGTTGGGTATGGAGGCAAACATGACGGCCACACAGGAGTAGCTTTCGTGATACAGCTCCGTGGAGCGCTCCAGGTGCAGAAAGTGGGTCGCCACGTGAGCCGGCAGAATGTTCTCCAGCAGAATCTGAAAGAATTTTATTTTGGTAAATAAAACAATTCACTTGCAAATTATAAGTTAACGCTACCTTATTGATGCCTCGCATTGTCTCGACCTCCTCCTGCTCGACCTTGAGCTTGGCCTTCCACAGAAAGTCGGTGCGTGCCACATATTCGCCCTGACGATCCAGGGTATGCAGCACAGCAATCACCAGCAACAGCAGCAGGAAGCCTTTGACCTCCAGAGGGAATCTAGCAAAGCAAAAACAAGTTTTAGTTCTAATTCTCTTTGCTTTCAGTTTGATTTGTCCAAGACTCACCCATTGTTATAGTTGACCGTATTATAATGCACAAACAGATCGCTATAGCCCAGCACAATCGTCTGTCCGATCAGGGCCACTATCATGGCAATCAGCTTGAGTATGAATCCCGATCTCAGGAAAGCCGAAATAGCTGCCAAGCTGACGGCACAGCAGCAAAGGAATATGGGAGCTTTTGGTATGGCATTGGCAATATCCAGGGGTAGCATCTCGTCCGGCAGTGTGCTGTTGCTGAATGTATCACTGCTGTTGGTAGTGGTGGCATTACTCTCCACATAGGACATATCGTCGGGCAGCGAGTAGTTGATCTATTATAAATGCTGGCTAAAGACCCGTTGATTTACACATTGGAAAACCTCTTCCACTTACCACACTAAATACGGCACAGGACGAGATGAGTATGTTGACAATGATGAACATGGCCATGCGCAGAAAGCGACTGCTGGCCACCACTTGGCCGGGGCCATTACGCTCCGTGCTCGAGGCATGCACATCCGGAACGGACATATTGCTCAAATAGAGAAACAGTGCAAGGGAAATGAAGCTGGCCAGCAACGAGCCCAGCATCGCCAGGTTTCTGTCATGGGGGAAATTCAAATCTGAGTTAAATAAATCGTTCTTGGTATTGGATCTCACCTACAGTTCAATAACAATCAGCTGCACCACGGCCAGCGAGAGGAAGAGCACGAAGGCGCATATCAGATCGAAGCGGAAGTGCGTATCCGGCTGCTCTCGGTACATGGCCTCCCGAGGCGTGTTCCGGTACCACATGCTGAATGGCTTTAGCTCTGTGGGGGGCCCCAAGAAGTTAAAATTGAAACATTTACGCTCGGGCGGCAGCAAATTTGATTCAATCATGGCAATGCTCTGCAAGGGATAATAGAGGTTTGTCAGCTTGATGCCCACAGGCGGAGTTGGAGGCGATGCCACGATGTCCAGGGAAAGCAACAGCAGCCGGTGCGCCCAATGGCTACGAAATCAAGCCTGTTGCTTGCTGTTTATTTAATTTGACCAAACGACCAAGTCCGCAAAACAAATTGAGTTTAATTCAATTTAATTTTAATGTCATTCCCGGCTGTTGCTGCTTGACCCCAGGCAGTTGGCAAAACTATGGTCCACACGGACCACTCAAACCAACGCCCCACACCCACTCACCGCCAGTCCAATGTTTTTCACCAGCTTGGATTCGGCAATGTTAGCAAAGGGTCGATCGGCGCCCCAGCATTCCACATATTTGGTCATCTTTGAAGAGGGACGATTGCGTGTGACATGACCTGTTAAAACAACAATTCAATTTTGATTTTTTATTAAATATATTTATGTAGGGCTTCAAGAGTTTTCATTTAAAATTATAACTAAATGGGCACGCGATAAACAAAAGCGCAGATAATCTGAGCTGAATAGAAAACCGAGTAAAATCCAATTAGACAGGCGAAATGTGTTTAGTCTGATATGAATATTTATAAACATGAAATTGATAAATATTGATAAAGTATTTATTGATATGAGGCTGAGGCTGTTTAGACCCCCTGGTTGACTATATCTACATTATCACATAGCCATCTTCACGATTTTCATTGATACCTCCTTTGGTTTTTTTTTTGGCAATGCTTTAGGATTATATTTATCGTGCTATTATCCTTAATCCTTGACTTTTAAGCTACGTGTTAATTCGTTTGTCAACTTCCCACACAATATTTAATCAGTTTTATTCATGTCCGAGCTCGCATTAAAAATGCCATCAAATTAAGCATTTGGCAGCCGTCGGCACGTGAGGCACCCATATAAAAAGCCATAAAACGAACAATGGGCCGCAGCTGCAGTGGCAACGAGCACATAGCTCAGCTGGCTGTCAAAGGAAGCTTAATTGCCAACGTTGGCCAGGTGCTGTGGTCCGTGCACACCTGGAAGCACCTGGGCCAGCACGCTGCGCGCTTGGTCATGGCCAACTTTGCACAAAGGCCAGCCAACAACCAACAACAAACAACAACAAACGCAAGCACATTAAGCTTATGATGCAAAAGTTGGGACACTGACGATAAAATTATGCATGAACTGGAGCTCATTTGCAAAAGTGATTTTCAACTGTTGCGCTTTATGGTCTGCCCGTGCCCCAAGCCTCTTTCACGCCCCTTCCTCAACCAATACCCGTTGCAATCTTCACTCCGTCTGTGGCAACTCACCTGCATGACTGCGAAAACTTTCGCCGCTATGTATGGATAATTTGCGACCCTCGATAAAGGCGCCAGAGGAGCGACGTCTGTCAGCGAAGGACATCAGTCCTGAATGAAGAAAAAATAAAGAAACAAAAATGAAAGTAGTTAAGTTATTATCGCTTTAAATTGATATATAGATTAAATAAATGTTTCTATTTGGAAATCAGCATTTTTATGCTGTCTGTATTTATGTATTGTGTATGTAAGTTTATATATTTGTTTACTTATAAATTTACAACATGTAAGCAGTCATTTCAAATAGTTTACAAGCAATTGTAACAGAACCTCCGCCAACTTACAACTGTTCCAACTTACCTTGTACAGATAGTTTGCGTCGAGAGCGCTCAGGTGCCTCGGCCACAGTCAAACTATTGGCGCCTCCTGCTGCAGCAGCTGCTGCTGTTGCTGTGCCAGCTGCTGCTGTTGAGGTGGGCGTAAGGTTGGCCGCATTGGCCGTTGTTGCTGGCTGCGTGCCACTGTTGGAGATGCCACTCTCGCTGCCACTCATGCTAAGCAGATCCTCGGCGGGCAAAGACAATGCGGCCGACTTGGGTGCGGATTCGGAGGCCGCGGAGTCGCCGCTGCCGCGATGTGCCACATTTGGTGTTCCCTCATTGTTGATTTCTGGCTCGCTGCACTTGCCAACCAGCGGCTCAGTGGCAATGGCATCATCTTCCTCTTCGGACAGCTCTTTGATGGACATGGATGCAGCCGAGGTGAGCGGCGCATGCAGCACCCCATCTTGGCTGTTCGTGGATATGGGTGAGAGCCTGTCAGCCTGTCCGTCGGCCACAGCAGCAGCAGGAGCAGCTGCGCTAACTGGAGATCGTGTTTCAGCAGGCAGAAGCTTCTCAGTGGCATCGATGTCTTCTTTGACGGCATGCTCCTCAGCTGGCTCCGTATGCTCAATGCACTCCACGACCCGCGGCACACTGTGCATATAGGCAGGCTGTCGAGATGATGGTTATCTGAGTAACTCATTGCAATAGATGAAACAAAAAGACATACCTTGGGCGGCACAATGAGATACGTTTCAATTTTATGATCCGCCAGATATGCATCTCGGCTACCACCCTCGCCCTGCTCCACCTCAAATTTGTCGCCCAGAAAGTCCAAAGTTTGCTTTGTGATGTGCACGCGACTGTGAATTATATGTGGATTCATTGAATATATTCATTGTTCTATACATATGTATGTGTATGTATGTATTATGTATATAAATTAAAGAACCTTTCTTGAATGCGTGTGGGCTCTCTCTCCCACTTGGCATCCATTTCCGTGCTTTCATTTGTAATTTTATTTTTTATTTATGCCTTTGTTGCGCACTCCTCAAAGAATTCGTGCGTAACACGCAAAATGAGCTCCTAACTATTTTTCGGCTCATTGAACAACATTTCAATTCAATTTCAAATAATTGCAAACCCACAAAATATCTGAGGGTATGTCAACCAAATTGAGTGTGTGCCGCAAGCCGTGGGCAAAAGAATAAATACAAATCATATATGTGCAACTTAATATAGATTTTAGATAAAAGTGCCTGAATGGAAAGAAATTCATGAATTTGCCATAATCGACAACTGTTGATTAACCTTTTGATAACCTCTTGGCACTGCCGCAATTGGCTGTACTTAGAAAGAGCAAATTTAATTGTAGATTAAACTCAGACACAAATTGGATAAATCGCTATATAATGACCGGTGCTTGTCAGTTGCCTAAGCGTTTATTCTATTCTTAGGTCAGACACAACTCTAATTACTTATAGCTTCGAGCCAACCGCCACCTCGTGCTGCAGTTGAAGGTAATGCCCCGAGGCTAAGGGCGTGTTTAATTGCAATGCCCATGAAAACACATTAAAAATGGTATTATGACGTGTAGGCCAGCACCTTGCTTAAGCTGCTTTCACCTGGTGCCCGTTTGTTTTCCTCTGGTTAGTTGGCTTTGTGTGGAATTAAAAGACAAAAATACAGAAATACTAAAATGACAAACTTACCCCGCTACACCGCCGCTCTCCATGTGGTTGGCCAGGGTAACATCATCGCTCCAAACATCAAATTGCCACTTGCGGAGGCCAAGGACGCCGCAGAGCACGTTGCCCGTGTGTATGCCAATTCGCATGTCAACATTTATGCCGGTCGCCTCACGCACGTGTCTGCCGGAACAAGAATAAAGCAAACGAAGGGCAAACAATGAAAGTCGTCCGTCCAGTTGTGCCGGCCATGTACAGAAATATTTACATACTTATATACTAACTAGTTCTAGAGTTGCGTAACGTAACGAGCACGATTTTATGTGCCATAAAACAACAGGACAACAACAACAGGCCAGCCTCTGTGAGCCCTGATATATGACATGTGGCCGACCACTCACCGCAGCACACACGTGTACACACAGCTACGGGCTGGTTAACAAGTCCTCCGCCCGGTTATTAACAGCAAATAGTATTTTTGTAGTGCAGTGTGATGTGTTTGCCGCGCCAAATGAGACGCAACAGAAGTAAATCGTCTTGGAAAACAAATCACATGGGAGTCCTTTAAGTTGATTTGTTTTCATTCCTTTTGTTTTACTTTGGGTCATTTGGTTTGCTCAACGATTGAAGCACTTATGTGCACACTCAGACAACAACCTCCACTGGCCATACCCAAGAAGACGTCCCAGGTTTTCTTAATGCCAAAGTTCTTCTTCATAGTCTCGCCCCCCTTTATGAATTTGTAAAGTTTCGGGAATTAAATTTAATTATGCAGGAGTGCGATTACTTCGGTGTGCCTTATTCTTTAAAGTTCCAGCAGTGAGTACTCAAACTAAATGAATCTGTGGGCATCTACAGGCTATTACTTCAACATGCTGGGCTCAGTAAAAAAAATGAGATAAGAGTTCTTACAAATGTGCTGGGAATGCGGGCGGGCCTAGCATTTGTTTGTGCTCAGGTAAATGAAAAAAGATTGCCTACTTTTGTGCGCAAAGAAATTCCATACACTCTGCAAGCAGTGCGCTTTAAAGTGTTTGCCAAATAATACAAAACAACAGACGTCTGTTGCGTCTCACAATTAAACTTGTAGCTCTCACATACACATACACACACTCTTACACTCACGCACACATGAGGTGCAAGCATTTTGGCATTTTCATAAAAAGCAAATTGAAAAAAACCCGCACTGCTTAATGGGCTGCATCTGCATGGTACAAACAAAGCGAAAAAGCAACTTGAACAGAGAGTGAGCGAAGAGAGAGAGAGAGAAAGAGAGAGAGGGCATGAGAGATTGAAAAGCCAAATGCCTTCCGGCGAAGAACAAAAGAAATACTTAAAGTGAAATGAAATGAAATGTTAGAAAGCGGCCAAGCCAGAACAAAATAATAAACACAATAGAAATGCGCGTTGGCGAGTAAAAAATAAAAGAAAAATACGAAAATATATACAGTCAAATGCCGAAATTTAAATACCCTAAAATACATTAGGGTAACCAGCTGAGAAGTGATTTATTCAATATACAAAAAATATATCCAAAATATAATTTTTAATATATACAATAAAAAGATTTATGTCCGCATACATACTCAGGCAATACCTATGCCATGTGCCTGAGTGCCGTGCAACTTTTCGGACAATACGCGTACGTACTTGCTACTGCGGCACTTACGCCTGTAATAAAATTGGCTTTTGTGTCGATATTGTATAAAATATGCTGCTTTCTACAATATATATTTTATGTTGCTTTTTTTTTATTTTTTCTTTGACCTATTCTTTTTGTTTTGTTGGCGTCTTTTATTGCATAATACGATTTTAATAGGCGACATAAAAACTGGATACATGTCCATCTACTGGCATTTAAGGCTGACATGCCCGCGCAATAAGCTGACAGCCAAGGGAGGGCGATAAAAAACAATATCGTGACATCTATTTAGGCACAAATTAAAGCTTAACGCAAATCGACTTAATACTTGATGTATTAAGTAAAAAGTGTGCACGATTTATTGTTGCATGTGAGGCTATCCGTGCATGCTCGTGTCATTGATGCGTGTATGTGTGTGTGTGTGTGTGTTTATCCACCTGTAACCCGCTGGCTCACAGAAACTATCAAAGTGCTGAAAGCAAAAACAAACGTTTGCATAAGAGCTGGCGGCAACTAAAGCAAACTCACACACACATATATACAAAGGCACGCTCGTTCATGCAGGGAAAAACCAAACACCAAACAGCAAGTCAAAAGGGTCGACCGAGGGCAAACATGTCGTATGCGTAACGCGCGTTCAATGTTGACTGTTTAAAGGGCAACTCACCTGATGGCATCGATCATTTGCAGGCCCATGTTGACACAATTTGTAGCATGCTGCGGCCGTGAGATGGGCAGCCCGGACACGCAATAATAGCAATCGCCCAGAATTTTAATGCGCAAACATTGATTTTCCTATGTGTCAGAGGCAGGATAAGTCAGATGATTAATGCATCGCCAGCTGGTGCTGTTGCTACTCACCTGAGCTATTTGATCGAAGCGTCCGAAGAGATCGTTTAAGGTCTTGACCAAATCACTGGCCGTCAAGGAGGATGAAAGCGGCGTAAAGTTCACAATGTCTGCAAAAAGTATGGTGACATTTGTGTGCCGCTGCACGTGAAGCTCGTGGAAACGTGTGGCTGATGTTGATGCCTGGCCTCCAGCACGCTGGCAAGCATCCGCCATCTTCAGCATGATGCTCCGCTTGACCTGCATACAGAAGCACATACACACACGCACACGCACACATTGTAACGACAATAGCAAATCAGAACACTTGCCATCATTTGCTCACCTCGGCGGCTATGTAGGCGGGTATCACGCTCAGAAGCAGCTGCTCCTGCTGCTCGCGCTCGCACTCGAGCTTGACGCGTTGCTCGATGCCAGTGCGTGTTCCGTCCACGGTGCGGTTGTGGGCGGCATCCGACATGATGCGATAATAAAGACCGGAAACGGATGCGCTAGCCAGCATAACAATCTCGCCAAAGAGCTACGAGTGCCCGGGTGAGAGAGAAACGAGTGAGCAATGAGAGTTAAACGGGGTCACGCCAAGAACTGTTGAATAATAGAGTCTATTGGCAAGACGAGAAGCAGGACCAACAATGCTTCACCACAGACCCCTAATCGGAATTCCCAACATACAATTGTGTCCCAGCTAATTAACTCTGCCACAATGCCCTGCGATGGGCATGGAATAAGTGAGTGAGCGAACGAAGGATGGAGAGTGGGGCAATGGGGTGACTGGGTGAACTGCCACAGCACACAAATTGTGCTGCGGAAAATGAGCCACGAGAAAAACTAAACAAGTAATTAAAGCGACAACTTTAAAAGTTGTTCAATTTCTATTTTTTCTGCCATTTGCAATGATTTGGAATACAAATTGGCAAATTTTAATTAAGCAAATAATAATTAAAAGTTGACACTGATAATGAGTAAAGTTTATGTAAATATAATTATCAGATATTACCTTTGATACAGATATCAATTTTAAACATATAATTAAAAATAAAGACTGCAGAAAAAGAGCCTCAGGAAATTTAATTATACATAGTTAGAAATACATATATGGACAACACAGAGTGAACGTCTCTCTATATCTATGGATTCATCATTTAATATTGTGCCATTTTCTTCTATATTTCTTCTATTAAATACGCTAAGTAAACCCCTTAAATTTTATTTATATTTTCATAGTTTTTAATAAATATTGATGTTAATGCTCTATGAAAGAAAAGTACAAGATGATATAGTATTCATTTTTAATGATTTCTTATTCTACTACTCTCTCAGCCTACCTTAAATTTGTTTTCATTAAAAATTTTTCATTTTTAGCCTGCATTAAATACCAATATGAAAAATTGCATAAAACCTTACAAGCTTAGTACTCTATGAACTTTGTAAACTATAATAAACCCAATACTTTTCCGTCCATTTGCGCTCAACTTTTACGGCAAAAGCATAATCCCAGTTCATGGCAAAACTGTTGCCACAGCGATGGGGCAATGCAAATAAAAAACTTACCATGGGCAAATTGCAGGCGTAGTCCGGGCTTGTGCCGATTCTATAAACGATGTGTATGGCTGTCATAAATAAAGCTAACACCACAGAGACCGGCCAGGAAATGGGCAACATCGTGTGGATCCCCTGCATTGCAAAGCGATGCAATTCATAAGCGGCGTATTAAATACGTACATATACATATATGTATGTAGTCCACAATGTGGGCTCAAACTTACCAGAAATAGGGCATACATGGGCAATGGAGCCAGCTCGCCGCCCGTGATAGCCGCAATGGTGCCCAGCGAGAAGGTGGTGACAATAGCAAAGGCCAATGCGGCCGCTGGGGAGCTAAGCACCGCCGGAAACTGCAGAGCCGTCAGTATTGAGCCGGAGATTACGGCTGCCAATGCCAGCAGCAGTGTCTGCAGCAGGTGCTATACACCATAATAAACAGTTGTTATTTTACTCGACTAAGTGTTAGTGCCATGGCTAATGCTCTTACCTGCTCGTAATAGACGCCAATCGCTATGGACACAACACATGCTACCAGCGATGTGAACAGGCCTGATCTGAAGAGCGACTTGCGCAGCCTCTGCCGGTAGCGTGTATATAAATCGTTCAGGTGGATGTCCTCAGCTGCAAAATACAGAAAAGTAAAGTGCTTGACCCATTAGTGTTGCGTGTTAAATAGGTAATTCGTTTTAAGTGCGGCACAGCTAAAAGCAGCCAAGCATTTCGATTGTAACATTAACTAAAAAAAATTACAATAATAACATGTATTTGAAACGAGTGCTACAGCTATTAATTATACAAATAATCTATATATATAGTACAGCAGAAATTTTACCAATTTCAAGGTTAGTGCAAGGAATAAATTGATAAAATTCAGCTGATAATTTAATATTGATTGGCATATACTATGTAAAGAAATTCTATCCTGAATGAATAACAAAGTGTTTGCTCTAAGCATTTCTTTTAAGTATTTGGTCTAAGTATTTCCTCGACGAATTTCTTCTAAGTTTTGCACTAAGTATTTCCTCGACGAATTTCTTCTAAGTGTTTCCTCTAAGTATTTCTTCGACGAATTTCTTCTAAGTGTTTCCTCTAAGAATTTCTTCTAAGTCTTTCCTCTAAGTGTTTCCTCGACGAATTTCTTCTAAGTGTTTCCTCGACGAATTTCCTCTAAGTATTTCCAATTTCTGCAAGTATTTCCTCCAAGACAACGCTAAGCTGAACGATCGCACACTTCACTTCACTTCACTTTACTGCACTGAACCACTGACCCCCACCAGGCCTGGACGACTGAAGAAATGCTGCAGCTGCTGCCGTTTATATAGGGCGCCTTTCACTCGACGCCGACGTCGCGCTCAAATGCCCAACGACAGGTAGGATTCGTTGCAGTCGAGTTTTATTTAAGTGACCAATGGGAAGGTAGCACTCTCTTCTGCTGCATTTTTTCTCGAAGAATTTCCTCTAAATATTTGCTCTAAGTATTCTCTCCAAGTCTTCAATGCTCAGCTGAACGATCACACACTTAACTTCACTTTCCTGCACTGTACTACTGCCTCCCAACAGCCATGGACGACTGAAGAAATGCTGCAGCTGCGCCGCTTATATAGGGCGCCCTTTATTCGAAGCCGGAGTCGCGCTCAAATGCCCAGCGACAGGTAGCAGTCGTTGCAGTCGAGTTATATTTAAGTGAGCAATGGGAAGCAATGGGAGCACTCTCTTCTGCTGCGAGCATTCGTTTTACTTCTTGTTACCTAAATATATATAAATACCGAATGAATGCTGCTGCATACATGCAAACGCAGTGATCTTCTGTTGCTCTTTTTCGTACCTTGGTGTTGTTCTGCACACAGACATAGGGACAGACTGTGAGATAGGAATTGTGGCAGCCAGAGAGAGACCTTGTATGTATATTCATATTAGTAATTTTTAGATGGCATAGCTATCACTTTCTTCTGCTCTACAGCTCTCTTAAAGACTAATACTTCTTCATTTGACTTTTATGACTTCTGCATGCGTGCTCTGACATCAAAGCGCTCATATTTACATACTGAAGAGACGGACTGACTAAATCAACTATATATCAATATGGGGCTGTCCTCTTCGCCTTCTGCCTCTTTTTATGCATTGTAATAAAACCACTATGCCCTGATTTCCCATTTTCAATGACTTTAGTGTATAAAAATGCTATTAGGGTGATGTTAAGTCCATTTATAAATTATCTACTAAGTAGATATCATATATCTTACGCACGTCACTTCTGTCAAAACAAATTACAACGTGGCCAAAACACTCTTTTAATGGCCAAAACACGTCAAATCTAACACATTGTAATTCTTGTGTTCTGTTTCGTCTATGTTAATCGATATATAGAGTAAGCATGTGGCCTGCTAATTGTCAGCCTTTAAATGCTTTGATTTATTTATGGCACAAACATTGTTGGACAGTGTTGGCGTCAAATTGTGTGAGTTGTTTATTTTTAGGCGGCCATACCTGCGCCAGGTGTTTATTGTTTATATTGCTTGAATTTTCGACTACGCGGACGAGGTCAACATTGATTTTTGTTCCAGCACATATACATGTAAATAAAAATATATACATATTTTGAGGCCCATGTAAACCAACAGACAAATCAATACGAGTGCGTTTATAAACATAACATATATATTAGGAAAGTTTTGTGAATGGCCGAAATACACTTCGAGGGTCAAGTGCGTCTGGTTGCTGGCCTCTGTTGTTGACAGCCAGCTTGATTAATTAACTGAATGGGAAGTGAATTGCTCAAATTACTTGTCAGAAAACCAGAAAAAATAATCCATTGAAAGGAAAATTAAATTTTCTCCTAGACTTCTTTAATATACAAGAAAATCAATCGAAGCACAGATATTTGGGCAGCGAACAACCACACAAGGATTCCTTATCGAATCAGCCAATTGTACTGATTACTTCTCAACAAGGACTTACAATTGTTATCAGTATATTTCAAGCTGCTTAGCCCGCCTCGAGCACCCGAAGCTAAAGTTTTTGTCTGCTTTCAACTCAATAAAGAACACAAAAAAAATGATTTTAAATACATTTTTATTAATGTAATGATATGTGAAAAAAAGAAAACAGAAAATAGATATAGATATTCTTTAACTCCAGCAGGACATAAAAAGGAAACGCAGTTAACCGCAAGCTTGAAGCTCACATTAAGGATAAGAATCTCCCTCCAGAGCGGAATGTGCGTAAAATTCAGCACATGCTGCAGGCAAAATGGAGCGCAAATCATCACAGTCACTTATCGAAGTGGGTAGATCGACCACTAAGATGCCATACAAGCTGAATAAAATATGTATATTGATGACATATTTGCGTGCACACAAGTTCTGAATGAATGTCTAAGGCACATATCTAAATATAAATATATCAACAAAAGCATGTACACATACTTTCCGCCTAATACAACTTGTTTTCAACAATAGAAGTTTGTCACTCTCATTTATTCATATAAATAAGTGTGCGCATTACTCAAGGAGCGGCCCTCGCAACTAGACGATGCCGAGCACTCCGGCTGCCTTCAGTTGTTTATTCTCAGCAATCAAACAGAAATTCTTTTGAAAGCGTTGGCTAAACTCACACTCTTTCACACACTGTATCACTCGCTCATATGTGTGTGTGTGTGTAGGAGGGTGTGGGTGTCGGTGTGGCTGTGTATCTATGTGTGTGATAAGGATGACATATGCCCTCATATGTCTACGGCATTCTTGTGCTGTAGGTCATAAAAAGTGAAGCATATAAAGCGAAACAGTTGAAGACTTTGACAGGATACAGGACGATGTTGACTGCAAAGCTTTTCGGCATAGATGTTATGCGACAGCATCGTGAATGAAAAGCCGCAACGGCTTTTCACTGGGCTCCATGTGATTAAATACGTGCAGACACATATGTCAAGTCGTTCAGTGCCCTGTCCTCAGCGACTTCCCCCTCCCAAAAACTGTCGAGTAAATCCCCATGCGCTGCATATGGATTGACAGTGTGAAGGGTTAAGCTAGCAATCCTCTTACAGTGCTTAGATCGAACTGATTTCAAATGAAATTCTTCCCCTTTACACACTGTTGCAATCGAGCGAGCTTTGCTAATATTGTCAAAAAGCAATTTACTCACTTCGGCTAGACTGGAATACGAATAAGTTATAATATATAGCGCTCTCTTAAATTCTGGTAAACATCATGTTTAGATTTAACGGAGATTCCCATAGAAATAATCTAATGTCGCAACCGACACGGCGATCCCGTGTAAGCCCCCATCCACTTGGCACAACTTAGCGAAATAATCATCCTCTATGGGTTCCTCTTGCAGGTCACCTCGGACAGAACAGCTGCTGAGAAGTGTTGGAAAGACGATCATTTTTACAATCTGTTATACAAGAGCTACAATCTTGGAACGAACTCAAGCCACAGAAATGAAGCAGAAAAGAATAGGACTTCCAGTATGATCGACTACAGGCGAATTGATGCACAGCTATCGCAAAGTAAGAATTTAATTTAGTACACTGTATTATAATTAATATTTATTATTTCCATTTAAGTACAATTTGAATGCGATAACATGCGACCCGCTCGATTGCGTACAGAAAACAGTGAGTAAAGTTCATGAAAACTCTTTTTTTCTGATTTAACAAAGAATTGAATAGGCTAGAAGGGATTGCATTGAATCAAACTTGCAAAAGAGATTATAGATCTGTTGATTTCACTACAAAGCACTTTTATTGCAGTTCAGTTTAATTCGTTTTTTAATTAATAATCTTTTTTCTCTATATTTAAAAGCAGATAAGCTTCCGTATATATCGGATCATAACAGCGACCGTGAATTCAATTTAAGTGGCTTGGCATTAACAGCCGGTGTGCGCTCGCCACCACCGATACGAGGTGCTGCGCCATGCATGGACTTTCGTATAGCTGGTGCTGCTCGAGCAATCCCAATTGCCACGAGGCCAGCACAAGAACGACGCAATGCAAGCACTCTGGCGGAGATCTCTTACGGCCTGCCGCCAGAGACAATGCTTCGTGGGACGCAAGTGGATGAAGTGGGCGATGAGCTGCCTGCATTGCTACCATTTGAACTCATGTCGAGCCCGTCCTTATGCCCAGTTCCGGATCAGCTGGATGCGAAAGGAGTGGACTCGAATGTAGCAATGGTACCTCAGGCGGATCCATACAAGTGTCCGGTATGTCTGAAAAATGTTCGTCACCGGAAGCCCGCCTCCACCGTCTGCGGCCATGTATTCTGCAGTAGTTGCATTAAGACTGCATTACGCGCCACATGCAAGTGCCCCGTATGCCAACGCTTGATTACCACACGCCAAATATTCCGAATATTCATATAGCTAACGTTGAGGTAACTGATTTTATTATCACACGAGCAATGCTGGTGTGGTGTTGTTGGTATGGCCAGTTTTTATCGTAAATTGAATTGTTCTATACTGCAATTATATTAAATTCATCCAAGTTTGTTTCGACGTGCACCCTAAAGTATGCAATGGTTTTTCTTCTACCTACGAACGTTGCACATACGCCATGTGGTGCGGCAAACATAAAATGCAACAAAATACAAGCGAAATTCTCGACGGCAGCTGCAAGTGCACATGAAGTCTGCCACATTGTGCACCGAAACACCACCTGCTGCCACCTGCTGCAAGATTGTAAATTACGTGTCCTGAAGCTGTGGCAAATAGCACATGCTTTACCTGGCACCGTGTGCCGCATGCCGCATGCCGCATGCCAATAGCAGCAGCTGCTCGGTTTAGCTGCACAGTTTAATCGCCAGCCATTTGTATGACAAACATTGAGCTCGATTACCGACTCCAATCGATTTGCAACACTTAATCAAATTGAGTTCATTCGACTGCAAAATGGGTTTCTCTAGCAGGCGGGCTCTTTAGCAAATATATCATGTTTGCCTTTTCAATTAGCTCTATGTTTTTATGCGGGTCACGCCCTGATCTTACCACAATTCCAAAATTTGCACAGATTTAATTGAGAGCAGACTCACCACTCGCCTTAGTTTCAACTGTTGGCCACAAAATAAATCAACGGCTTTGCCCAGCAGCTGTACTGAAGTAATCAACAGCTTGGCTCAAATGGAATGAATAATGCGAGTGCTGGCGGAAAGCTGTTAGCTGGAGTCTTCTGGACTTCTCTCACAAATTGGCGACACAAACGTGCCAGGCTAAAACAAATTTCCCCCGAAAGGGAGCGGGAGCAATTGTAAAAGAAAATGTCATGGCATCGCATTAATCAAGGTGAAGTTGAACACTTTTGTCACAGCCAGTGTCAAAGCCAAACAGACAATTTGGTCAACGAAGCACAGTGGTTAAATATTTATTTAAAAAATATATTGACTCGGCTTACAAGTTCATTAAGAAAATAATTCTGCAGTATATAGATTTTAGATTTGTGAAAGTCAATGTTTCTTTTCATATTCTAATTATTTATATTTTATTTTTTATGGGCTAAGCTGTACCACTGTGCAACACAGCCAGCGCAAAAATGTCGGCAAAGAGCGCACGTATTTCGCTTGTTTCTCTTGCGCAATGTGCAATGCTTTTCAGGAGCAGTCAATGGGCTTTCTGCCATTCTGTTGTTCTACGTGTGCTGCTAAATAATGGCCATCTAAGACAAAAGCCAAGAGCCAAGAGCCTAGCAGCCGTCGAAATACGAATGCCACGCACTTTTTCCCAATTTCGTTTCGGTTTGTCATTTCATGTTTGATACTTTTCTATTCACAGTGAGTCAAACAGCCATTTGTGACTGAATTTCCTTTTGCTTTTCGCAAAGCCCTCACTGAAGCTTTACAACTCTATTGTTGTGTCTTTTTTATTATATTGATATGAACATATAAAAATGCCTTTATAGAAATTTATTTCCTTTTTAAATGGGTTTCATTCGGTTACTTTTTTTCTCGATTTGCTGAAATTTATTATTATATTCACACATGTATGCGTTACAGAAGACGAATGTGGTCTTAAATCTCATCAACTTTAAGCTAACACTAGATAGATTTTAAGCTATATATTATTTATATACGAGCTGCTCACTCGACTTGCACTCATGCCATTACGCTCAAGGTCCACTTATTTAAATACACTTGCCTCTTACTTAGTATTGCTTTTTATTAGTCACAACCTTCAGGCAGACACTTTCGGGCTTAAAGCTCTCACAACATGCAAAGTGGCCATCAAAAAGCTGAGAGAGTGCAAGAGAATGACAGAGAGAGAGAAAGGGAGAGAGAGAGCTAGCGAAGTGATGCAGTTTATTTACTTTCTATTGAAATCAATAGAGAAACTGAGCTTGGCCCACGGGCCAACCGATGCTCAATTTGTCGCAAATGTAAATTTTATAGAGGAGCATGCTAAGAAGACGAGCAAGATGAAGCAAAATCAGTGTCATGCAAATTGAATTTGCCACAAGCAACCGAGCCAACCAGCAAACGATTTGCCATACAAATGCGATTTATGTATTTTATGACAATACTTTTGTAAGCTGTCCAGAGCAGGTCAGAGCAGAGCAGCGACACGATCAAAAGGCGCACGCCTTGTACGCATTTAAGTGCGGGCATAACAAGTCGAATCATAGCATCATCAAATTGTAAGTAATATGCATATATTAGTAATATAAAAAAAAAAAAAAAGAAGAGAGATAGAAGAAGAAATCTCAACAATGGCTGAGGCATTTCCACTGTGACAGCAATTTGCATATATATCTCGTATTTTGTCTCTTGCTCTGTGCGCTCTCGTTTTATCTTTCGGCAATGGCGCCTAATACCCGTTCATGTTTATAGATGTGCGGTTGTGTGATGATGATACAGCGTTAACCCCGGCATACAAATCCGTTCGTATTGTCTGATATTTCCACTGCTGGCTGAGTGGCATAAATCTCACATGTGCCGAGCCAGAAATACATGGCCGTGCATTATGAATGCAAACGAGGGTTCCAGGGTGGCAAGCATCGGCTAGAAAGACTGCCACTGGCACACGGTACGGCATAATGAGCCAGTCACACACACACGCACACCCACACGCATATATGCATATAGAAATGTATATGCAGAATCACAGATCCATAAATAGTCACGAATTAAATGCAAGCTGTGCGCTATTCAAATATTTTGTAAAAAATAATATTGTACACTCCTCTGGGTATACATTTCAGTTATTAATTCATCATATGATACCCAAGGCTTAATGGCCCTGACAATTATTCCATAGAGTTCAATTTCTGACGCATTATACTGGCCAAATGGTTTGTTTATCTCGGTTAGCCCACATTTACTGCCCAATCAATTTACAACTTTTTAGTCAATCACAAGGCAAACCCTGTGGAAAAATATGTGTTGGCGCAATCAAACCAAGCCAATTGAAGGCCAAATGGATTCGTCAGCTGAAATGGGCTTGGGCTTGTGCTGTAAACGAGGCTGCGAAGTGGGCTGTGATGTTGTGTTGATGGGGCAGAAGAGTGCTTTGAAATGGTGCGGGGACTGGGGCTGTGTTTTGTCGCGTTGTTGGCGCCATCAACTGTGAGCTGGCAGACGTGGCTCCCTGATGACGCTCCCAGAAGCAACAGCAACAGCTGAATAAACAGCAGCAGCAATAACAGAAACAGCAACAACAACAGAGAGGCCTCAACCAAGCTGTGTATAAACGAAGGGGGCGGGGCTGGTGGCAATGTGGATGGGGAACTGCACACAAAGCGCTGAATACCGTTTCATCGACACTTTTTCATTGAATTCAATTAAAAGGCGAAATTGAAAATTGAAATTCAATTAAGATGCCATAACTACGTTAGGTGTGAGCTGTGTATAGAGTGCGAGCTGTAGAAGCAATACCATCCAATCATCATAGATAAGCTAACAGCTGCTGCTGCTGCAACCCCGTTCGTTGGCGGTTGAAGGATATATGGCCAATTTACATCTACATCTACTATCAAAAGTCCATTAGTTCACTGCAGCAGTTGGCTTCATAGACGGCAATTAAGTTTACATTACAAAGGCGAGACATTCGCGAAATATCTGTTAATATTAGATTCGTACTTTTGCAGAGTGTTAATTATTTTTATTGTGAATGATCTAGACTGGGAGACAAGATGCAAATTTTCATCAACAATTCCTCTCTATTTGTTACTAACTTTTCCACTAAAATATTTATTTTTTTACCAATGTCATGTACATATATATTCTATGTAAGGTTCTCAGCTTCTCCCATATCCTTTGCACACTTTATACACCTGATACTCTCACAAATGCAGCGCTCCACTGTTGATACCCAATTTAAGGAAATTGATGCTAATGACTTCACAAATTGTACGCGTATGCGAGGCGTATGCGCAACATCTTCATCGAGTTTGACTTTTGCATTATTTGCAATTTAAGCTATTTATATAATAGCCTCATTAGCATTAGGTGTGCGTGTGTGTGTGTGTGCGTGGCTCTCTGTGTTTCTCATTTTCATCTTTGAGCTCCCATCATTATGCTAATGGAATTAAAATGAAAATCAAGTCAACAATTGAATTACGCTCCACAGGACGGATGGCAAAAAAATTAGTTATAGACATGTTGGTACTCTGAGAGAATGTGCTCGATTTTCGCAGAAAATAATAAAATAGGTTTGTATAGAGGGCCAGCATATTATTCATTTTCAGCTACTTTCAATTGTATTCTGGCCCAAGCATTTACTTTCAAATTCAAATAATTTGTCCAGAAATGACAAGCCGGCATTACAATAGCACAGGATGTTTTATGCCACTCGTTGCTGCGGCTGCTGGTCATTACTCATAGGATGCTATTTGATTGCATTTGTTACGTTCGTCTATAGTGTCTTGAGTATTCAATTCGTTTTGATATTCCACACCGATCAATGTAATGTGACGAGCAATATAATATCATAAACGTTGACAGCTTTAATACGACTTCTTGCTTTTTTTCCAGATAGTGGCGACAAAAAAGGAACTAAAGGTAAAAATCATATCATTAACGGCTATTTCATATTTGCTAAATACACATTACTTATCAAAAATAGGCGATTACGATTCATTCATATGTTTTGTGGTTCCTGAAGTTCTCCTATTCTTGGCGTCCTGCTGCTTAGTTCTTTATGGGTTGTTTGTAAGTATCAAGGCAATGAACTAACTGCGATTACAATTCCTACGTACTATTTAAGCGCAAGAAGTTTTTAGTCTTCATTTACGTCGGCCTCGTTGGTCCCCATATCGTCTACTTTATATTGATGTTCCTTATAACTACAGCACTCGGTATGAATATGATTATAAATAGGGCCGGCAATCACGTTCACATATTTTGGCCTTTTTGTCTGTTTCGATTCGGTGAGTCAAATTTTCTCATATCAAATAGAACTGATAAATGATTTCGAGAGTTTTTCCAGGAACTACAGTATATTTTCTATATGTCGTCATCTCCTTCTATAAACAAAATGATTATTATGGTGATGATGTGATCTAAAATGTCTAGTATTATTAAGGGAAGTCAAACGTCTATCAAAATTATTATTTAATATTATGGTATTAGTTATATGTGAATTTTTAATAATCCAAAATTCTATGCGATTCAAATAAAGCCTCGAATTTGTTATTGCTTTTTCTGCAACTGCCTGGCTTTTATTTCCAAGATACTAATTAAATGCGTACTTCATTTGTTAAGCCAGCAAGCCCTTAGACCAGATGCCTCTAATTTCAGCAACAAGAAAAGCAACAATGAAGCCAGCTAAATGTACAGAAGTTCTGAATACAAGGTACAAGACGCTGCTAGAACTTTGATGAAGTTGGCGCACCAAATTGTAAGTTGGCGGATGTACCAGAGCACAACACCGAGAACTCAACTCCCATTTTTCGGCAGTCGATTCAAGGTCTTTAACTCTTACAGAACTTTATTTAAAATCAATATTATGCTGAAGTATTTAAAGGGCTTGCAGTTATGATACCATTATTTAATGATATATTTAAACTAATAATAACATTTTTAAATATTTTTTCCCAGTTTTAAATATAGCGTGTGCCTACCTAAGCATCTACTTTCAAATTTCATTCTAATAATAATTCACACAGGATGTTCAATGCCAAGCGGTTTTGTTGTTGCTTCTCATTACGAATGGGATGTTTTATTATTGTAGTACTTACAATGCTTTTCAGCGTCTTAATCTCAAAATTCATTTTAGTTTATTATAACATGAAGTGTAATTTGACAGTTACATTCTATCTATCTGTTTTTAATACAAATTTCTACTCCTTTCAGATCCGGGTTATATGAAAGGAAATGCAGGTAAATTTAATTGACAATATCTTCAAACTAAATTCTCTACTCCATTTATTCAATGAAAGACGATCATACTTCTATGTTACTTCATTTGGCGCCCGAAATTTTAATTATGCTATCCTCGATCTTGTTAATCCTTTACGAAATCTGTGTAAGTTTTGAGTAAACACTCGAGGAATAAATTAATAAATTAAATTTGCAATTCAATTGCAGCCCAGGACGGCTTATGTCATAACCTTTGTATCCGTTAATGGTGTCCACATTATCTATTTTATTATAATAACCATTGTAACAGTTTTAATTCGCACTCATATTATTGTCAATTATGCTGGGCGATTGATTCATCTGTATTGGCCGTTATGCGTTATTCGAATGGGTAAGTTGTTTTCATTTTAAGTATTAATGGCAAATACATTCATATATAATTTCAGGAATAACAATCTATTCTATTTATATCGTAATAAGTTACTGTAAGCAAAGAAGGAAAGGAATGTAAAGACAAATAAAGAGAAATGTACAAAGATGATTCTAGAATTACATCTATCAAAATTAAATAAAAGCAAATTGTGATTGGCTTGATGATAGGTGAATAAATAATCATTCAACATAATCTAAGTAAATTATTCTTAATTTATTGAAACAGCCCATACTTTAGTAAGTTCTAGTAATAAGGCCTTTAACAAACTATTAGCAACCGAAAAATGCTAATCTTAGTACTCAGATTCATTTCTATATGATTTATTTTCAATTGTCCCATAATTGAATATAAACATGCTCCTACTGCCTAAGCGTCTACTTTCAAATTTCAGTAGTTTGACTAATTTTAATTTTTATTATTTTTAAAACTATGATTTTCCTTCACAATGAAAAGATTTTTAAGGCCAGGCGCTTTTGCGGTTGCTTATCTTTGCATGCTGGATGGCTTATTGCTGCAGGCATGACATTTCTTTATTGCTTTATAAGTGGATCTATTATTTGGCTGCTTTATGTGCACAAGTGTAATATGGTTTCGTATAACCTTAAAGTGTAAATTGTAGTTAGCCATTCCTAATAGAGAATTTTCTCCATTTGCAGATCCTCACGAGCATGGAAGTGTAGGTAATTTTAAAGCCATATAATAACGTCAGAACTCTTATATATATATAGTCTATTCTTATTTAAATGAAAGCTGATTTTACATATTTCGGACTTCATCTTGTTCCCGAAGTGATAGTGGGATTATCACCAGTTTTCCTATACCTTCACGAATTTACCGTAAGTGCAAAGTAAGAATATAATATATGTAGCAATTCAAATTTCATTTCTTGTTTTAGGTTAGAACAATATATATCCTAATTTATGTGTTTACAGCTGGCCCCCACATAATCTATTACACATTATTGTTTCTCATAACTCTCGGTATGGGGACAAACTTTATAGTGAATGAAGCTGGATCATACGTTCATTTGATTTGGACTTTTTTCTTAGTAAGATTCGGTAAGTGGTATGTTCA
The DNA here is from genome assembly GCA_035045965.1 of Drosophila aldrichi. Classification (NCBI taxonomy): domain Eukaryota; kingdom Metazoa; phylum Arthropoda; class Insecta; order Diptera; family Drosophilidae; genus Drosophila; species Drosophila aldrichi. The sequence continues at coordinate 217,349 of JAWNOM010000013.1, read as the reverse complement.
TTTGAAATTTAATTGACAAATGCCATTGTATGTATTTTCAGCGACGACTACTTATTTCATTTACATCGTAATATCCCACCATAATAAAGTACGCAAACGAGACAGCCGTCTTGCATCTATAAACTAACCTACAAATCATTCAAGCATTGCGTTAGTTGAAATTAAAAACGATCAAGTTCCTTTCGAGGCTCGATTCCTTTTAAGTAAATTTTCAGTTATTTTGTAAGTTTTATTCCTTCTAGAAATGCCAAAAAAAAAAAAACAAACAATTTAAAGTTTATATAGAAATACCGAACTAAACAACTATTATTTTTTTTTAATTATTATTATTTTTTAAAGAAAAATTCAACAGAACCCCAAGCGCTTCTCCTTGTCTCTTTAAAGTGAAATACCTGCTTTTAAATTTTTAGCTTATTGATTGGAACTCACAAAGAGGTCAAGAAACTTTCGGGTATCAATCCCGTTCACTCATCATTGCTTTAAATTAATTTATTGGAAACTTGTTGCGTTCCCGAAGTTTCGTCGGTTTTAATGAAACACTCGACAAGGTGTCACAAGCATCAACGACTTTGACAAAAATAAAAGAAGCAGATAATTTTGGTTTTCACTTTGACGCCTATTTAAAGCACACCAAATTCTAATCAATAAACAAGACCCCCGCCGCAACCCAGACGCTCGACCGCTTGTTCATTCATAAATCTTTTACCCAATCCTTACGCTTCACTCAATATTTTGGCACAGGCTGTCAACAGGTTTTTCATTTTTAGTATAAATATAACATTAGATCCAACTTAAGCTATTGGATTTAACAAATATTATTAGATGAATGAGATGGTTAAAGCCGCTTGATAGGCAGTTGAAAAATTTCAAAATGTTCTCTCTCTACAATCAATCTTGCACAGGCTTCACATTTACATCGAATACATTTCTTTCATTATGTCGCCAAATTCAATGTTTCTTTTTTCCCAAAATGATATGCTTCATTTAAATTCCTCACACACATACACACATGTGTTTGTTTTACTGCTACTATCCCCATAAATCGGCAGCGTATATGCGGCGTATGCGCAACATCTTATTTTGGCATCATATACGCAATTTAAGCAATTTATTTAATAGCCTCATTAGCATCAATTGCACATGTGTGAGTGTGTGTGTGTGTGTGTGTATGTGTATTCTCATATGTCGCCCATTTGGCACATCTTAAAATTCCCTTCATCATGCTAATGGAATTAAAATGAAAATTGAGTCAACAATTTAAGCACAGAGAGTGAGACAAAAAAATTGGTTGAAATTAATAAAAGAGATATTATTCATTTTAACAGAATATATAGATATTTTACTTTAATTAATAGTTAAAGTATCAACTGTAATTTATAATATACATTTTCCAACTAATTTAAATAATAATAATAACATTATTTATTTCATTTAAATTTTTCGACCTCATGCTTATCTTTTATTTCTTGCAGATGATTATTTTCTTTTAAACTAAATATAACTAAAAAGGTCAACATCTTGTATGTAAAATATCCACATTGAAGTTATTTTTTATGTGGTCCATACTTCAATTTTAAGACTGAACAACCCAAAGCCCTTTTATCAAATTTGATTGCAGTCAATTTTTATTGGTATTCCGAAATTGCAAAATCAGTTTTCTTTTTTACGATATTGACTACTTAAAGACATAATTAAATAAAACCTCGCAATGCTAGGTATTTAAGGAATTTTTATTATTTTTTTTTTTTTTAATGTAAATTTTATTTTTCATTGATATTCTCAGAAATTGAGAACGTTGAGGTGTAGGTGTTTTTTTTTTTTTTTTTTTTTTTTTTTTTTTCTTAGAAAATCATTTAAAGCGAAATATTCCACAAATGCTCTCCTACTTTAAAGAATCAATTTCTGTCGCTGTTTTCATCAGATCCTAATAAATATTCAGCACAAATTAAACTTTATTTAAATTTTGTCACAGCCAGCTAATAAAATAAAGATGGTAGAGTAAACAAACTAACTTAATAATTCTAACAAAATTGAAAATATTGCAAACTGAGTTGCTCGCAAGACTCGAAATGTGACATATAAAATCAAAGTGAAATTTGAGGCTTAGCCATAATTATGTTTAGTAGTTCGAGTTGGCTTTTAGCTAAACAGCGTAGGCTGTGCTGGGCTGAAGGGAATAATAATTATTTTAACTCTGCCACGCTGAAAGCCATTTAATTAATATAACAACTGCGACGAAGTCAAAGAAATATCCGCCACAAGCTGGGCGTGGGTTGATGTTATCGTGACAAGCCCAAATTAACTAACATCGGGGTTACATCAGCCTAGGGCAGTGGCAACTGGCAAGTGGAAAGTGGGTACTGCGGTCGGGACGGTTAGCCACGACCAACGCCATAACTCAATTTAGTACTATACCAAGCACAAAGGCAAACTAATAGGGTTCAAAGCGCAAGGGATGCGTTTGATAGAGGATTTTTTAAATTAAAATTAAATGGGCTAACATTACTGTACTAAACAAAATTAACTAGGTAATCTATTTATATTATATACATATATGCATATAGTATTATATTAAATAGATTTAACAGAATTTATATAGGGTATGCCATGGCTTAGCCACTTTATTCTGCACTCTGCTGCCAGATTTCCTAAAGAATCTTGTTGGCATTAGAGAAACTTGGCAAAGCGCTTAGCAGGCGAAGTGCGGAGAGATTGAAAAGACATCCTTTACGAAACTAATTTGATTTGCAGCAGCTTCTGCATTTGCCTCACTATCTACATCGGTGAGCAGTGAGCTGGCCTCTTCGCCTTGGCGCGTTGTCATGGATTAGCTACGGGGCGTGAGCGCGTGAAACAAGAGCACTTCGCACTTACCAGTCGTCCCGTTCTCCTGGTCGCCCAAGTCGGCCTGCGATGCCGACAATGTTGTTGCCATCATCGTCAGCGCCGTCGTTGCTGTCGTTGTCTTCAAAGGTTGCGCTGCATTGCTGCCGTCTGTTACAATAATAGATGCGTTCGTGCCATTTTCCGTTTTCACAATTTTCGCATTGCGGCTTACCATGGCAAACGGGAAAAGCCAACAACTGGACGAAAACTCACAGCCGCCAGCTGCGCGCTAAGATTGCCTGCCCAATACAGGCGACTCGCAGCACTTGTTGCCGTCCGCTGAAAGGAAATCGACAGAGAGCGAGTGAGTTAAATGAAAAGCAAGCAAGAGAAAAGAAGAGAATACATGCAAAATAAACTTTCTAGGCAGCAAAATAAGCTATTATGCATTTAGTGTAGTTTTCAGGCTTTTATTAAATTATTCAAGCTGACATTTATTCACACATACACACATATATTTAATACGCTTACAATTTGATCCGACTGAACGGCTAACATATGGTGTGATAGAAACACCAACAAAAGCAGGGATTTCAACTTATATAAACTAAAGTTATTTATACAATATAAGCAATAACAAGTCCATATTTCTGGCTAACTTTGTGCTTATACCAAAGTTTTTTTTATTTTGCCTGTGCAGTAAAAAAAATTGAAGAAAAAATGGCAGAAAAAACCTATTTGTGGTGTACTATAAAAAATACTCTTGAAGTAGCAACTTCTACTAGCAACTGCAGTTATTTAAGTTTTTATTAAGAGTACTAGATTATAGATGTACTCTGTATACATGCGGATGTATAGGTGTATTGTATGCAGAAAAACTTTACCAAATACTTTTTAATTGCAACACACATTGCGGCTACACTTTCAGTTAGCTGAGGTAGGTTCAAACAGCTGAGTAAATCCTGATTATACTTGACAATATGCATGCATATACGTTCATTTTATATGCTTAAATAATTTTTAGGTTTAAGTTGTTCTTTCATTTGATACTTAATGCCTAGGGACTAAAGAAATATTTGCTATATTTCAAAGCTTTTAGTCAAAGCCCGTGTTGCTTGAAACCCTTCCACGCTCTTCGAATATAAAAAAAAAGAAAACATTTTAACGAATGCCAACACTCGTTCCGTGCAACAAAGAAATTTGTTTTCTCTATTTTATAGCTCGCAGCACACAAGCAAACAGCAACAGGATGGGGCAGGTTTTCGATGTTACATTTTGTTCGCACTTGACAAAGTAGACATACGCAAACATACATACACGTGCACGTAACTATGTGTATTTAAATTTGTCAAATGTGAGCAACACTTGGCAGTCTCCTTGGCTCAATTAAAAAAGTTTCTCCTTAATACATTTGAGTGCAGGCAACGCAGCAGGCACAGAAAAAGGATACCAAAAAGGATACTTCCAGGTATATTCGACAAAGTGTTGTGAACGGCTTTAAATTCCAGACCAGTTTAGTTGCCTTGTTACACATTTTCCCTTGTCTAGGTAACGTTTAAAGTTTGTAAATGAAATGAGACAAAGAGCTCTTTGTTGTAGGCTTAAATTTTGCTCTCCGAATTTGGCAACTGATATGGAAAGATGTATTTATTCTTAAATAGCTTAAGAAACTCTCTTCTCTTCGTTTTCTTTTTTTTTGTAGCCAACCGGCTGTTGCTAACTGCTGTTAAGCGTCGCCCACTGCAAATTTGTTCCAAGTATTTATCGCTTGAGTATTGCAGCTCTAGTTGCATCTATAAATTGCATTTAAGGTGAGAACGGACAACGGAAATGCATAAAAATTTGGAATGGCATTATATTAGAGACTACTCAAGCGTAGAAAATATGCCGAACAATATTTATGGACGCCAATGGCCTCAAAATCTCTTAGCACAATTGCAATTGTGTGCAACGAGGCGTATGCGTTGTTTCACAAAAATTCATTAAACCGCCAATGCAACAAGTTATGTGCATAATAAATGAATGCAAGCAATGCGAACCAAAATATACCATGAAAATGTGAAAAGTATTGAAATCTATATTTTATTTCAATTTGAACTGATAATAATTTTAGTTTTCTTTAATAGACTATTAAAACTATTTAAATGTTAACTTATTTAGCGAATACTTTCGAAATTCCATAAACGATGCATTGCATTAATTTAAAGCAATTTCAATGGCATTTTCACTTGAGCCTTATTGTTATTTTTATTCTCATTCTTTTTTACGTCTTCGTTTTTTTGCTATTTATATTTTTATTTTTTGCTTTGTTCGCCAACCACTTGTAGATTTTCGCATTTTTAAACAGCCAACGAGCAAAAGGCGGCCACGCGTTTGACCCGCACACAATACAATAATACAGCAAAAGCGACGACAAAAAAAAAAAAACAAAAACTTGGAAAAACTACTTATAAATAAATACACACACACATACATATACATGTATGCACACGCAAATATACATATAGAAAGGCATTGTTCTTCTATCTCTTTCTGTTGTTTTTTGTTTTTCATTTCTGTTTCGTTTTGCTTGGCTTTGCGCGCCAGAGCGAATGTTTTGTTATTTTTTTTCTTTCTGAATATGCATATATATGCATGTATATATATATACATATATATTTCCTAAGTATATATATATGTACATATATACAGTTTGCTGTTTACCCCAGAAAATCGCCAGCAGCAGCACCACAACGTTTAGCTAGTTTGTTTAAGTTAGTGCAACCGAGTAGCACCTGGAGTGAAATGAAAACAAATAAATTTAATAGCCAGGCATGCTAGCAGGCGGTTTCAGTTTCTACCAGCCTCGGCAATAAAATTCGCTTTCATACATATTTAATGTGCAATACGTTCAAATTAAAATTAAATACATTTAAATGGACTGAACTATTTATTTAAGATCTTTGTTTATTGCACTCAATTACACGTGTCGATAAATTGCTTCTATTTACATTTCAGTTTTGCAGTTAATCCGTTCTATTTATAGATTGGCCCAGAACTTGAACTTTAATACTTTCGGGTCACATTTATGACGTCAGCAGAGTGTCGTATACATAATATTAATTACGTATACCGTGCTCTGATAAGGTTTACTGCAACAATAATAAAAAAATAAAAAAAAAATGAAAAAATCGACTGCAAACGAACTAGAACGGAATGTTAGGCAATTATCATTAATTTGCATCTAAGTTATTATCGAAATCATCGTTAGGGCAGCAGCGAGCGCAACGAAGTCAACAACAAATGACGCTCATAAAATGACAAATCGTCAATTTTCGCAACGGCTCAGCTGTACAAACTGAGGCAAGCATAAATTTAACAAAAAAGAAACAACAACAAAGGAAATAGTAGTTTAATCAAATCGCAAGAAATTACGCGCGTAATTTGGCAAAATGTGTGATTTCGTCCATTTCCAATTGCCGTGCTCGAACTTACAATTTTCCTCATGGCTCTTCCTTTTCACTTGGCACACGCTCTTTCTGTCATGTCCGCCCACCCCCTAATTGCCCCGCCTCTATCATTGAGCATTGTATACAAACCATACAAAATATATTTGCCTTCATAACCTTGCGTTCTTTTGCCGCTGCGCGTCGTTTTCCAAGTGTTTGTTGTTTGGAATTGATTAAGGCAGCCCCCAGCCAACGACCCGAGGCCTTTTCCCTAAACACTCGTTCACACATGATTGAGTGAGTGTGGGATCGTGTGCTCTGTGCTGTCAGTGAGTGTGTGTGTAACTTACAGTGTGTATATTTCTGTTTCTGTATCTTTGACTTTGAGCTCTGATGATTAATGATTACACCCGTGTTTATTGCCTCTGCTACCTTACACGATCTCATATGCCGTAACACATAGCAGTTTTTTTATCGTTCTCAGGGGTTTCCTGCTATGCAATGGTGTCATATTTCAATTGAAGCACACACGCAAATGTCTTGAATGTCTTATTGGCGTACACACGAGCTTTCCTCACTCAAGTAGCTGACATACAGAATCGTAATGTTAAATTTGTACCATTCATTACATTCCTTTTCCTTTTAGCCTTTTAGAGTAAACACATTAACAAGCATTTGCAAAGCAATTCAAATCATCTGCCAAATATTTCTGTTTTGTATTGTTTATGTAATTAACATTTTTCTGGTAAGCCAATGACTCACTGTTAACTTGTGAGCAGAGTTAACTTCATCTGTTGGCAAACTTGAATGTCTATCTGTTAATAACATATATTAACATTAGCATAGCATATTGTGCTCTTCATTTAATACATAGACTAGAAGCTTTGAGTTTGACTTGCGCTCGAAATTAAATTTCGTGCATATTGGTTAGATACCCAACTTCTGGCCAGCACTAAAATTGAATAAACATTTTGTCGAAGAACTGAAGAACTTTATTAATTGTTTGCAAAATAAGTTTGCGGCCTTTTGAGAGTGCACTGCCATGCAGTTCTAATGTAATTATGCATTGGGTGCAATACCTGCACTTGAGTTTCATTAAGTCAGTGAAAGTTGTTGGGTTGAATTCAATTGCGTATACGCAATGTTGGCTCACTCACTTTGCTGCAACAAACGGCGTTCAAAGCAAAATGTGAATGGCTGGCTAATTTTTAGTTTTCAAAACCAAAATTGCTGCCAAACGTGGACATGGGCGTAAATGGTTGTGGGCTTGTTTGGATATAGTTTTTGTGGTTGTTCTTTTTATACCCTGAACCCATTGAAAATGGGAAATCAGGGTATAATGGTTTTGTGTAAAGTATGTAACGGGCAGAAGGAGGCGTGGCAGGCCCCACAAAGTATATATATTCTTGATCAGGGCGACGAGTTGAGTCGATTTAGACCTGTCCGTCTGTCCGTCCGTCCGTCCGTCCGTCTGTATGAGTGCGTCGATCTCAGAAGTTATAAGAGCTAGAGAGCTGAAATTTTGCATGTAGACTCTTGTATACCATACGCAGTACGAGTTTATCATATTTTTTCGATAACTTATTTGATATCTTTTTTATTGAGGATAATCGATAAATTTATATTGTTTTTTTCAGGCTAAGTTGAACACTATTAAACATAGAGACTTCAGATTTACTGTGTATATGCAATTTACGAATATTCACATTTTGTAATTTACAGATTTCGGATACCACGCCCCTTTCGCAACCAATTTGAAAAAAAAAAAAACGAGTATCAATTACTAGAGACTTGTGCTTTGGAGTGTACACACATTTACACATTGTTATTACATTCTGAAAGTTTCATTAAGATTGTACGTCTACAAACGAAATTATATAATATTTATTATTGAGTGATATAGCATTCAGCTTTTGTCAGGCAGCTGCCTAGGGGAAATTCCCTGGGCGGGGAAATCCCCTGTATCAATTAATAGAGACTTGTGCTTTGGAGTGTACACACATTTACACATTATTATTATATTCTGAAAGTTTCATTAAGATTGTACGTCCACAAACGAAATTATATAACATATATTATTGAGTGATATAGCATTCAGCTTTTGTCAGGCAGCTGCATAGGGGAAATTCCCTGGGCGGGGAAATCCCCTGTATCAATTAATAGAGACTTGTGCTTTGGAGTGTACACGCATTTACACATTATTATTATATTCTGAAAGTTTCATTAAGATTGTACGTCTACAAACGAAATTATATAATATTTATTATTGAGTGATATAGCATTCAGCTTTTGTCAGGCAGCTGCCTAGGGGAAATTCCCTGGACGGGGAAATCCCCTGTATCAATTAACAGAGACTTGTGCTTTGGAGTGTACACGCATTTACACATTATTATTATATTCTGAAAGTTTCATTAAGATTGTACGTCTACAAACGAAATTATATAATATTTATTATTGAGTGATATAGCATTCAGCTTTTGTCAGGCAGCTGCCTAGGGGAAATTCCCTGGGCGGGGAAATCCCCTGTATCAATTAATAGAGACTTGTGCTTTGGAGTGTACACACATTTACACATTATTATTATATTCTGAAAGTTTCATTAAGATTGTACGTCCACAAACGAAATTATATAACATATATTATTGAGTGATATAGCATTCAGCTTTTGTCAGGCAGCTGCATAGGGGAAATTCCCTGGGCGGGGAAATCCCCTGTATCAATTAATAGAGACTTGTGCTTTGGAGTGTACACACATTTACACATTATTATTATATTCTGAAAATTTCATTAAGATTGTACGTCTACAAACGAAATTATATAATATTTATTATTGAGTGATATAGCATTCAGCTTTTGTCAGGCAGCTGCCTAGGGGAAATTCCCTGGACGGGGAAATCCCCTGTATCAATTAACAGAGACTTGTGCTTTGGAGTGTACACACATTTACACATTATTATTATATTCTGAAAGTTTCATTAAGATTGTACGTCTACAAACGAAATTATATAATATTTATTATTGAGTGATATAGCATTCAGCTTTTGTCAGACAGCTGCATAGGGGAAATTCCCTGGGCGGGGAAATCTCCTGTATCAATTAATAGAGACTTGTGCTTTGGAGTGTACACACATTTACACATTATTATTATATTCTGAAAGTTTCATTAAGATTGTACGTCTACAAACGAAATTATATAATATTTATTATTGAGTGATATAGCATTCAGCTTTTGTCAGGCAGCTGCCTAGGGGAAATTCCCTGGGCGGGGAAATCCCCTGTATCAATTAATAGAGACTTGTGCTTTGGAGTGTACACATATTTACACATTTTTATTATATTCTGAAAGTTTCATTAAGATTGTACGTCTACAAACGAAATTATATAATATTTATTATTGAGTGATATAGCATTCAGCTTTTGTCAGGCAGCTGCCTAGGGAAATCCCCTGGGCGGGGAAATCCCCTGTATCAATTAATAGAGACTTGTGCTTTGGAGTGTACACACATTTACACATTATTATTATATTCTGAAAGTTTCATTAAGATTGTACGTCTACAAACGAAATTATATAATATTTATTATTGAGTGATATAGCATTCAGCTTTTGTCAGGCAGCTGTCTAGGGAAAATCCCCTGGGCGGGGAAATCCCCTGTATCAATTAATAGAGACTTGTGCTTTGGAGTGTACACACATTTACACATTATTATTCTATTCTGAAAGTTTCATTAAGATTGTACGTCTACAAACGAAATTATATAATATTTATTATTGAGTGATATAGCATTTAGCTTTTGTCAGACAGCTGCATAGGGGAAATTCCCTGGGCGGGGAAATCTCCTGTATCAATTAATAGAAACTTGTGCTTTGGAGTGTACACACATTTACACATTATTATTACATTCTGAAAGTTTCATTAAGATTGTACGTCTACAAACGAAATTATATAATATTTATTATTGAGTGATATAGCATTCAGCTTTTGTCAGGCAGCTGCCCAGGGGAAATCCCCTGCTTACTGCGCAGTTAGCAGAGCGCGGGCTTATGTGTGCGTATGGATGCATGTGTATGTATGTATGTATGCAAAAAAAAAGTTCAGAATGATTTGAATATCAGCTTGGAGGGTTCAGGGTATCTCCTAGTCGACCAGCCTCGACTAGAGCCTTCTTACTTGTTTGTTTTAATTTTGTAAATGTTTATGTATATATTTTTGGTTGTGTTTTCGGCTTGCAGGTATGTGCCCATGAATGCTGATTCATTAGGAAGCGCCATGCACATGCTCACACACACACACATACACACACATAAGCTCAAAGTGAGCTACTTAAATGCGCATTAGGGTAACCGCTTTCAAGGGTGCTGCTTTGCTCATCGCTGACTGTGGCTCTGCGGCTTAGCATTCAGGCAACTGCAGCCAGACATCCGCCAAGGCACGTAGTCGTAGCCCAACACAAGGATTTGGCCAAAGGAATCGCCAGAAACGTGACTTTCACTCGGATTTAATTTGTTGTTAGTTTGGGTTCGCGCATTAAGAGAGCATTTAATCGAAGAACAATGCAATCAAATCGGTGTGTTAATAACGTATGGTAAGCAGGTGGCTATTATAAAAGCATTTAAGAAGTTCCCCAGTTAAGGCCACAAGGCGAGCTTTATTTCAGGCACAGATGCACTTAAGTGTTAGCATTTCGAAATTTCAATTGTAGATTTATGATGCTGTGAAAACGTTTTCAAACATGTGCTAAGCGATTTTATTAGCTGCACGGCCAACATCAAACGTCTATAAATAATTCAGGCTAATAAAAGCCCAAAAGTCGAGCAACGGCAACGCCAACAGCAATGGCAATAGCATCAAATGTAATTAACAAAACAAATAAACAAAAGTAAGAGTGGGCTCTGAAGAAGAGAAAGAAATTTGTTTTCATTTGCACGCGACCTTTAAAATTACCAAGCAATTCATTTTCATTCTTTAATTTCGTTTTCTGTGCGTGTGTGTCAAAATGAAAAATTTTTGTGCAACGTGCAAGACAAACCTGATTTGCCATAAAATGAAATTTCTCGCCCATTTGGTCGTCGCCAGTCAACCGGTGGACCGATTGGACCCGTGGACAACAGCTAAGCGAACGGCCCAAAGATTTGTGCAAATGCGTGCGATTTGCCAATGATGATGATGATTATGATAATGATGATGATGTCTATAGTGATGATGATGATGATGCTGATGCTGATGACGACGTCAACTTGCATTCAGTTGGCAATTTTTGGTTTGCTGCATTCTCTGAATTATGGTCAAAATATTATGGGCAAATAAATCAATTTTGTGAAACTGTGATAAATGCTGTAAGATTTTTTTCGACATTTTAACGCGCTACAAGTGTGAAAAGTGCAAAAACAAATCTTCGACGATTGACAGCAGCAGCCAGAAATAGAGCAAAACTCGCCATTGGCAGCAAATGGCAAAAAATTAATAACTATAATATTGAAAGGTTCTAATTAGCTGATCACGCCAATAAGATACCCTGTTCACATTTTCATGAAGTTTCTACACCATTTCCAGTAATTGTTACAAAATAACAGAGCATAATTTTAAATATACATACATATGTATGTGTAAGTTAACTAGTTAATTCTATTACATATATAAATAAAACTGACTGACTGACTAATTCTGATGGAGTATAGACCAAAGTGCCAAAGCTACAAGGCTGAAAGCTGTTTGTCAGTCTTTGCATGTACTATATATGAATTTATAAATGTGTAAATGCAATTATGTATGCGAGCTTATATGAATTTATGTATGAATGGGGAGACCTGATATGCAGGCCAACTTTATATTTGATCGTGTGATTCTCAAAAATTCAACTACATAAATATAAAGCCTTCGGGACATATATTTACATATATATAATATGGTAAATGTTCTCAGTTTCCCTCTTTTCATTCTCATTCCCTCTTCTCTCTCTCTCTCTCTCTCTCTCTCTATTTGGCTGTCTCGTTCATTCTCATCTCCTGTTGTCTTCCCTATTTGTCGACCCTTCACTATGTGTTTTGCTATATCTTTCTCTATTTTTCTATATATCTACATATTTGTCTTTCTCTTTCTGCTCTTACTGTCTTACAGCGTTTTACTGTATATTTCTCTCTCTCTCTCTCTCTCTCTCCCTCTCTCTCTCACTCACTCTCTTTGTCTTATTTGACATCTCTCACATCTCTATTTGTGCTCTCTCCATTTCTACCTCCCTCCCACGCTGTCAGAAGACAGAGTAGAAACGACTTCTACTTCTTTCTTCCTCTCTGTCTCTCTCTTTCTCCTTCTCTCTCACTCTCCCTTCCTTTCCCTCTCTTTCCCTCTCACCCATTTTTAAATACATAAATATGTACAAAAGTATCCATTTAACTTTAAGATAAACACACATTCAGTTTGTATACATGAATTGATGAGTATTTGCCTTGTTTACACTCCTTTGTTGTCTGATATTATACACGTAATATTCTAAATGGCTTTTACTGTACAATGGGTTCTGGAAACACAATCTACACTCAATATACAAATGTTCTGGCATAACAGTTATTTTTAGCCCAAAATGATGACAATCTGTTGCTTGTGCCAATATATATATTCTGGATAGGTCATTTGTGGTTAATGTTTCAATTGTATTCGCTTTATGTTTGATTTGTTCACAATACCATTGAATTATTCTCTTAGCATTATTACATTTAATTATTTAGAAACAGATCAGATATTGACACCTACTACCTTGGTGTAAATAAAATTAAAGGTAAAAAGTTGCATTTATAAAGTTTTTTTGCATAGATATATAAAAATAAAGTGGGATAAATTAAATTATCTATTATAATTTCAAAATTCAACAAAGTTATGTACATGCCAATATAAATTGTAAACCTTATTCTCTCTGCCTCGCTCTGACATTGCAAAATAAATTAGACTTTAAATTACGCTTAATTAAAAGCAATTAAAAAACTAATTTTTTCGTGCATTCCCGTTTGCTCAAACATCGCTTGGCTCGACAACAAATTAGGCAAATACAGTAAATAATTTTAAAATGTTTTTTCTTCTCCGCCTTTTTTTTTTGGCATTTGGCGATCGCATAAAGAGAATTTCGTGGGACTTTTTCAATAAGCCCCGAGCAGCTTATTGAATCTGTTTCTGTTTATTGTTGTTGCTGTATCTTTTGTTGTTGTTGTTGCTGCTGCTTCTACTGCTTCTGCTGTTGTTGTCGTCTATGTTTCACCTTCATAACGAATGTTTATTATATTTTATATATTTATTTTTTGCACAGAGGGCTTTGAATTTTTGGCTGTCGCCGCTGTTGCTGTTGCTGTTGTTTGATTAGGCGTCTAGGCTGACACATGGGGGGGCACTTAGTCACACACATACAGAGACAGATCGACAGATACAGTTACAGATACATATGTATATACAGATGCCAAAACGCCGCGCCGTCACAGACACGCCCCGCCCCGTGTTCGCCTCAAACGGACGACACATGTATATGATATTTTACACAAATGTGCAAATTTAATTAAATTCAAACGAGAAATAAATATTAAACACTTTGCCTCGACATAAATATATATATTTATATGTATGTATATAGTATGTATGTATGTATGTGTGTATATAATATATTTATCTCTAAATGATGTGTTATAATGTGCGGTATGTTCATGAAAATAAGAAGATGCGGATAAACATGAACAGCAACAACAACATTCAACTTTGATACAATTTGCTTAGCAAACTAAGCGCACAAATAAAGTATTTCTTACACATTATTTATAAGCCAGACATAGCCATAATGCATGGAAATATACCTAAGAAACAAGTTCAATAATAGAGTGCGTGACTACGAGATATCCTAAGTGGCTTTTACAAAGACTCTAGCTTAAGGTATGAACTGGGAGCCATTTGATGCATATGACTTAAGCAACTTTGCTTCGATGTAAACATTCAACAAAAATGTTTGATTATTAATAATTTTTCAATAATGCAAATACGTGGAAAATTTAAAATAAGATTATTCACATTTCTGAGTGCTGTAAAAGAAAATCAAACGATTTATTTCTTTGTTAAACCGTATAAATAAACGTTCAAAATGTTTGCCTTTGTAGGAAAGGCATACGAATAAAAAATCGTTTGTTTATACGTAAATTGTTTGTAAAATTCGTTCACATCACACGAATGCAATTTGATATATGCGATTTATGCGAATGATTACAGTTGCTATAGCTAGTATACTAATAATACCTGAGGGAATTGTGTCAGCATTGAGGCGCTCAGCTATTTATATTATGCAGCTCGTATTTATTTAGAGCACATTTAAAAGAAAACAAAACATATTATGGAATATGCTCATTATTTATAAAACCTAATCTACAACTATGTCAACTATATAAATGATAACATCGCTCACTTGGGTTTCTAAATCAAGTGAATCATAATGAAAATTGAGAGTCGGGTAGAGCTCCAAGTGAGTCACATTAGATCAACGAAATATATATGTATAAAATTAATATTAATATATATGTGTATACATTATCATTTAATTAATTTCTTGATTGACTTGAATTGAGAGTTATAAAAACGAAGAATATCTAGAATTTGTGAGAGCCAAGGAATTCGCAGTTGTCGACTTCAATAATTTAAATACGAAATGTGAAATATAATTTGTCTCTTTGCGCTTTATGGGTCTTTCAATTCAAGCATTTTATCGACGCTATCGGCTTTGATAATACACGTCCAAATTATAAATTTAGAATTGAACTCTGAAACGGCGCTTCCTCGATTAGTTATCAGAGAAACTTAGTAATTTCGCCCGGCGGGCGTTGATTCCACTATATAACGCATGGCGGTTAATTTCTTTAAGAATTTAAAAATTCGTTGTCTTGCCATAAAGATAATGATATATATATATATATAATACATATACATATATATATAATAGAATAAATAAATAAAAAAGCAAAGTGTGGGCGGTAATTTATTAACGCTCAGCTATGAGCCAAGAATAAAATCAACAAAAAAAGCAAAAACAGCGCGAACATTTTTATAACTTGATTTATTTAAAGACAACATTTGGCAAATGATTTTGCGACGAAAGCAAATGATTATTTTTGTACCCTTTACAGTGAGAATTCTATGATAATTCTTTACTTTTCTGTTAAAGATCCGATTACTGCAGAAACTTTAAATTCCAATTGGAATTTATTTTAATTGGGAGAGTTTTGCAAAGCTGTTAGATAACTAAATGTTCAAAGCAGAGATATATCAATTATTATATACATTTATATAAATATATTTCGAGTTTAGCAATCAGATCAAATATACATACATAGTATAAATGTATGAATTCTTTTTGACCTCTAAGGAATGACAAAATACGAAAAACTCAAGTCTTTAATGCTAATATTTATGATAATTATAATCATGCCAAAGTCAATGCCACCCACAAATTGTCGAGATAGTTATGCACATAGTCGAACCGGCAAAATATCTCTACTAGTCGCAAACTAAATTTATTTGTGCCGCCTTTATATCATTTCTTTCATCACACCATCACACACACACACATACCGCACACTCGTCCCGCCGTCACAAATAACGAAAAAAAAATTGCAAAATAGCAACAAAAAGCCTGAGAAAACATATAAAAAAAAAAAAGTAAACTGACGCAACGTGTCGCCAACAGCTGACAAATCGAGAGCAACACACAATTTTTTATTGCTTATTTTTTAAACTTTTCATTTGTGCATACGTAGATATACATATATGCATATTCATACATATGTATATAAATATATTTAATTTTATACAATTCGGTTCTAGTAAAAAAAAGAAAACAGCCTTCGGGCATTTCGAATTAGTTCATAAAATTAATTATAGAAATCTGAAATCTGAAATCAAAGCCGATTAGCGGTTATCGGAGGGCTTTCAAAAGACGTTTAAACTTAATTTGGTCTCTTTGTTTTGTTTCAATTTCTTTTCATTCTTTTGTTATTTGTTCTATTTTAGTTTAATTTTAGTTGCTATTGAACTTAGCAATTAGTTGGCGCCGATTTTCGCCGGTTCGCCTGCATTTCGCTTTTTCTTGTGTTAATCAAAACTTCTCATTGTGTGAAAAAGCAGATACACTACCTAAATGATTGGAAGCGGCTGCTGCTCTTCTGTTGTTTTTGTTGTTGTTGTTGTTGTTGTGGCTAAGTTTTTTTTCCGTTGGCAATTCAAACAAATTTCACATGTGTATTTGAATATATAGCTTAATTATTTATATCAATATATATTTATATATATATATATATCTGCATATGTGTATGTTATGCTTAGCAGCGTGCGTTGTTAAATTAAATCACATCACACACACCCACAGAGACAGACACCCATACGTAAAACACACACTAACACTCACACGGGCGCTCGCACAAACGCGCGAAATCAAAAACAGATCGAAATCGCGAACTGAGCCACGAGAGCGCGAACGCGAGCGAAAACGCGAAATGTGAACCGCACGCCCTCACGGTCTAATCAGAACTGAGCGCACATTCTAATCAGAATCGAGCAATGTCCAACAGGCAGTGGCAGTGGCTGTCAAACGGAGCAGCCAGTGTTGTCGTGCGCTCCCATCAACACAAGCCGAAGGCTTCCGGCAATCGTGCGTCTGCAATCGTTTAATAAATACACTGTACACAAAATGTGAGTAAAAAAGCCGTTAGATTTTTTCTTTTGAGCAATTATTTTTACTTATAATTGGATTAGTCGTAGATATTAGTTTTATACTATTAATATTTATTTAGAGAACGCTTTTCATAGAAGCTATAATAATCTGACTCTATTTCTTACAGTGACTTACGCAAATGCACGTAACAGTTTCAACGCTCTCTTGTTGCATATGCTTGACGCGAAGCAACAAGCCAAATGTTGCCGACCTTGCCTCAAATGTTGCTGAGCGCACGCAACAGGAGAGCGCGAGAGAGAGTGTGAGAGTCAAGTGCTGAGAGCGCTAGCCGTCTGTTGCTCTGTTTTGGTTTTTATCACTGGTGCCGGCATATCGCAAAAACACACAAACACAGGCAAGCTCACACACTTAGCCAATGAAGCACATATATATAAAGACGCGCTCGCATACAAAGACACAAACAATTTGATTCGTCACACGTTACGTATGGTTAATATTTGATGTGGCATTTCTTTCAAGTAGCATTCGGTCAAGCGACATTTGTTACATACTTACTCACATAGACGCTATCTTTTTCCCGTTAATCAATTAATCAATCAACATAAAGTTGATTCCATGCTTTATTAAGCCAACAAAAGCAAAAGTTTATTTCAAATACTCATTAGCTAATTGGAATTTCGTTTATGAGAAAGATTTTATGAACCTGAGAAAGACACGATATTAAAGTGAAAAGTACATATTCACACATTTGAAGTGACATTCAGGCATTATTTATGCAAGTCGACAAACAATACTTCGCTTAATTGAATTTATTGATTTCCATTTCAACTGGGGACAACTGCACTAATTCTTTTAACAGTTGGTAGCGTTGATTTTAAATGAAACTCGAAACGCAATTGCCGTCTGCACTTCAACCTCAATTTCCACAAGCTGTCTGTAGGGCTTAAATTAAATTATATATACATTGCAGTAACGAGTCGGTGCGGTTCAGTTGCCTGAGCACTTGTTAATGCCAGCTTAACAGGATATTGTCAACATTGCCTTCCGGTTGCGTAAAGCGCTAGTCTAAGAAAATGTCGACGGGCAAAAATTCCGTCAGCACGCAAACACACTCACACATACACACACACTCTTTAGCACACAGAGACATGTCAAACTGTGCTGAAGTTTGTTTGCAGACTTCTGCAATTTCCGCATGACAATACGTGGCGTATACGCAACGCGAGCCAATAAAATTCAAACATATTCTAGAGCTCAAGCTCAACAAAAGGCTAGGTACAAAAAAATAATAATAAACGGAGAGCTTATGTTAATCGTACACTTTAAAGTTTTGCGTTTAATATTAGAATACTAGAATGAAATAAAAAATTCATTAACTATTAGCATTAGCAATAGTCGATATTTCATGTTGTTTATTTTAAGTATTTATATTTGATTACATGTGCTTAGATTATTTCTATTAAATCATTGTATTTATATTTTATAAAAAAAATATATATATATAAAATAAAAACAAATTAAAGCAATAATTTATATAAATGTTTGAATATAAATTTTTATTTGTATAAGCAATTAACTTTTTAAATTGTGTGCAACCTCTGGCATAGTACCAAGGCAATTACAGTGTCTGCATAAATTATGCGCACAGCAAGCAGACAATATTACATGCATGCAAATACTCGAACATCCACACTCACACACGCATGCTTAGTAAGCACAATATCCACCAACGGGTTTTTTGCAATTTGCATAAATCAAACAAAGTTCAGATTTAAAATTTACAAATAACAACGAAAGCTAAACTTTAATAAAAATGTTTTTCTATGAGATTTAACTAGTTGTACACTGCAAATGGATCCAACATAAATTCGAAATTAATGCTAGCTTACGTCAATCCCTTGTCAATGATTCGCATCAAAGATTATTTCCACGCCATGCATAAGTCATGGTCTTATTGGAATCAAAGCATATTTAAGTTCGGACCAACGCGCGCCCAACAACGAAAACTTTTCCCAGCAAGTTGAGCTTAATTTTCGGGCTGGCGTGAGAGGCCTTTCAAGAATATTGAGTTGCTGATGAATTTATAATGAGTGAATGCCTGTGGGTGTGTGCACTTTGATCAGGACGACTGATGAGTCTCTGTGGACAAGTCGTAGCGCTACAAACACACTTCTGATTGGTATATATTCGCCGCTTGCGTACTTAGAATATTGATAGTGCTAGAACGGAGGTTGTTTAACAACTGAAAGCACTTTCTGTTACCCTTGAATCAACTAAACTGGAAAATAACTATTTTTAATGAACCCCGACCTAGACTGGCTCAATGCTACGCCACGGCCATTAAAGCGCTTGCATTATTAAAAGCCTGAAATGATCCTTGAACTTTGTGCAAGGCGCAACCCCAAGAAAATCAATTGCATCAACAACAACTTTGGGTAAGTTTTCAGTGAATTTCCAGAAATATGCTCTAATCAAATATGAGTTTGGCTGGGGAAAGGCTAGCAGCTAGCAGCTAGCAGGATGTCAGGATGTCAGTTGTGCACAGCATAAAACCTAATTACGAAATTTGCCTTAATTAGTGCGCCCGACTTAATTACAAAACGGCAAAAACTGCACAGTCAACAAAGGCCACAACAGCAACAGCATAGCTATATATATGGGTGTGTGTGCGTGTGCGTATGTGTGTGTGCGTGTCAACAGCTTGTCATATTTAACATGTACAACGCCCGAGCGTGTGCTTTGCTTTTGTTTATTCACATAGAACCCTAACCACTTAGTGACAGCTTGAAAATTTGGGTAACTATCCGAACAAACATTATTTCAAAACTTAACGAGGAAATTTAAGTGTTAAAGGCGAACCGGAAAATGATGTACGAATATGTTCTTATACACCCTGTAGAGTGAACCCCAATTAAATTGGATCAGCTATAGAAACAGTACAAAAGTCTTTAATAAATTCTTAAAGTCACAAAGGTTTCTGATTATGGC
Organism: Drosophila aldrichi; assembly: GCA_035045965.1. NCBI lineage: Eukaryota > Metazoa > Arthropoda > Insecta > Diptera > Drosophilidae > Drosophila > Drosophila aldrichi. The sequence continues at coordinate 197,418 of JAWNOM010000013.1, read as the reverse complement.
CCATTATCATATTTTTACTGATTGACACAAAAATCTTGAATATCTAAAATCAATGCCCCTACAAAATGCAGATGAGTTGAGCTATTTGAATAAATATATTCACAAATCACCCAAATCGGCAAAAAAGAAACCAGCAAAAAATTTCAATATAAATGAAAATTATTCTGCTGTCCAATGGGGAGAAAGACACCTACAAAAAGCGCCACATACTCCCTATCCCGCGCCCACCCACTTTCACTCGACGACGCAAAGGTCATGAGCCGACAACAAACTTTGGCTAACATTCGAAAAAGGAAAAGCTTCGTCCTGCTTGTATGTATGTCTGTCTGTCGCCCGCATAATTCTCAATGTCCGCTCGCATAGCTTGGTGGGCGTATCCGGTGCGTGCCTTTCAGCCCATTTGCCTGCTTATCTGTGGATACCTTTAAACGACTTACAGGATGTCTCTTTAAAGTTATCCTACTCAGAGCTCATGAGCTTTCCATTGCCAAAAACAATTGAAAATGGGTAAAAGGGAAATTTATGCATAAGGCAGATGTCATAGGGTATGATTCTATATTATATTTGGTGCATTGACAATATGTATTTCTAATATGTATTTATATTGCACATATGTAGCTATATATTATTTCATCATATATATTTCCTATTCACCCAATTTCAATTGTGTTTTATATATATTATTATGTTGTTCTAAATATTTTAAATATGTTCATAAACATATTAAAGCCAATTTATTACAATAAATATCATTTACTTTATTCAAGAATAAAAGCTTTAAACAATTCCCTTTTGTTTTTCTACACTTCCTGCTTTGGTAAATTATGCAGTCAGTCCAAAACTCTTAAGTATATTAATAAACTCGTGTGGCAAAAGAATATAATAATCAACTATCCATTGTAGTTCATTTGAATATACCCTGTAGAGAGAAGTACTACTTGTATAAAGCAGTAATAACCTGTAAAATGAAACAATAAAATAATAGCGCACCCAAAAAATCAACTACGTATATAAAAAAACCGGGAATGCTATTAACAATAGGTAGGCTTCTATTTTCACCTAAAATTAAAAATAACAATATACCCTAAAGGCCTATGTCACCATGTCGAGGATATACCATAAAGACACTAAGCTGATATACGCAAAAATATATTCATCATACGCCTCGTCGTCCGCACTGGCAAAGGCCTAAAACTTGTGCACGTTCGCTCGCCTCTCGGCATACGAAATGAACCGCACGCACAAATCTTTGGCATATTCAATTAAGTTTTAATAGACACATTTTGAAGGCAAAAAGGGGCAGTATGAAATAATAAAATCATATTGAATTTTATGAGCAAGGAGAAAAGGATTTTCGGTTAGTTAGCAAAAAGTAAATGTCATATAATGTGAAAGTATTTTATGAATGCGTAAATTGCAATAGACACTGTTGTTGTTGTTGTTTACGCCTATGGCAGCAAACCATTATGTATGGAAAGAGAAGAACAAAAATAAAATTATACCTGAAGCACTGTAAATTGTATTCAGTTTGCAAGCGCTCAGCTGCCATTTGCAACAGCTGCCGTTAAAAGCATCGACCTACAGACAAAATGCCACAGCCATGCATACATGTGGCTACCAATGTATAAAGACCTTGTTTGTTGCTTTTCATTACTATACACTAGCCGAGAGTACATCAGTCGTTAAAGCAAACATAAACATAATGTGAAATAAAAATTGTAAATATATAAATGATTTTCTTCAATAACTATAGAAACGAAGAAACTGATGTCTATGTCATATAATAATTATAATTATATCAATGTACATAAGCTTGCCTTATATATGTATATTCTTGTTTGTTATTCTACATATCTGTCTATCTCCCTGTTTATCTTACAGCCTGTCTTTATGTCTGTCTACCGGACAAAAGCAAGAAGAAGAACTACAAAAGATCACTAAAGTTCCCTATGTGTATGCAGCAGTATTCATTTGATATTTATATTTGAGTAAAACGAAGCTGGAATGCTTGCAGCAGCAGAGAGTGATCATTTATAGCTCGACAACAACGACTCCTACCTGTCGTCGGGCATTTGAGCGCGACTCCGGCTTCGAATAAAGGGCGCTCTATATAAGCGGCAGCAGCTGCAGCATTTCTTCAGTCGTCCATGGCTGTTGGGAGGCAGTAGTAGAGTGCAGTAAAGTGAAGTGAAGTGTGTGATCGTTCAGCTGAGCATTAAAGACTTGGAGAGAATACTTAGAGGAAATTCTTCGAGAATAAATGCAGCAGAAGAGAGTGCTACCTTCCCATTGGTCACTTAAATAAAACTCGACTGCAACGACTCCTACCTGCGGTTGGGCATTTGAGCGCGACGTCGGCTTCGAGTGAAAGGCGCCCTATATAAACGGCAGCAGCTGCAGCATTTCTTCAGTCGTCCAGGCCTGGTGGGGGTCAGTGGTTCAGTGCAGTAAAGTGAAGTGAAGTGAAGTGTGTGATCGTTCAGCTTAGCATTGTCTTGGAGGAAATACTTGCAGAAATTATCTATTGGAAATACTTAGAGGAAATTCTTAGAGCAAACACTTAGAAGAAATTCGTCGAGGAAATACTTAGAGGAAATACTTGGATGCAATACTTAAAGGAAACACTTAGAAGAAATTCGTCGAGGAAATACTTAGAAGAAATTCGCCGAGGAAATACATAGAGGAAAGACTTAGAAGAAATTCTTAGAGGAAACACTTAGAAGAAATTCGTCGAGGAAATACTTAGAGCATAACTTAGAAGAAATTCGTCGAGGAAATACTTAGAAGAAATTCTTAGAGGAAACACTTAGAAGAAATTCTTAGAGGAAACACTTAGAAGAAATTCTTAGAGCAAACACTTAGAAGAAATTCGTCAAGGAAATACTTAGAGGAAATACTTGGACGCTATACTTCATGGAAACACTTAGAAGAAATTCTTAGAGCAAACATTTAGAAGAAATTCGTCGAGGAAATACTTAGAGCATAACTTAGAAGAAATTCGTCGAGGAAATAATTAGAAGGAAGACTTAGAAGAAATTCTTAGAGGAAACACTTAGAAAAAATTCTTAGAGGAAACACTTAGAAGAAATTCTTAGAGGAAACACTTAGAAGAAATTCGTCGAGGAAATACTTAGAGGAAAGACTTAGAAGAAATTCTTAGAGGAAACACTTAGAAGAAATTCGTCGAGGAAATACTTAGAGCATAACTTAGAAGAAATTCGTCGAGGAAATACTTAGAAGAAATACTTAGAAGAAATTCTTAGAGGAAACACTTAGAAGAAATTCTTAGAGGAAATACTTAGAAGAAATTCGTCGAAGAAATACTTAGAGGAAAGACTTAGAAGAAATTCTTAGAGGAGACACTTAGAAGAAATTCTTAGAGGAAACACTTAGAAGAAATTCGTCGAGGAAATACTTAGAGGTAAGACTTAGAAGAAATTCTTAAAGGAAACACTTAGAAGAAATTCGTCGAGGAAATACTTAGAGCATAACTTAGAAGAAATTCGTCGAGGAAATACTTAGAAGAAAGACTTAGAAGAAATTCTTAGAGGAAACACTTAGAAGAAATTCTTAGAGGAAACACTTAGAAGAAATTCGTCGAGGAAATACTTAGAGGTAAGACTTAGAAGAAATTCTTAGAGGAAACACTTAGAAGAAATTCTTAGAGCAAACACTTAGAAGTAATTCTTAGAGGAAAACTTAGAAGAAATACTTAGTGAAAATACTTTGTGGAAATACTTACAAGAAATTCTTAGAGGAAGTACTATGTATATCTCCATTCTATTAAATAAACCCTAATCTATATCCAAAATTTGGACATTCAGCAGAAAAAAATATTTTATTACTAATTTTCGAAAACGTTTTTGATCGATACGGGAATAATACAATATACATACGTATGTATAGTTAGTTTTTCTCCCAAAAACTTATTAAAGTTATAATTTTAAGCTAAAAATTACCACTTCGTTGTTGATGTGGATAAAATACCAACTGTTGCTATGCTACTGCTATTTAATGTCTAATCTTTGTTGCCAAAAGCAGAGAGATAAGCAAGCTCTAAATTTAAATTGAAAATTAGATTTACCAACAAACAACAAATTTATTTACATACTTTTGTTATAAAAGAATTCCGAAAAAACACAAAATATAATTACAGAACATACAAATGTACGCCCTCCGGTTAATTGCTTTTAAAATTTATTAGAAGAAATGCCTGCAGGTTCTTATTGTTGTTGATGTTCCATTACACGCATTTCGCTTTTTATCCAGCCCCAATTCCCTGGGGACATTCGCTCCAGATTTTTAACTGTCAATTTAATTTGTTAGGCCATTGTCACTGTCTTTTTCACAATTCGTCTTAAAATGTACAATTTATTATTTTATGCATTATATATTGCGTTTGCACCGGGCAACATGTTGATAACAAATGGAAACATGGCTTATGCGCTCCTTCTCTCTCTCACATACAAACACACGTATTCACGGTGCTTCATAAAGCCTGAAGAAAAAGTTCGTATACATTTTTCATGAATCTTTCATCAGGTGCGCAATAAAAACGAATTAAACTCAAGGCATTTGAAATATATATTTAAATACATTTTATTCTCATTGCTTTCAGTTGCTTTGCCTGCTCTCACTTATATTGTGCACAAATTACACAGATTTGATAGAATAGAGTACAGAGTCTATAGTATTTAAATATTTTCAGCTTTTAAAATTAATTATCAAATGCATTAAACGGTTTCTTTTTACATCTAGAGTACATACATATTTTATATATTAAAGATGCACCTGTGGTAGAATACATCTTTGGGTATTGTTCTCATGTTTTAATTGAATGCTTCTTATATATATTTATCCAATCAGGGCTATATTTCCATTACGTTAGCACTTTTAATACAAGGCAAATGCACAAAACTTTCTTAAAGTTTATCTTCTACATATTTTTCATCTTTAGAACATTTCGAAAATTTATGTTAAACATATCCAATGGCATTTCAAACTGACTGATTTTGGTGGTACAAATGGCTGACTGACTGACTGATTGATTGACTGACTGTTCGACGACTGACTTTAATATATAGCAACAAAGGCATGGCTTGCTTATTGTTAACACACATTCCATTTATATATAGTATCAAAAATACTTTATATGACTTCATTTACAAATTTTAAAAATATTTTAGGTAATACCGTTAACAAAAATACTTGACAAATAGGAATTTCGCTTTTCATTTCTTGACAAATTCACAAAAATAGTTTATATTAATTTGGAACCACAAATTAGGTGACTTGTATGCATATTCATGTGTGTAAATGTGTGTGATTTAGTGTCTGTGCGAAGTTGTTTCTCTGTGTGTGGTGTGCCTTATGCCCAGTCCTTCTTGATTTCAAAGGTCCAATCCCATTTCAGATGTATGTGCTTGTCATCATCCGTGAACACCGATGAAACAGAGTAGGTGCCCCTTGACACCATACCCGAGGGCGCCTCCTCAGCTGGCGTCAAATAGAATTGAATTTCCTTCTTGGGGGGATAGGAGCCAACCATATGCGTCATTTTATCCACTGCGATAAAACAGGTAATTATATTATACAAATATCATTATAAATATTAAGGTATATGCATAAAAAGCAACAAAGCAGGCTTACCAACAACTTAAAGCAATAAAAATTAATGATCCAGTATGGGTTAGGCATTAAAGTTATAAAGATATATCGTATTTAATATTGTTTCAGCACATTATTAAAGTAAATATAGCAAATGTTATTAAAACTATATAAACCACACTAAATATGCCGCAGAGCAAAGCTGTGCCATCGAAACTGCTACCCATGTTTATTATAAAATAGAAATGTGTTTTGCGTGAAGGTAGAAAACATACTAACTAACTAGTTAGCTAAGGCACGACAAATCCAGTCGGCCATGACAATCTAAAGCCCTAAAAGTGCGGCAGAACCGAACTGGTCATATGTTACACAAGCCTGATTAAACATATTCTTAGTCATTTTTAGTTTCATGTATATACAATACATGTTTACATACACTTTTATAAATAGAAAATATCTGTTTATCGAGAGACAGATTGACAGCTTCTAATTTCTTATGAACGTATCGGTACCAGGCAATTGTTATGTTGCTCATTTTGCGAACGATATGCTTACCTGGCACTCCCATTCGATAGGTCTTTTGCACATACTTAAGGCCATGAACAATTTCGCGTTGCACAATAAAATCGATGCGCACCTTGTACTGAACACCTTCCTTAATCACAAAGATCTACGGAGAAAGTCCAACAATCAGTTAACTCTGCATATGGTAGCATTATACAAAAACTCACCTGCTTCTTTAAGTGACTAATATCTCCACTCAAATCTAATTCCATATCATCGCGTCCTTCAACGACAAGCGCCAGTTTCTTAACAATCACCTTTCGGGGATCATTGGGATCTTTTTTATATAGATTAAAACATGCACATTTTTCTTTTTAGTCTGTTATCAATATTTATGTTTCTATATATTTACCAACGATTATAGTTTCGGCTTGAGCAGCACCCAACAAAGCCTCCTTATAGCGGCGCAAACTTTCGTCTTCCTGATCGGCAGCCATTATCTCCTCAATTGTCTTCTCGGGGGGAGCCTGATAGTTGGCATCATGCACATCGTCATCATGTGGGTCGACATTTTGGTGCGTCTCTGTTTCAGCCATGGCAATCTACTGAAAATATTCATATTGAATATCAAAAAATAAGTTTTATATAAATGCAAATCTACCATGGTAATCTATAAACATAATTTGTAAAATTAGGGGTATATACATGTTTCTATTTTTAAGTGATCGATAATTTATTTCCGTAGATTAATTACTAAGCTTATTCAAAAATATGTTGTATTGTTCTAAAGTTTATTTGCTGTTGCCCATCGCATCACTTAACTGTCTAAACACTATTTGTATGTACTCCAAATACGCAAAAGTTTGTATAATTTCTTGACGTTCAATAATATTGATTAAAATCGAATTATTAACGCATAAGTGAACGCCGCTTAGCCGTAGAAAGAAAGCTTGCCAACCCATGGATGCAGCTGAGCTTGTATGCAAACATAAATACATATACATATACTTAAACACATACACATACATAAATATATATGTATATATACATATGTATATAGACCTGGCCGAATACGGACTCGCAATGGCAGATAAGGCAAAAAACAAAAAACAAAAAAAAAAAAACAAAAATATGTATATACACAGCGATAGAGCGAAAAGGCATGAGGGCGCTCGACCGGCATTGAATAATATTGACCAGAATGGGTTGGCTGCTATCGCCCCCCACACGCATACACAGACTCACACACATGTACATATATATACACACACGTTTAACATTTCTTTTTTTTTTTTATCTGGTTTTTGTTGTTATTATTGTCATTGCTGTTCATTATCTAAATACACGTTGCTTAGCTTTATGCCCATTTCCTTTTCTGTAAAACATTTAGTTTGTTCGATTTCAATTAAAAATTTGCTTAAATGGTTTTTCTATATGCATAATCTATTAATTTAAATATTGTTGTTGACTTATTGTGGGCATAATAATAACAATAATTGTTATTCTGACGTATGGCCAGCGACAAACGAGATAATAAAATTGTATTTTTATACAGTTTTGTATATTTTACTTTCAGACTTTAAGTATACATATTACTCACATAAAGCAAACGAAAAAAATACGAATTCTAAGAAAAAACGTTTTTTTGGCAACACAAATTCCAGTATGCCATTGTGTTTGAATTTGAATTACGAAACGCAAATTAATTAAGTGTGAATGCAAAATAAGCAGGCCAAAGGCAAAGCGAAATACGAACACTCAGAAACAAGCAAACCACACGATCAAAAGAAACAAATTTCAAACACACACAAATCCAGTCAAGCAATTGATCGAAGAACAATGGAGAAAAAATAGCTTAGACGACCCCCCGTCAAAACTGTGAGCAATTCTGACCGAGGAAATTGTATTCAAGGAAAGTAACGCAGCGATGACGCTGCTGCTGCTTAGACAGCCTGATAAAATAATGCACGGCACGCAGCGGCAGAGACCCAGACGCATGAATCACACACACTAACACAAGCGCATACATCCGCACCCACACGCATTGGCCGCATAGGCCGGTGTTCTCCGATTATTGGCCAGCAAAATATATTCGGGAGTGGCATATCTATGGCTAGAGATAAGCGTTTGTTTCAAAAGAATTTGTTAACTCAATATTGTTATTTTGCCTGCACACACACATGTAAGCACACGTGTAAGTTGCTAATTACAACTTACCCCTCTATTTTTCGAATATATGTTTCAAAAATTTGAATACGCGATTTTTTTCCACAATATATTTATAATACAAATAATTTTAATACTTTGATAAAAACAAGGAAAACAACAAAAAACGCGCAGTAAAAGGTGCAAGCTGTGACAATCTGATAGAGATGAGTGAGGACCTTCTTTACTCGATACTTTAGAGAAAATACAAACTTATCGACTCATCGATTCGTACATTTTGAGTAACTAATAACTAAAAATTTTCTTATAGATATAGCAACAATTATTATAAAAATTAAGTATATATCAATATAAACCTGGTCTAAAATAATATTCAGATACTAATGGACCAATTTTTAACAAGTTGTAACTAATTTTTAAACTAGCGGGTACTTTAAGTGCTCTGTTCTAAAAGTAATCGTGAATGTAACTAACAAAACCAGAAACAGCTGTAAAAAAGATTACTTCATCGCCGCATTAAAGTCTTAACAATAATCAACATAAAATGCAAACTTCACAATATTTAAATCAACTTCACACCGCCGACAAATTATCCGAAGAGCCATGGCCAGAAGATGCGACGCTTTATCAGGTAAAAGAAGTGCAGCAAAATAATATGAAATATTTATATGATTTTCTATTCCCGCCAGCCCTTCGAGGCGGAGCAGATTTTATTACCAGAGAGCGCTAGTTGCTTGGCTGTGAAAGCATATTTAAAAATGTGCAATTTGCCGTTTGGTATACGCACTTGCGGGAATGCGGAGCACATGTCACCCGGCGGTCGAATGACCAAGCTACCATTTATCCGGGCGGGTGCATTTTTATTTGCGGAGTTTGAGCCAATTGTGAATTTTGTGGAGCAGAAAGATATGGCCATAGGCAGCTGGCAAGATGAGGATGAAAAGGCAGATATGCGTACTTATGTTTCGCTTGTAGAGAACATCTTCACTATGGCGGAGCTGTATGTAAGCTTTAAAAACGAACGAGTCTACAAAGAGGTCACTGCACCGCGAAATGGAGCCGTTTATCCGTGGCCATTGAATGTTATTCAAAATTATAGTAAACGTCGGAATGCACTGCGTCAATTAAAGGTCTATCAGTGGCACGATCTGAATATCGATCAAGTTATTGATAAAGTGGCCAAATGTTGTGAAACACTCGAATATAAACTGAAGGAATCCCCAGATACACCCTACTTCTTTGGTGATCAGCCTTGTGAATTGGATGCCATTGCTTTTGGTCATTTGTTTACGATCTTAACAACAAGGCTGCCAAACATGGCGCTGGCACAAACTGTACAAAAATTTGGTCATTTGGTGTCATTTTGTCGCTTCATCGATGAGAAATATTTTCAAATGAGGTGCTTGCAAGAATAACTGTTAAATGGCTCACGCTCCTATCATTTAGTATATATGTAAACGATGTATGACAATATCATATTAATTTGTTTAAGTTTCGCTTATTTTTAGCCCTCAATCGTACTGTTAATATTTATATTCAGCATTTATCCACAACACTTTAAGCATTTACCATGCTTTGTACAATACAATTACCTTAATGCAGTTAGATTTTTAATTTGTGTCACGGCTTCGCTTCAACAAACCACAAATTGAATTAAATAATTATTGAAATATTATTTAATAACTCAATATATTCTTTTACAGCAAATAAATACCTTACCTCTGGGCGCAACTAACAAATACTTTTTCAACAAAATTAAAATTAGTGTTGATAATAATTGTTAAATATTTTGTATAATAAATGTTAAATAAATATGAATACCAGTTTAATTGAAGTTAATTTGTATATTTATACCGAGGAAATAGTTGATCTGTTATTCTGCAAAGATTGGTAAGATTTTCTACCGTTTAATACAATCACTCAACACTGAACAGCAGAGGCCGCTGTAAGCAAAATAAATGGAGTTTTACAAACGAATATTGTAATCTCGGCCTGATAGAGATTCTGCAAATCAATAAATAACTCTCCATTTAGGCTCCCAAATCTAGCGTACAACTAAGTAGTATTAATTGTAATAGCCATAAGCACACTATCTAGTTGTGTTTACACAACTGAAAAGAAACAATTCAGACTTTAATAAATAAGCAACAAATTTGGGTGCACTGTAAAAATATATATGCAACATTTTATTCAGCGTAGCTTAAATAGATATTTGTTTATTCATTTCCTAAATGGTTTGATGGTTTGAATTTCGCTTTTGTGTAAACATTTTCAGCGCCAATTTACATAATATAATTTATAAATATTGAATTCGTATGAAATTCAATAGAATTGCATACATAAATTCATTTTGCAATGTACATGGTGTGTTTTTATAATATAATCATACGTAATTATTACAATTGTTTAAATGGAAATATATGCATCGTAATCGTTAAGTATCTTGCATTCAAATATATTTATAAATATGTATATATATTTGTCGCTGCATTTAATATTTATTTGGTACCTCAACTTTAAAATTGATTTTTTTCTTATTATTTTACTCTTTTTTTTTTTTTTTTTTTTTTGTCCAATACGCTAAACGGTACACAATTAACACAACACAATAATAATAATAATAATTATAATAAAAAATGATTCATTTAAGGGGGAGGTCAAAAATCGAATTTGAAGAAAAAAAACCTTTAAAAACCAAACCAGAAAATCGAACAAACGCCATCGTCCTCCATTGCCTCCTTTTCGTCTCCTTTCTGATGCAGTTGGTTTCTCAGTTGCAGCAACAGCAGCAGCGCCGCTTGCGTCAGCGCCTTTCATACTTGGTCACCGGCACAGACAGACGCGTGCGCAGTCCATGGGACGGGGCTGCGGTGCTGCTGCTGCCTGCGCTGCTGTTCGATCTGCTGCGCTCCGTTGCGGAGCGACGCCGCTTGTTGTTGTTGTTGATGCTGTTGCTATTTGCTGGCAGTGAAAGATTATTGCTTTTGTTGCGCGTCGATGATCCGTTACCAGTGGCGTTGCCCTCGCTATAGCGCTGCCTTTTGCTGATCACAGCAGTATCTGTATGTGTGTGTGCGTGCGTGTGAGAGAGAGTGTGTGTAAAATAGTTGGTAATATGAATGCAAAAGTTTAATGTGATTTACGAATTACATTTTCTAGCTTAATTATCTTTAACGGGGGCAGTAGCACTCCCAGTTAGACCATCATCAACTATAACATCATCATCATCAACATCACCATCATCATCATCATCATCATCATCATTATCAATATGAACAGCTGCAACATCAACATCATTAACACCATTCCCATTGCCATTCTCATTGTCATTGCCATTGTCATTGTCATTATCAGCAGCCAATACCTGAGGCGCATCCACAGCGGCCAGTTCTTCCAACTGTTCCACATCAGCCATTTCTGCTGTTTGCCAAAGCACATTGTAAAACAAATGTAAATCCGAAACAAACAAAAGATAGAAAACAAAGAGAAAGAGAGAAAAAAACATTGGGCAATTTGCCATGATAATAATAAATTTTGATTCAAATTTTGAATAAGTTTTTGGTTTTTTTTTTCTGGTTTGCTTGTCATTTGGCGCTATCAATGAGAACTTCCCATGGATATGACGATGACGTTGGCGCAGTGATCCTTAAGATGTTAGTGTAAGAGCATGTATGCATATAAATGAATTAGGCATATGATAGGGAAATATCAGTTATCAATTAAAAAAGAGTTATTTCTAGGCTCTTACTGTCTTTAGTAAAGTAGAACAGAATATGTAAATAAAGAAGAAAGGAAATATGTATAAAGTAAAACACTTTGGAATTAGGGATAATATAAGAGGTTCATGGCACTCAATATCCTACGCTGAAACTATGAATATGATGAAGCAGAATGATTTGATTATGATGAATAATGAATGTTAGGTGATTGAGATTTGTTAGGGCCTCGATTGGCAGACACTTACCTTTAGTGGGCAGTTTGCGTTTGGCTAACGAATTGCCAGTTCTGCTTTCGGACGCACTTAATCGTCCGCCGTTGGCGTTGCGCTTGAGGCCCGGATCAGAACGTCGTTCGCGAGTAGTAGCCAAATTGGCAGTGATCGGTTGATCGGCACTCTTTTTGGCCACATTCTTGCTGCTGTTGCCGCCATTGGTCGACGAACTATCCTGGTCAAGCGCTGCTGCAGCTGCGGTGGCTGCGGCATTGGCTCGCTTAAGATTGGCCGGCATGCGTTTGGGTGGCTGCATGGCGCTGGCAGCGTTGCCCGATGAGGTAGTTGCAATATCATTGCTAGCGCTCGTCGCTGGTTTCTGTGGCGACCTTTGTTTCAGATCGTCCTGCTTCTTGTGCATGCCCACATCCAACCAGTATTTAAGTTGCGCCTCACGCTGTCGCTGCATCAGCTCCTGGCCGGCAGCATATTTGCTAAGCATCCCCTGTAGCTTCTGCACAGTCTTGTAAACTGTCTCTGCCGCAATCAGGCCGTAATCGAACAGCGAGCACATGTGCAGTATAAAATTGCGATAGAGATTCTTACGTACAATCTCATGACCTTTGGCATCCAGGAACATTTCGCAGGCCAGTGGCAGCTGGCAGTCACCTACAAAGCCATGGCGCATCACATGCAGGTTCCAAAGCTTCATTAGCTCCTTTTCGCCTTCGTTGACATCGGAGAACTCATCAATCATTTGTATGGTCTTTTGGCGCAGCCAAAGTGGATCGCTCTCGCCTTCCGAATCAATGTCCAGCTCTTTAGGATGCACTGGCAGGCAGGTCTCCGTATGATGATACAATCTATGGGAATGATATATAAATTTTCATCTAATGACCATCATAAAGTTAATTGCTCACCTATTGTGCCCGGTTATGTATGAACGCTGATTGCTAATGTCATCCTCATCCAACTCTAGGAATTCATCGAGGCAGGTCTTCTGACGCCTGGGCCTACATACCATCAAGCTAGTGACTGAGGTGCGTCTTACCGGACCGCAGGTGCGTGCAAATGATGAGCCCGATGGTCCGGCCAAATCATAGGGTGACCCGGCATAGGATCCATCGTAGGCATCATTGATGGTCACATCGATACGAGCACCGCTGCCCGCCGGCTGATACGTAAAATTGAAGCGCGCATGGCACAACTTGAGATGCTTTAAAAGCGCATACAGACGCAGACAGTCTAATCCACACCACGGACAGTTCAACTCCTGTGTATACTCCGTCTGTTGACGCGTATTGTTGCTGTACATAAAATTGTATACGATTTGTATGAGCTCCGGTACTGCTTTGCAGACACTTCCATTCTTAAGGCCGTTACAATTGTTATTGTTATTATTATTGTTATTGTTATTGTTGATATTGATGTGGTCCGCCTCGGTATCCAAATGCTGTACATAACGTTGTATATCGGATGCTGGAATAAGTTCGGGTAACTGCTCATTAGACAAAGTCAAATGGAATTTGAGCATAGGACTCTGCTGGTACACATCGTAGGTCAATGAAAGTGGAATGTAGCTGTCAGGCATGGTCTCCCAGGTGCATTTCTTTGGTGAGAACGATTTAATGCTCGACGAATTCAACGGCTGGAGCATTGCCTCGTATTCGCCCTCAGTGATAAAACCACTCGACTTTTCATACAATATTAACTCCGATCCATACATCTTCTCATTGCTGCGCGATCGCTTGTTGGGCGGTGTTGCTGTTGGAAATTAAATCACATAAATAATTTATATTTAACAAAGCTTTGCCGCACTTCTCACCTGCATTTTCATCATTGCACGTCTGTGGTTGCATTTTGATACGAAAGAGCAGCTTGTACAGCGTATGCTGATCGCCCATGGGTCGCATTGTCTGCAGAGGGATACTAATGGTTGCATGCTCATTGACGCCCTCATTTGGATTGTAAACTATTTGGCAGCTCTTGCTCAACAGCTCTTGAAAATCCAGTGTGCTGTCCTTGCGCTTGCTGCGCGTGATCTTATAGAGTGTTGTTTCCACACAGACCCTTTCACCCGGCTTACAGAGTAGCTGATCCTGTCCCTGCCTCAGCAGATCATCGGAGTCCTGTGGCTTGAGCTTCTCGTGTAACGAGTCGTAAATTATATGCAGGTAGTTTTGGGGTACAGCCTCAGACTTTTGTGTGATTATGTCCAAAATGGAGTCGATCTTGAAATTCGCACGTTTCTTGTTATTTCGTGACATGCGCTCCTTCATATAACTAAGTGTCCGATTTAAGAATATGGGCTACAGAATGAAAAACACAATATATACCTCAATTCGTATGCAAAAATTAATTACTAGCTTACGTTTGTTTCGTGCCGATTGCGTAGGTAGCGATAGATTTGTGTGGGTTCTGCAAAAGTTTATTGATTAGTAACACTTCAGCTGAACATGCTAAGAAAGTTACAAACATACTTTCAAATGCCTGTAAAAAGAGTTCCTGCTCTTGTTGATGTCCATTCAATTTCGCATGGGTTTCATTGTGATTTGTTGTTGAAAGATTTGCTACTGCTGCCGCTACCGACGCTGGCGCTGCCAACGCTTCGTTTGTGGCAGCATCTGCATGTCTGCCTCCATTGCTTACACCATTTATGTTGTTTGCCACAACACCCGCATTCTCGCCATTGTCCCTTTCACGTTTCTTAGTGGGTGCCATTGTTTTGAGGGGGAGGCGGAGCGTGCTACCTTTGCCTCAGTCGCTTTACAAACGCACCGCCGCTACAAACACACGCACTAACACACTTTGCCCTGCTGCCTGCTGTAGCGTTGCTGCACTTTGAGCAAACACGAACTATCGCTGCATTTGTTTGTTAACACATTTTTATGATTTGTTCAGTGCGTGAATTTTGTTTATTTCGTCTTTTTTCCGTAATTTGTTGCGTGTTTTCGCCTTTTTCTTTTTCGGCGCGAAACCGTATGCTTTGTGCAGCGTTTCTGGTGTTATTATAGGAGCCGTGTCACGATACAATTGAATGATGCGTGCTAATAAATTTAATATTTGGCTATATTAGAGTCGGAGGTATTTTCTGATCTGTTTGAATTTTATTATAATTCTTGCTAATTATTTAGTGACACAAATCAAACTTTAATTAGATCAAAACAAACTATACATTTTTAAGAATCCATAAATCGTACCGTGCATGTGGCCATTCAACTAAAACACACCCCCGCGGTGTTTTACAACATTGTATTTGTCTAAGTCTTAATTCAGTAATTATTTGTTTAGTTATCTTTAAAAGATCCTTATAATGTTTACCATTCTTAAATTACGGCTAATATTTTTAGATTTATGAAAAAAAAAATAAAATAGAATTTCTGTTTGTAATACATATTTAAAAAATATATATAACATTATGTTGTCAGCTGTTTTCCAGTGTTGAATTTCGATGAATAGCAGTCTCATATATTAACATAAAAGCGTGCGCTGTTGGTTGCAGCTTTGAGTAGTCTTTACAAAATCGTAATAATTTGTAAAATAAATAGGTAAATATTGATATATAATACATTTGCGATCGACTTCTTGTTAAAGTAAAATAGATAAAATATCGACAGTAACTAATAACACTCAGTGATAACTTGACAAGTTTCAAACAAACACACACACATACAATTTTAAACAATGCCTTTGCTTAATTTAGTTTAACAAATTATTTTACAGGCCACTACCGGCAACTGTTTAAAATCTTTAAGAATTCTCTAAATAGCTCAGCCTTTATCGTACAAAATGGATAAAAATAGCACAGCCTTGTATAAAAAAATGCAAGCCGAAGTTGAGTCATATCAAAACCTACAAAAATGTAAGCAAATTATAAATATTGTCTGCGATGTGTGCTTCTCATATGTACATTTTTCGTTTGTAGCTTGTGTTAAGGTCGTAAAGCAACGAGCACTTCTTGAGAGTCAGCTGAATGAGAATAAGTGTGTGCTAGAAGAATTAAATTTGCTAGGCCCCGAAAACAAAGTTTTCAAGCTATTTGGCCCTGTTCTGGTGAAACAGGATCTGGAGGACTCTCGACAAAACGTTGCCAAGCGCATTGAATACATCTCTAAAGAATTAAAAAGTTCCACGGACACACTGGAAAACATGTATGTTAACTGAATTTCCGTCACTATTAAAATATATTAATTATTTTTGTTTTGCAGGGAAAAGGATATGCTGAAACATCGCGAGGCTGTCTCTAAATATCAACAGCAATGGCAAGTCGCGGCTGCCATGAAATAATAGGAACTGCTTTAATTATTATTTATTACATTTTGTCACTTTAAATAGACATACGCATTGAAAATCAAATAAAACAGTTGAATACATATATTGGTGTATGTCCTATACTATTATTGTATTATTTCAGTGTATCTCATGTATGTTTTTCTAGGCTTATTTTCCATTTGTTCCTCTGTTAATGTCATACGGATACAAATCGACTTTCGATAACATTTATAATATCAGTCTGGCAGCCCTGATTGGTGTGCGAGCGAGATGCATTAATCGAGAGCATTTAAAACACTGAAAATTGTACCACAAAAATTGCCACGAAGAACAGAACTCTCTTTAGTGCCGCATCAAAATTAAACAATTGAAGCTGTATTGTCAGCAAATTAAGTCTTTAACATATTTGTTGAGGAAAGCGATAAAAAAATGGGATCAAGTCACAGCGTTCACGTACCCGGCGGTGGCACCGAAGGTAAATTACCACGTAAACTGTGTCAATGTCTCTAGAAGAATTGACAACCAATCATATGCATACACGCACACACTGACGTAAACGAAAAATAAACACAATTTCTGTATTTTCAAACACAACAATAGGTTACCACGTACTCAAGGTGCAAGACAACTCGCCCGGCCAAAAGGCTGGCTTGGAGGCGTTCTTTGACTTTATAGTAGCCATAGCAGGCACTCGTCTAGACCAGGACAATGATATGCTAAAGGAGCTCCTGCGTCAGAATGTGGACAAGCCTGTTCGCATTACTGTCTATTCGAGCAAAACACAAACCGTTCGCGAGCTAACATTGACGCCTAGCAACAGTTGGGGTGGCCAAGGACTGTTGGGCGTTAGCATACGTTTCTGCTCCTTCGAGGGTGCCAATGAGAGTGTGTGGCACATTCTGGAGGTGCATCCCAATTCGCCGGCCGAACTGGCAGGTCTTCGTGCCTACAGCGATTATGTGATCGGCGCTGATGCCATTCGCCATGAGAACGACGATCTATTCACACTGATCGAGACACACGAGCAGCAGCCACTCAAGATGTACGTCTACAATCTGGACGATGACGCTTGCAGAGAGGTTACCATCAAACCGAACACGGCTTGGGGCGGCGAGGGAGCTCTTGGCTGTGGCATCGGCTATGGCTATCTGCATCGCATTCCAGTGCAGCCTGCACCGGCGCCAGCTCCTTCAACGGGACCTGCTGCTGCAGCTACACCCAGTGGCCAATCGAATCCGGTTACGGCGCCTGTTGTAGCCACCAACAGTGCTGTTGTCGCACCAACGTTGCCTTATATACCGCCGCTGGCGAACACATTTGGCTCGACCAACGCTGAGATTCGGCCACCAACTGTTGAGCCACCGGCACAGAGCATATTCAAGACCTATTTCAATCCGGATGATACAACGGATGCATTAAGCGCTGCACTTGAGAACCAGGCTACAATTGCTGAGCCCCAAGTAACCGCCCCTGCCGGCAACATAACACCTTCTACAACTCCAGCTCCAGTTGCTGCTGCTGCTGAGGCTTCAGCAGTACCACAACCACAACAGCCACTTGCACCACCAGCGAACATCTATATACCCGGTGTCTTCGATCCCAATGTCCCACAACAGAGTACGAATGTGAGCGTTGGCGGCATACCGGCTGCCCAATTGCCATTCCCACAAGCAACTGCAGCAACGTTGCCACCACCAGCCGTGCCCATGTTCTCGATGGCCGGATTGCCGCAGCAACAGCAGCAGCAGATCTATATGACCGCACCGGCAGCTCTATCGTATCCTGCTGCTGGAGCCGCTGCCCAGACCGTGCCCACGTACCCTCAGGTGCAGCCATCTATGGGCGGTCTATTTCCTACTCAGCCAACACCGCTGCCGCCGCAGATGGCGCATGCATTTGCGCAGCCACCACAGCAACAGCCGCAGTCACAGCCAGCAACAGCAGCCAGCACTGAACAAACACAGCTAGGAGCACCACCTCAAGCAGCAGTAGCCGCACCACCACCTGCGATGTCAAGTGCTTAGGCTCCACTCACCAGACAGATGCGTTAACCACTTAGAACTTCTGTACGTTGTTGGCGACTGCATAAATTGTCGTTAAGTTTAATAATGTGATTTGTTTTTATGATTCTAATTGCGATGAACCGAAATCACAAGTGACAGCTGTCAAATATTTCAGTGCAAAATGCATAAATATAAAGCGATACATTTACATTTACATTTATTATGAAAAAAAAAACATGTATGCACGCTATATATGTGTATATGTATATGCAAAGTACTGTAACATATGAATAAATTTTGTATGTGGAGAGAAAATGCGCAATGCGAGCTACATCAAGGATTAGTAAACAATTTGATTACTTGTGCAATGTTTAATGATGTTTTTTAATTCTCTATAAGATACTTTATATTAGATTTACTTTACACATTATGTATAGCCCATTGGGCCAATCATCATCTCTTTTTCAGCTGCGGGTCTACAGGATTTGATGAATTTGTTATATCTAGGTTTCTCATATGACTATTAAACTTTGCATTTCATGATTAAAAGCATAACTAATTCTGGATTATTTTTTATATAATCGTCTCATTAAGATATTACAGTTTTGAAGGTCAAAGATTTGGTGTCCCCCTACGTCCTTCTTGACAATTATTTTATAGGGGTGACGGTTACGGTTTGATGTCTTTAGACTTGACAGATTTAACAGTTCTTACCTTCTTAGCTTCAAATTTAAGATTCAAATCACTTGTTACTGTATTCGCGATCAGTTCTCAAGCGAAATGAAGTTCGGTCTATTGATCGCACTAGTTGGATTGTCAGTGGCAGCTGCTAACTATCCATCGAATGTAAGTGCTAATATAAAAAAAAGATTCATTTGATTAATCGCATAATTATTATGCAGAATCCACTAGATCTTATTACACAGGTGGTGCAACTAGAAAATGAGAATCAAAGACTTCAGCAGGTTATAGCAAACTTAGTAGAGAAAGTAGCTGACTGTCGGTACAAGAATCAACTAGTTGAACATCTAAAGATGGTGGAGCAAATACTTAAGAATAAGTGCAATTCAATCGTTGGTGGTGGTGGTGGTTGTGTTGGTGGTGGTGGTGGTGGTGGTGGTGGTGGTTGTGGTGGTGTTTCCATAGCGAACCTTGGATATTTCCAGCATTTATTGAATAATGTCAGGGAAGTGAAGCTCAACATTCAGGCTATAACTAGCAATCTACATTCGGTGCAATATACGCTGAACAACTTCTGGAATCAATTGAGACAAAAGTGCTATGGTTCAGTTGTTAGAGGATTAAACAATGATACAGAAGTCAAAACTACTGAAGTAGATTCATAAACTATTCTTTGTGCACAAAAATGCATACTGCAAGCTACATCGATTAATAAACGATTTTATTCCTTGAGCAATGTTTAATTCATATTGTTTTATTTTCCGTAAGAATTGTTCTATACAATATAGAGCCCATTGGACCAATGTCGTATAACTTTGTTTTTCCCCATACGTCTGCTTGCCCGATTTTAGACTTTTCCAGGCAATATTTTATAAGGCTTAATTAAGGTTATACATATATAATCTGATGCGATTTTAGTGTAAAGATCTAACGGTTTTTACCATGAAGCTGAAATAATTTAACAAATATATAGCGTCCAATGGCTCGAATTGCTGCAACACGAGCGTCTGAATGAGAAGCTGCATGAGAAACGAATTGGTAATTAAATTATCCGACATTTATTTCAAAAATGAGCTAATTGAAGATATAAAGGCTATGAAAGATATGGAAGATATTCGAGCAGCTACCACTGAATTCAGCCAGCAATCAGAGTATAAGGATACGTAATGAATGGAACAATCTACAATCGACTCAAAAGAAAGTTGTGGAATTGATGGAACTAATAACTGCCCAGCACGTCCAATCAGCATGGAGTCGTGGGTCCCGACTGGCTGGTTATACATCAAAGCAAGGATGCTTCCGAGAACTTCCATAAAAGTTGGGATGTGTGCCTCAGGAACTTCGGTGTGTAACGCAAATACTTATGGATTTGTTATGCCAACAAAAATATTATAATATATATTATCAAATTATTCTACAACATTCTAAAAATGCATAGCAAATTCGATTCTCTTCCGTTCATTTCGGCCAATCTAGCCACAATATGCTATGCATTAGAGCTGCCAACAAGGTATACATATATACATACATACATATTTGTATATCAGTATACAATATATAACTTTACAAATTTTTAATTAAATATACCAAAAAATATTGAAAAATATTTATATATTTAAGTATTTATTTATTATTGTATGCCATTTGCGTTAATAGCCAATGAAGACGACCATTTTTAAGGGAGTTAGGTTTAATTTTGGACTTTTCGTAAACGGGCGATAGTTGTTGTTGACATTATTAATAAACGTGAAACTACTTGACAAAATTGGGATTCTTCTTCAATATGACAAAGCCTTCCATGACGGGTGTTAGTGAAATATACTCATCGGTGGCCAATTCGGCGCGCTCGCCAATGGCCAGAAGTACGGGCGTGGTGTGTGTTTGGAAGCCGGTTATGGTCTTCGGCTTGCCCGCCTGGCCAACCACATCGATGGCAATGCCAACACGGACCGGCACCTGCAGCTGGTTGAGCTCCTCATCGAAGGTGATTAGCATGCGTGCCTGCATTGCGGGCACCAGGGTGTACAGCAGATAATGGGAACGATTGAGGATCAGATTCTTGACGTCAAGAAGCGATACCAATGTGGCCATCAAGCCCGCAACGGCCATTGGATTCATTAACTGGCGATCGCTGTGATACGGGCTGAGGGAGAGTGTGCCCTTGCCCAAATGTGTCAGACTCTGGGCAATGCGCACCATGAACAAATTGCTTGGATCCTTCGAGTGGTATTGGGCCAGCTGACGGAGCATCGAGGCGAGACGTGCATTATTGGTGCCAGCACCCACCAGTCCCATGGCAAAGATGGCATTGTGCGCCACCTCTGCGTCGCTGTCGTGTGAGAACTTGCTCAACGTATCAAGAATGTTCAGCTTCGGATTGGAGGCAGAAATCAGACCCAGAGCCAGGGGCACGGCTCGGCGAATAGAGGGCTCGCAGTAGCGCAACAGATTGCCGAACGAACGATACGCCATCTCTGCCCCAATATCCTCGCCCATGGCAATGAGAGCAATGCCCAGTACGGCGATCGATTGTGTAGCGGACAGATCTTTCTCGCGCTCCTTTTCTTTTTCCTTCTCTTTCTCCTTCTCCTTCTCCTTATCCTTGTCCTTCTCCTGCAATCGAAACATAATTAGCTTAAAGCAAACTGAGCTAAATGAGTCAATAAATTACCTTCTCCTTGCTTTTGTCCTTCTTGCTTTTCTCTTTCTCATCATCGGCGCTGGTGGACTCGTAATGGTCAGAGCAGATGTGAAGCAGCTGTTGAATTTTGAGCACGTTGCCAGTGCCAGCATAAGCACAGATGTCAACCATAGTGGTGGCCATGCTGCGGTACGGCTCCTCCAACACCTCCAGTGTCATCATTACGGCCTCTGTGGATTTCTGGCGTCCCAAATAGAGGAGACCCAAGCCCAGCCAAAGGAAACGCGTATAGGTATCCTTCAGATCCGTCTTAGTCAGACCCATGATGGTCTGCAGCAAGATCTCGGTAATCTCAGCATTGCACGAGCCAACGCTTATCAATCCCAGCGATAGAGCAGTTATACCCAGAATCTCAACACTGGCGGTTGTCTTGCCATTGCTGGCAAATATCGTCTTCAGCGTATCGATGACAATGGCCCGGTTCGAACCGGCATAGGCGATGCCCAAGCCCAAAATAGCGCCAATGCGCATGCAGGTATTTGGATTATCAATATAATCGGAGAGCAAGGCGTGTGCCGGATCCACTTCGTTGCGTATTCCGCAGTTGACAATGCCGCAGGCTAGCAAAGCGCCTGATTTTATGTTGTCGTCGGTGGAGTAGAGATATTTATCAATCATGGTTAAGCCACCATCCACATCCCAAAGCAGAATCAGACCCAGGGAGGCTGTAGCCGAGAGCATACCATGCTCCTTATTCTTGTACAACCACTTATTTCCATCCTCCGAGAGCAATTTGTCCACACCAAATCCCGCATTGACAAAACCATTGACAAAGCTGGCAGCCAAATTCTGCTTAGCCGAATCCACCTGAATGGATGCAAAGCGAGAGCGAGAGTTATCCAAATGCGATTTGTAGATATCTTCGGGAGTCTTGGGCTCCATAATGTCCAGCTCACGGGCCAAGTTCAAGAAATGCTTATTCAAATTTGCATTCGACATGATTTCCATTAAATCATCATAGTCCGGCAGAGACTCATCCAGATCCAGGCACACCTGCTGGCGTGCGAGCATAAA
Organism: Drosophila aldrichi; assembly: GCA_035045965.1. Taxonomy (NCBI): domain Eukaryota; kingdom Metazoa; phylum Arthropoda; class Insecta; order Diptera; family Drosophilidae; genus Drosophila; species Drosophila aldrichi. The sequence continues at coordinate 174,539 of JAWNOM010000013.1, read as the reverse complement.
GGCCAGTTGTTTTTGCATTGCTGGCTCCTTGGGCTCCTTAAATATTTCGCTGATCTTGTCCATGTCGTTTAGCATCAGCGCCAGCCGCATGGCCTGCGTATGCTGGTGGAACTTCCGGGCCAGCTGCAGAGCGGTCTCTAGAATGATCGTGTTGTCCGGCTCGGGCACGTAGGGGTAGCAAGACTGCAGATACAGGCAAACACGAGGATAGGCAGACTCATCCACATATTCGGCCAACAAATGCAAATGATCAATCTCGATGAGCAAATCGCAGGCATCGGCCTCTGCATTATGCTCCATATCGTATGGAATTATCTGCTTAACCAACTGGATAAGCTGAGTGCGGAACTCACCGGTCGTATCGTGATAGTGTGCCGATATTTCACCAGACAAATGGCGCACATATTCGTGGCCCCAGTCACCGATGGCCTGGGTACGATCGCAAAGGAAACGATAGGCCAGACAATCCTTGCCGCTGCCCATGGTCATGGAGAGCACTGAGATGATGTCAGCGCATAGCTGGCGCGAGCGTTCATCAGGCATATGCTTGTACACCTTTTTCATGGTCTCATAGTGCGGACGCATGAATTTCAGCGGTTTGGGCACCGATGTCATCGAAGTCGTTGAGGCGCGGATCAGCTTGGCCATCATTTCGAGTGCTGGCTGATACATTTGCTTGTCCTTTTCCTGCAAACGCAACACCAACATCTCCAACTCTTCCTTCAGTTGTTGGTCCTCATCGGACAGCTCAGGCTGCTGCTCTTTTTCATCCTTTTTGGTCTTGCCAGCTTCATTTCCCTTGCCTTTAAGTTCCTTGGCATCGCCCACAGGCTTTTTCTCCAGCTTGGTTTCACCAGTCATGCTGTGTGAGCCCTTTCTTTAATTTTACAAATATAAAAAAGTAGTTTGTTAATAATTCGGCGTTTACTTTTCTCCCTTTATTCTCTTTTTTTTCTTTACTACTCAGCAGAATTACAAAGCGCTTTTTGAGCTGTCAAAAGCATGAATTGCCAACTATTTTTAATTAGTGATGTGTAAGTATCGAAATATCATTGTTTGACAGACGTAATATTTATCGATTCTTTCGATAAGCTTAAATGCATTTTACAGCACTGACTTCAGTTTTGAAACACATGTTTTGATTTACTTTTGCGGCATTTTGCGGAAAAATAAAATGTTGCGAATTACACAAACTAAAAACACGCTCCTGGATGGCGCAACTATAGCAGATCAACTATATGCGACACCAAAGGATTGTGAAGATTTCTTTGAAAGCATTGAAAAACCCACTCAAATTGTTCCTACTCCACGGTCAACCTGTGAGTATCCCAATCTACTTTTCTATTTTATTTACCAACTTATCCTGTTTAAAGTTATACGCGCTGGCGTTTTAACAACAGTTCGCGGCTCTGCGTACATGGAATATGGCAATACTAAGCTGATGGCCATTGTAGCACCGCCGCGCGAATTGGTTCGTTCAAGTGCTCACCGTGTAAGCATGGGCGTCATCAATTGCTACGTGAATTTTGCAGCCTTTGCCACTGGCGACCTAGAATCAGTGCCGGAGCGTGAAAAACATTTAGGCAGCATGCTAACAAAGGCACTGGAGCCGCTAGTCTGTCGCAATGAATTCCTCAATTTCCAGCTGGACATTCGAGTGCTTATATTGGACGACGACGGCTGCCTGCTAAGCACCGCCATCAATTGCTGTGGCGTTGCTCTCATTGAGTGCGGCATTTCCACATACGATTTGATTACGGCATCCACGGCGTGCATCTATCGTGGCTATGTGTTTCTCAATCCCAGCGCTAAAGTCGAGGAACTACTCTGGCAACATCGTGGCGGCAATGCTTTGCTTGGCAGCAGCAACGCGAGCACCAATAAAGATAATACGGTACAAGAGCATGGCCTGCTCATCAATGCCAGCATGGACAGCTTTGAGCAGCTAGCGCAGTGCCAGCAGTGCGGTTACCTTAAGCCCGAGACCTACGTTCGACTGCTCGACTATACGCTGGAGATCAACAAGTCGCTGAGACATTTGATTCGACGCGTGCTCAGCGACCGAGTCAAGGAACAGCACCTACTGGACATGCGGGAACAGGAGGAGGAGCGCCTGGAGGATAAGCGTCTGGCGACAATTATTGAAAGGCTGAAGCAACAAGGTCTCCATGAGTTCATACAATCCAACATTAAGGAAGACCAGTATACAAAGAAATAAATGATGCGTCTAGTTGTACATAAAACTGAATGTTTATAATTTTAAGCTTATCACCTAAACTTGTAACAAATTTTGTGGCCTAAACAGCTGTGTTGTGATATTGTTTACAACCTCACCAGCACTACTGCTGATCGGTGGAGGCCTCCAGCACGGCGCCGGAGTAGGCCAGATCCCAATAGTGTTCAACCTGATGCTTTTGAAAGAATTCGCGCGCCATTTTCTCCATGGGAAAGATTTTGAACTTGATTTCGCCGAAATGACGACGCTGACTTGTACCCTCCCAGACGAGCACACATGAGTTGGGCACATCCTGGCCATCGTTGCCATTTACCATGTCCTCCTCCCACTTAATGCGATGCAACATGAGCCGCCGGTACTTCTTCTGCTGCTTGGGCCCACCCTCGACGACAACGACGCAGCAGTCACGGAATAGGACGACGCTGCCGGTCATTTGCAATTGCTTGGCATTTGTTTCGACTTTGAACTTTTTGCTTTGGTTATCCTGCAGATCGCGTATACGATAGACGCTTACGTGGACGCCGCAGCTGGTGTCTTCCTTCAATTTTCGCTGTTTCTTTTCGCTTTTCTGTTCGCTGGTCAGTTTCCGTGCGTTGTTGGCATCCTCGTGCGCCTTCTGCCGCTTGGCCATTTGCTCGCGCACATGTGCCTCGATTTTGGTTGGGTCCTGCACAGCGTCTGTGCCCAGCACACGCATCAGATTCGATATACGCAGCTTTGGCTCCGGTGGCGCCACTAAACCCAAACGTATCTTTTCCTGCTCTTCTTTCCAAGCTTCACGTCTATTCTGTCGACGCAGCTTTTTGCGTTCCTTTTTGGTAAGAAAGACGGGCAAGTAAACAGGTTTCAATGGCTCATCTGTGAATGGGAATGATATTCATGACATCAGCTACAATGTATTGGCACTTTGAGGAGGTCTACTCACTTGGCGGTTTCATTTGTGTGGGATGCTCGATAAGATTACTAATGGCAGTTTTACGAATGCTAATCTTGCCGCTCGTCTCATCCACTGTCTGCAAATCCTGGGTGAGTATGACTGAGTCCCACCACTCCATAGCCGGCACATCATCAGGCATATCTTGCTTGGGGGCAATCAAGGCCAGCTTGGTGGCAGATGAAATGCCCGTCTTGCGGGCTATTTGAGATATCTCGTTTTGCAGGCGCTCCAATTGGCTCTTCATGCGCATACGCTCCGCCAGTTGCTGGAATTTGCCGGGTTCATGGAAGCGCAAGGTGCGCTTATTCCGCACTGTCGGTTTCTGGGCAATCCGATCATCAAAATATTTAATGGCCTCGTCCTGACCAGCGCTGGCTGCACCGCTGTGACTGTTACCTTCGCTGCCCGTTGTCTGGCGCTGGAATACTTCGCGCTTCTTGGCGCGTATATTCGCCTTGAGCGTGGGCGTCACCGTAGGTATATTGATGGCACGTCCACTCTTGTCCACTGTTCGTCCCTCTTCATCTAGGATTAGGGGTTTGGGTCGTTCCTGCTGCTGTTGGGCAGCGGCAGCAGCGGCTGCCGCCACCGCTGTTGGCTGTTGTTGAATAAGATTGGCCAGATTTCCCGTTAGTTTTGCCCGTATTTGGGCTTGAAGTTCTGCAATCTTTTTGGCCTTTTCCGCGTCTTCAGGTGTTGGCTTCTTTGATAACGCCTGGGTGGCCAGCGCAACTGGCATTCCTATCTGAGGCACAGACGCCAGCAAAGGATCCTTATCACGAAGATTGCTAAGAGCACGTTTGCGCTCCTCGATCTCGCGCTGCGCATGCGCCATCATCAGCTTGATTTGTGTCGAGCTCAGCGAGGAGGCCATCGCATCGATGGGTGGCGCTCCACCATTCTTCTCCTTGACATCGAATCGTGACTTCTTTGGCACCGCATCGACGCCGACGTCGGGGCCAGCAGCGCTGCGTTTGTTGGCTGTAGCTGAAGCTGTTTTCGATTTCTGTTCGTCGGCGTCGGCGCTTTCTGCATCCTTGCGCGTTATAATGGACGACATAATATTCGCAATTAAATTGATCTGGCTAAAGACGTTATAGTTATTTACCAAAAAACTTTGCACATTCCGCAATATCCGCAATGCTTTTTTATTTTTGGTATAGAGTGTTTATCTGCAAAAACGTTTACGTGAAAATTTCTTAGGCAAAAAGACAGGGTTGTCCCATTCTTCTTTCTACTGGCAGCAACACTTGTGTTCACGTTTGAACTAGCTTAATCGAACTAATATTAAGAAATGAACTGCACATTTTGATATAGTTACATGGAAAATACTTTAAAAATATAACATAACATTGACCGCCAATTAAAAAAATAGTGTGTTTAAATAAGGTTTTTAACTTACTGTTGCAGTTGCTTATTCAGAATTCTTATCGATAGCAGCTCGTGGACTTAATTTTCACCGCTACACGCCATATTTCTTTGTGCAAACCAGAGTTAAAAAATTGTATATCGATACTTTCAAAATATCGATAATTTCCCATCTCTATAGAGAAGCGTTTCGTATATTTTTTTCTCGTCGTGTCTGTGTGTGCTTAATTATTTGTTGTGAAAATTAGGCGCTTTTATTGTGCATAAAACAGTGAAAAGTTGCATTTAACTGCAAGCATGGCATCAGAGGAAGAGAATGACGATAATTTTCAAGGTGAGTGCAATGTTTTTATCTGCTTTTTATTATGCTGAAAATTTTTCGGCAGAATCTGAATACCAAACCGTGGTCATGTTTAAGCGAGCAGCAGGCGTCAGCGGCTGCCGACGGTGTCTCGTTGCCGCTGCCGCGCTTCATTCGTTTTCTTATTATTGTTTTCATTTGTTTTTGTTGTGATTATCTATTACCTACATAAAGGAATGATGTCTCGTTTGTTGTAGCGGCATATTGTTACATATTTTTGCAAAATTGTACATATGACGCGCGATATTTCCCATTTTTTGTCTCCGTCATTCTAGACAAATTTATTATTGCATTTTGTGTGCCGTGTTTCGCAAATGCAGCTCCTATTCGGTATATAGCCATCTCGCTCGCACATAAGAAGTGTTGGCGAGCACAAAACATATGTTTTACCGTCTTGTTTTGCTCGTTCTTTCTGTTCGAAATTATGGGCGCGCAATAGGAAGAAAACGTGTTAAATAAGAAAAAATATAAAATGGCGATATATATTATAAAAGATTTATATTTTAGTAATATTGATGAATCAATATTATTCGGGTAATTGTTATTAAATATGATTATTTCGTAACTAGGAATGTATTTTATTACATGAAACATTTTATTAAAATGTGTTGTTAAAATGAGTCATTTTTGTCTATACCAATTGATTATTTATACATACACACTTTTATCAATTATAATATATTCCATCCTTACAATGTAATACAAAATGGTATTTTGAAAATGTTCATATTCAATTTTAATTCTTGTTAAATAGAGTGCTGTTTGATAAACAACCGCTCGTGCGATTAAATATGGCACTAAATAATACCAGCTATATGGGCACAAGTGTTTGCATTTATTTGCAAATTATTGGTAATTCTGATGTTAAGTGCAATATAGTTAGCTCGCTCTATCCTATAAAGTTTCATATGAGGGGAGAATATTTATATGAAAAATTCGTGTGTACACACTGCACTTGCGCGATGTCGACAACACTCGTTCACTCTCTCAGCTCACAAACGCACTCGCAACCGCAACCGACGATAACGCCGCGTGAAGTGGGCTGCTTTGGAAATTTTACGATTCATTGTTGCTTGGACGTGGCAGCCATGACGTGATTTCTGACTTTGACTAAGAAAATTTTTTGTTAAAATTACATTTGTAAATTATAGAAAACTTAAGGGGAATAAGTGCATTATTAAGCAAGCAACAAGAGCTCAATTAAGTGTAAAATTAAAAGTGTGTGAAAACTATTGCAATTTATACAAAAAAAAAAAAAAATAAATAAAAATTGTGTAAGAAAAAATGAGAGAAATAATAATACATACATATACACATGCATATGCATACTTATGCATGTGCAAAATAAAATTTAAATGTGTCCAATATGGAAAATATTATATTCCTATTCTGGTTTCCGCTTCTTCCCGTTATGTCGAGTTTTACTTTGTTGATTGATTTCTCCAGCTTTTTGTCTCGAGCGGATCGACGTTTAATCTGTCCGTTTAAATTTGACACAGACAGTTGCCACCATTTACATTTACAGTCGTCGTTCAATATCATTAACGTAGCCGTGTATATTTTATTTAAGTGTGTACATATATACATCCATGCAAATACATACATATATTCTGTCGTCTGCTTGCGTGCGAGAGTTGATTCGCTTGTGTACGGCAAGAGCAGCAGCTCCCTCGCACTGAGGAAGCTTACGTACATACATACATTTGTATGTACGAAAGGTATATATATGTGTATGTGTGGTTTGTATATAGGTGTGTGTTATGCACGCGCGCGCTCCAGCAGCACTCGTCCTCGTCGTCGTTGCCGTTGCCCTGTCTGTCTCGCTCACGCTCGCGCTCAACCACCAAAGACGTCAACCAACCGCTCTCTCAACGTCGTCGTCGTCTTGTCGCCGACGAAAATCAGCCGCTGTCGATGTCGCCAACACCACCGCCGCCGTCATTATTTACGCGATTTCAATTAATTTATAAATAATTATACTTCCAACAACAAACACAAAATCGTCAGCAATATCAAGTTTTGTGCATGTATAACAATTGCAAAAAAGTGCTTCAATTTTAAAATAAGAAGAAAAAAGAAAACGGGCGAACATACAAAGTAAGCAACAGAGGGTGGTAGAAAAGAGAACAAAATTCGATGGAATGTTGACAACAACAAATACAGAAGGACGCCGGTTCGGACAAATATAGTAAAAGAATAATGTGAATTAATAATAATATTTGCTTGTTTCATAAATATCCCCTTCTGTTTTGAGCTTTGAAAAATAAAAATAAAAAAAATTAGTAAATAAATTGTCATCAAACGCTGTTGCATTTGGCTGCGAATATGTCCTAGATATTGTATGTGGGCAGCAATTTTCCATATTTAAATTGAACGTGTGATATGCGCGCACATCACTTTGTTATTTTTTTAGGGCTCTATCGATTAGATGGCCACCTATCGATAGTCGGTTTATGCAAATTGTTGAAATTGATGTAGGATTATTTCTAATAACAATAACAAACACTGCATTCGCCGTGACGTCAGTGTATGTATATATGCTTGCTCTCTTCTCTCTTTGAATCGTCTCGCTTATTTCACAACTCGGCATTCCAACAGCTGTCTGCGCGCATTGGCCTATGGTATGAGAGGGGATTTTATATCGCGCAAGGCCTAATTTACGCCAAATATAGCAAAAATAAATTAAAACTACAAAAACAGGTCTTTCACCAGTATTATTTTGTATGAATTTTGTGTGTTTTCATTCATTATTATAATATATTGTTCTCTGCTGAACTGTTGGTTTTTTAATAAAAAGAAAGTGCTTCTATTCTTTTTTCATTGGATTTCAATGCATTCATATGCTTTGTATGGTTCAACTAAACACATACGAATTGATTTAATATTTTATAAATTGCTGAAACGTTTAGGAGTAAAACATCCGAGACAAAAAATCCACGCGTCACTTATCAAAAAAGAGAATGAGAGCGAAAGAAAAGAAAATTGAGTGGTGGGAGCCTCTTACAGTGACTGCAGTCGAATTGTTTGCCGATATTGCTTAGAATATACACTGATACACATATTAAGTAGGAGGAAAGAGAACAGCAGCTCTCTCTCAGCACACAGAAAAATGTGAGTGTAAATGCAACTCCATATGCCAGGTACCAAGTGCCAAGTGCTTTGACGCATGTAGTTGTTACTTGTGTACTTTGTGCTTTCGTAGATAAGCATTCAGTGCACTTTTCGCAAAATGTTGCTGAGTTAACAGAAAAAATTGAATAATAAATTAAAATATACAAAATATTCGTTGATTTTATTCATCTACCGAGGAATTTATTGATTTGGAATTAAAAACAAAAGATCACGTTTAAGGTCGTACAGCCAAAGGTCATTTAGTTTTTGAATAACTTAAGATATCTCAATTAATCCAATGTGTAGGCATTTCGATATTCTTTTTGTTTCGATAACCCAATTTCAAATGCATATCTCGATCACATTGCACGCACACGAAAGTAGCTTTTGTACCTACCTTTGTCATTTGCGTGTGGAGACACTGATTTTCTATAATTTGTATTTTCGCTCGCTGTTGCTGAGGGCCTCAACAACAAGGCACACGCACTTACACATACACACACGCACACAAGCTTCTGCGTATGCATGTGTGTAAGTTATACTTGCATAAATCTGTTGAAAAAATATAAAAACTACAACAAAAACACCAGCGTGGCGCCCCAACCAAAATTAAATTCAATACAAGAAGTGAAAGTATTGTGTATATATATATACATACATATATGTGTGTGAGTGTATCGGATCTTGCCTTGCTTTTGAGCATGCCAGAGAGCATGTAGCAGCGTTGATAGTCATGCATTGTGATGCTGTCGCGCTCGCACATATTGCATTTAATTATGCCAAAACAAGAAGCAGCCAACAACAAGTGGCATTATTTTCTGTCCATGTATTTGAGTGCTTAAAGTTGGCATTTAAAAAGTTTACTTGAGCTTAAACTATCTACAATACAATGTTAAAGCAATGGGCAACCTGCTAAGTTAATCTGAAAAATTACTAGTGGTAATTTGATTTACTCCAAACCATTTCATTTAGTTGGAATTTCCGTCAAATATTTTGTCCACACGTCCGTGTCTAGTTCAGAGAACGGCTCTCTCAACGATGCTGTTTTGTAGGGGATATTTCTCACTTGAATTTTAGTTGTATTTAACGCGAATCTGTATAGACATGTGTGTGTGTGTGTGTGTATGTGGTGTGCTTTGTGTCAGTTGCTATTGCTCTTAAATTGCTTTTGTGTTGTACAAGTACACAAAAATACAGCGAGACAGACAGACGGATATTGTTGTTGCTTGTTGTGCATGCGAATGAAATCGGCAGCGTTTGACATTGATTACCGTAATACCTTGTATATGTACGTATGTATGTATATTGTGTGTCTGTGCTTTGCGGTTGCTTTTTTTTATATTTGTGCAACTACGCGCTGTTGTCTTTTTCACCTATTTACTGTAATTGTGTTGTTGCTCGATCACGAGCGGAGAAGGAGAAGGCCGTATCGCTTCTCGTTTTATATATACATATACATATATGTATATGTATGTATGGGTACGTGCACACAAGCAACCATACATTTCTGTGTGTAAGAGTGTTAAGCTACGGTAGTGCTCTTTATTTTTGTTGTTTCAGTTGATTTGTCACAATTATTTATATATGTACATATGTATATGTATCACATACAGGCGCCCTCAGCTCGCTCTAATACACAGCTTGACTAAATAACAATTGATATTTTGTAATTACATACGAACATACTTCATTAAAAAATAGGGCACATTTAAATTATGATTGTTAATTCGAAATTCATACTACTGTTTTTAGATATTTTGAAATTTGAAGACCTAGTTTAATTCTAGTGTCAATTACATTCCTGTTAATACACAAAAATTAGGTCAAGGAACACAATAATTCTCTCAGTGTACCTTGTTTTGGCCTTAGCCCTCTGTAACAGCAACAAAAAGGTGAAAGTGAAGGTCATTAATGTTTGCATATGGGAATGTTTACGCATTGAGAGTGCAAGAGTAGAGTGCGATTATGCCAACAACTTCAAATTAATTATATGTATATTTGTGTATATTTGTATATAGAAATACTATACATATAATATATACCACTTATGTATAAATGTGTGCCGGTGTCTCGTTCCCGTGGGCCTGTCTGCTTGACTATTTTGGTCGCCATTGCTCGCTCTCACCACCTACATACCAATACTTACATACATTTTTACGTATTTTAAAAGCGTTGCTCTCCCTCACAAAGACTCACAAGCACGCCCGCATTTTTGTTACGGGGAGCTTTGTACATGTATGTCGCTGGAAAACATGGTTTGTTGTTGATTTTGTTTTTAAATAGAACTTTGCTTAATTGGTTCAATAGTTTTTTAATTGCTATCATGTTCTATATAACACAGTTCTAGTGTGGACTAGGTCCAGCCTAGTTTGTTTTTCAATTTTTTATCTACATATGTATGTAAATATGAGTTTAAGCATATTACCGTTATGGGTGTGTGAATCCCCAATTGATTGTGCATTATTATATGTCCATACACTTCGTCAGTTTAACTTTCGCGAATGTGAGTTTGTGTGTGTTTAAATGAAATATTGCGTCAAAGTTTTGATTATTGTAGTCCTTCGTTAACTTTGGCATAGTTTTGTGTAGTCCACAATGTTAAAATTTCCAGCAAAAACCAACAACGAGCTTAAAAGAGCTGCACCGTCGTCAACGACGTTTTATTTGTTGTTACTGTTATTTTTCGTGGTATTCGGCCCTCGTTTTTGTAGAGCCACCCGACTTGTTACATATGGCTGTTGTTGCTGTTTCGCGGTTGGTTTAGTCATACACCCGTAGCTGCCTATGATATTTATATAATTTTCGTATCTTTTTTCCCACTTGCATACCGAGGTTTCTTATTGGTTGTGTGCATTGTTGTTGTAAATTGTAGTACATTATTGTGGGTTTGGGTGCATTACTTTGTTTTATTTAATTTTTCTGTGTGAAGCCCGGTATAATCGCATTTTATGTTCACTTTTCGTAGTTTTTTATTCGGTTTTTTTTTTTTCTTAAATTAAAGTTCGTATTTTGTATATTTTGAGTTCGACTAACGACTCCATTCACAAACCTTTTTTCAAGATCTCTCAACTGTAAGCTTATTTAAATTTATTTTGTTATGTTTGAAGACTATCTGAGAACAGAAATTTAAAAAGCAAACAATACGAAGGTCTTCAGCATTAACGTTCTACTTTTAAAGTTTTAGTACATGGTTATACAGACACAACAAACGGAAAACAATATGGAGCTCATTAAAAAACAAAGATATTCCCTTCAGCCGAATTCGAAATTCTGCGGAAGATAAAAAATAAAAATCAAATGAGGTATAAATAAAAATATGGTTTCTGAATATGTTAATTATTTGCTGTATTTCGATAAATCGGAAAAGAAATAGCGTTTTGAAAACTTTTAGTCTTGTAAACTTTGGACATATATAATTAACAATGTAGTATATATAAGTATGCAAAATGCATTCTTATTTGGGACAGTAACAAACAAAAAATAAATGTTTAATGGATTTTGAAAAAAGTTGATTGTACGCTCAATTTGGTTGACCTTCAGTCATTTTAAAAGATATAGCTATAATATAATGCCGAATATAAAATGAAAATATATTTATATGTATATATGTGTATATGTATTTAAAATATGTATGTATATGTATACGTAAGTATAGAGACAAGAAATTGACAACAAGCTAGCTGGCTGGGGGAATACCAGTCTCTGTGGCTTAGTTCAGTTAACGGCTATATGTTGCTTTATTTCTGATTTTTATTTTGTTTTTGCTTTCTGTTTGGAGTCCGTTTTTAGTCCAGTTCCAAATTGCCAACGTTGTCATCTCTGTCTCTGTCGTGGCTCGTCTTGCCTCTCGTTCTTGCATTAATAAGAAGAAATAATCCAACTGAATCTGGGAAGACAAGTTTTTGAGAGCTTGCTGAGCTTTGAGCTTTAGTTCGCTTTGCCGCTCACTCACCTAACAGACGCGAGAGTCGCTTCTCGCTCATTCGTGCACTTCTCTCTGTCAGCAGCTTTGACTTGGTTACGATTTGAGCCTTCTAGCTATTTTTTATTTTTATTTTATTTTTTTCAATCGGGTTTTATTTATATATATTTTTTTTCTTTTGGGTGTTGTTGCTGATTAGCATTCACATCTACCTAGCTGTGCCTATGTATGAGTGTGAGTGGCAGAAGATATCGATGGGCCGATCGATTGGCCAGCATTACGAAACACAACAACAAATTAATAATAGTAGTTCGCTGTTTTTAATATTAATTTTATTTAAGTCTCGGCTTTCAAGACAGAAAATAAAACCACTTAATTGGGAAACAAACAAGTCCATAAGCTTCGAACCAGTTGTCAACGTAATTAGTCTGCATTGACGCAAATATAGTAAATACCTTTATTATCATTTGAAAAATATTTTGAGCATTCAATTTATTTCGAATATACTTTTAGCAAAACTTAATTGTTATTGTGAATATGAAAATCAGCAGATGAATTTCATATCCGATTACTGTCAATTTAGGTACCTGATAATGATATAAATATTCTTATAGAGAGAAAAAGAAAAACAGAATATTCTGATTATATTAAATATAAAAAAAATTAAATATTAAATATTTGTTGAATTTATAAACATAGATATTGCAAAAAAATATATTGTTTTATAAACAGGTTTCTTTTTCTGAAAGCAATTAAAAAAATTAATATATTTATACGAGGCTTAGTTCTGGGTCTTTCTCTCTCTCTTCTCGTTACCGCTATCTCTGTATCTCTTCCTCTCTTAAGCGACAAGCACAGCTGTTAAGTTTTCGGTACTTTGTTTTTAATTAATAAGATTAGAATGTCCATTGGAAGAACATCTTATCTTATCAAAATAAATGAAAAACGTAGTTTTGTGCCCATTCACGGTCAATGTTTTTCATTTTGATTACAATTATTTGTATAAAATCTGTTGTTTTAGCATGAGGATAAGAGAGAGAGAAAACTGGGAAAACGCATTTACGTTGTGATTTTGTACAAAAAAAAAAAAAAAAATGTAAAAATAAAAAAAATTATGCAATGACTATCGCGTTGTTGCCTAAATCGGTCATTGAACGTTTGTTCGGCGAGTTCGAGAATAAGCAATTTGTTATTGTTTTTTTGTGGTGTTTTATTTTATTTTGTTGCTCAGTGAGATCTTGCATATTGTGTGTTGGCTTGCGGGGGCAAATTCAGAGTCCGTTTGGGCCACAGTTCATTGTACGCCTTTGGTTCGTGTTTATATGTACATACATACATATGTATTTTCGTTTCCCTTTTTAGAGTGTGCTATGAAGTTTTTTCTTTGATAGAGTTTATGCGACAAATGTAAACTGTCTTAATTACCTTGGCCTTGAGCTTTGTTTGCTATTCTTTCTGAAACAATCTTAAGTAAATATGTACTTAGATTACTGTAGTCTTTTTAAGACTAAATTTAACAAATCCCAAGAAGTATATCTCGTAAATAAATGGGATTCACCTAGGGCTATAACAAAGAATGGTAATTTGAAACCTTTCTATGTTGATATTTACTAAAACAATTCAAAACAAAACAATAATGGAAAATTTGCAAGGTCTTTACGGGGAACCACATTTATTGAGTTATACCTTCTAGCTCGAATTATGATTCATTTTTAATTATTAATATATGTATGTAGCAATAATATACACACAACTGTGTTATGAAAGCTTATCGGTATTGAAATACCCTGTACATACCATACAGACTGAGTAGTTAAAGTAAAGGACTTATGATAGTTTTTTCTTTGAAATATATTTATAATGTATATTATATTTTGAAAAAAAAAGAAAGAAAATTACAGTTAGAAAATAATAGACGATTACAGACTAACAATCACGACCAGCAATGGTCATCGTTGCGATCTCTATGTTCGTCCACTTGTTGCATTTATATTTATCGATAATTTAGCGACACTCTGAAGCAAGCTCTCTCATCAGCAGGCAACAATAACGCCTTTCTCAATATGAAAATAAATAAATGCGTGTTTTCACATAATTGTGTGATACTTGCTCAGTGAGTCACATTTTCGTTATAATACTGTTGTTGCTATTTCTAGACTAAAAATAGCAAGCGCTGAATAAACGAAATTCAAAATATTGCCATAAAATACATATGTATATATATAGACATACAATGTATTGATGCATATACATATGTATGTGTGTGTGCATGCGTCTGGTATGTTGGCTACTGCCGCATTTGTTGTTGCTATTGAAAATGCACTGTATACAAAGTGCTCATGTTGACAATTTGGGATTCCCGTGTGGCCAATTACCGATGCAGTTTCAGAGAGAGAGAGAGAGTAAGAGAGAACAACAAGAGAGTGAGAGTGAAGCGTCGCGTCGGGTCGGCTGCTACTTATCTATGTTGCGACAATTGATTATTCGTTTTACACCCAACATGCCTACACAAACAAACTCACACACATATGCATGTTTGGAAAACTATATGTACTTACATACATATGTCAAGCGCGCCCTGTTTTTATCGTGTAAAACCATTTCATTTTTTGTCGCATTTCTACTCGATTTTTGAACATCTGTTCGCAGCTTGGTCACAGACTTTGTTGCTGTGCGACATTTATAAAATGTAAGTTTTATATGGTTCGCACGTATTTGAGTACATACGCTATACCACTTATATTTGCATATGTTTGTGCATATATGTATGTTTGTGTGCGTGTGTGAATGCCTTTCAGAGTTGCATGCGTTTTGTAAATGCGTTTGAGTGCTATTTGTTGTGGGTTTGTCTATTTATCGATTTAACTGAATTTCGATCGCTTTGGCGAAGGTGGCAACGCCGTCGGTGCAAAGATAGCCTCGATTATGGCTAGTCTTCTTTTCGCTCTCTCTTGGTCTCTCTCGCGCATTTGACATTGTTATCAATGGCTTGTTTTTGTTGTTGTCATAAACAAGCGTAACACAAAGCAAAAACTGTCTGCACAGCTGTCAGCTGCTCGGGTGTACTTGTGTGTCTGTGCACTAGCATTTACGTATGAATGTATTATTCTATTTTTTTTTTGAAGCGTGTGAGATTTTTCCTACCGCCCTTTTCTCGAGCATTCCGTTGCACACGTTCTCACGTTTTTCATAGGTTTCCTCCATATATGTATATATAATTCTTTTCGGTGGTTGTTGCTCCTGTTCTGCTGCATGAAGCCTGCGGCCAGCTGTTGGCTAAGAGAACTCGTCCTCATCCCACAAACACAAAGGCACACACACACACCAAGACTTGGGTACAGGCACATTGCGTCTCCTCTGTTGACTGTCTCGTGTCGTTGTCGTCACGCGCAGTGCATTGGCCTTTCGCTCGCCAGGCAGGGCTCTCAATGCTATTTAAGCGGCGTTCCTCCTCCGAACAACATTTTAACAAATGGCCGCCGACAACGTCGTCACCCGCTTCAAACTTGAAATTGTATTATTATTATTGTTGTTGTTTCTTCATTTTAAGTTTTGTGGGTTTTTTATTCGGCTAATTTGTTTAACGTTGACTGCAAATTTGTTGTTATTGGAACTGAGAAGCACACATACGCATACAGGCACTGACACTGACGCAGACGCCGTCAAACCAGGGGCAAAATTATTATTTTGTTGTTTGTTTTTAAATGAACTTCAAAATGTTGCCTTGGCTTTAAACTTTTATTAGTGAGTCTGCCTGTTCTGCTTTTATGGGTTTCTACAAATTTTGCGGATTGGCTGGCTGTTTTGCTGGCTGGCCGGCCATTAAATTCATCCTGTTTGACTCAACTAATACAAACATACCCACAAACACACACATTTCAGCGATCAACTAGACGGATATAAGCGAAACAGAGACAAACATAGTTTACCTGAATTTTATAGTTTTGTTTTGCTGACACTTGGACAGCTGCGATGAACCTGACTGCCAGATTTGCTTCCTGACTGAGTACTTACTGTAAAAGGTCCTCAAGAGAACATCAGGTGTGTTCTCCGTCTTGATTATTTTCAGAAATGTTTCTACAACGTAATATAATACATATTTCCATGAATGTATGTACGTATGTATGTATGTATGTATATTTCCAAGTGTGGTATAGCTCAAATTCCTAGCACAAAACAAATAAGAGATAAGCTCACCATACGGGCCAACTAAAAACAAAAATCAGGCACAACGACGGACACGAACCAACAAGCACACGACTAAATTACTAACACGAACATACATAGGCACATCATACATGTACATTCAGTCATACACAAGCGCATCGGCTAAGATCTTTGCCTACGGTAAATCTACCTGAAAGCGGAAAATTTTCGTATGCAAAAATGTCAAAAGTGAACAAAAATGAACAGCACACTGAAAAATGACAATCGGCTGTCCGAAACCGTGTGCTCTTTTGCTTACTCTGTAAATGAGAGAGAGAGAGAGAGAGGACGTGAGAGAGATTCGCTTAAGAGAGTTTTTTTTTTGTCACGTAACGGTGTGCAACGTAAACATAAAACAGCTGTGCTATACGTAACGAAAACGTATGATCGCGTGCGCGTAACGTACACAAACACAAGTGAACAAATGCTGACAAACATAATTCGATACTAATTACTGACGGAAGGAAGCGAAAACCCACCTGATAAAAAAAAAAAAAAAAAAAAATCTTGAACAGTGACAATTGTGAATATAATTTATTTTCCATAAAAAATGTAGAGTGAAACTTAAAGCAAATGGCATAGTTTTAATTAAAAGCAACAAATCAGAAATTGAGAAAAGCACAACTTCAAACATCTACTCATCAAATATTTATCAAGCTGCAGCAACAAGAATAACAACAAAGTATGTAAAAACAGGTGTATGCATAAAAGTGATTTTCACTTCAGCTAGTAACTATTTTTATAGAACAACCATCGAGCCGTATCAACAATATTTACAACTATAAAACCATCGTCCAATTGAAAAGCTATAAATTAAAGAAGGATAAAACACATTTGCCTATCGATTGCCCAACAAAGCGATTTATACGCACAGTTTTCAACACTGCTCGGCTGAACAGCGAGAGCACAGCTGATTGTGCCTGCCTGTCTGGCTGTTGTGTTTTTGGTTGTGCGCGGGGCGGCAGTAAAAAGTTTTCGGCGCTCATAGTGACCGAGAAATAACAGTCCAAAAAGAACAAGAACAAAAACATCAACAACCACGGAATTAAGAACTATATTCTGTGTGACGTGGTAGAAGCAAGGCAACAACACACACAACTACAGGGCGCAGGTGTCAGTTCAGAACAGCTGTTTCAACACATCAAACCGATAAAAAGCCACTGAAATCTACAAAACACTATTGAATTTTAATGTAAATACCATACATGAAAGCATACCTATATTGTAAGTACCTGAGATGTTGCGTATTGTGCTACAATTTGTTTAAATATTTTGTTTCTATATTGTGACGCGTGCCTCTACGTACGCCTTTAGCTTTTCCAACAGTGGGTGAGATAAATACACACACGTATACATTCAACGGTAACAACAGCAACAACAAGAACCAAGTAAGCTAAAGTTTTTAAGTTTTTGCTCAGACGTGCAACGGGCCGCAAGCTTTTTAAGATAGACATACTCACACAAACACAAGTATTGTTAAACAGAAAAAATAAACATATGTATATGTATATATTTTATATATATATATGTGAGAAGATAAGCGATTGCCTTTCAAGAAAAACATAGACTCAACGCATTTCGTTCGCTCTCTAAGAGTGTTTAAAAGAGAGACGCAGAGCAAAGAGCGTATACCAATGCGAATAACGGACTGGCCAACGGCCAGCGGCAGAGTGCCAAGTGCGCACATTCAATTGCAAACTTGTTTTCAGTTTTGCTCTCCGCTTCACTTCCATAATAACTATATTACAACAACAACGAATAATTGTCAGCAATAGTAGCAGCAGTAGTAGTAGTAGTATTAGTAGTAGCACCAGCAGCCGTAGCAAGTGATACAAGGCACGTACGTATTTCAAACGAAACATCGAGATGTTGTTTGGTCGCTGATTTTCAAGACTGAACGGCGTGAGCGAGCGAACAAGCGAGCGTGCAAGAGTAAAACGAAAGAGCGCCACATTGAGCGCTTACACAGGAGTGCATGTATGCGTGCGTATGGTGTATGTGTGTGAGAGACACGACAACGACAACGACTACTGCTGTTGATCTACTCCGTCGCGTCACATTCGTCGACGTCGCTGTCTTAGCATTGTCCACGGGGCGGTGGTGAGCGGTGTAATAATAAACGAGTGCACAGCAGCAGCAGCAACAGCAGCAGCAGCAGCAGCAGCAAAGCAGCAACGGCAACCACTTGAAAGCAACTCGTTTCGATTTCATTTAGCAGATACCTTTTGTACGTTGATTAAGATACCTTGGACACACAGACACGAGCAAAATTCATGTGAAAAAGGAAATAAACTGCAATTTTACAATACATATAGTTGCAGACAAAACAAAAGACATAATACGTGAATAGTACAATGAATTATTGAATTCCAGTGTGCCAGTAAATGGGTTGATTAAATATACGAAGCAAAATTCCTCAGTAAAAATGTCTTGAGTAAAAGTGTTGGCGTAAAAACCCAAAATACATGCATATGTTTCTATATACAAGTGTATACTCACGCACACATTAGTAAATGAAAGACAACAACAACAAAGTAAGTGGTAAAAAGGCATTAAATATTTAACATTATTTCGAGTGAACTCTGTGCCTACAATTTTCGACATAGATAGTGGCAGTGTGTGCGTGTGCAAAGAAAGAGATATTCACACATATGTATGTATATGCAACTAATATAGAAGTGGACAAAAAATATAATAAGCAGCAGAAGAAAAAATATGTATATAAAAAATCAACGTACAAGCACAGATGATTTTTAGCAAAAAATAAAAAAGCGAAAAGAAAAAAGATCGAGCAGCAGCAACAACAACAACAACAGTAGCAATAGTGAGTGCCAATCAAAACAGCAGTTGTCCCGCTTTTACACGTTGCGATCGACGAGAGCAAGAGAGCAAAGCCAACAAACCAGCGAGCGTGCACACAACCAAAAACAGTCAAGCGACGTGTGTCCATATTGGTGTATGTGACAGTGTATGGGTGTGTGCGTGTGTACGAACAGCATTGATTGCTCGCTCTGCTGTCTTTGATTTTGCTTTTGGCTGCCGCCGTCGCCGTCTGTCTTTTGAGCGACTCACACACACATACGCGACTTCAACTCATACGCTGACAGTTGTTGAGCGAGCACCTGGCGCAGGAGTCATACTTTCAACTCAAGCGAGCAAAAGTTACAACAGCCATTCGCACGCCTCGCACGCCTCACACAGCAACATGTCAAATTAGCAGCAGCACCAGCAACAACAACAAGAAGAAGAATAACAACACCAACAACAAGAGTACAAGCATACATGCCTACCTTAACCCAATTAAAATACATACCATATTATTTAACAAAAGAAATTGTGTTATTTGCAAGTATCACACAAAGAGAGCAGCAACAACGTGGAGTGCAAATAAATATGAACCAGACTTGACAAAAGTTAAGAGGCAGTGATAGAGAGAGAGGGAGAGAGAGCAGGAAAAGAAGAGAGAAATGATACCTGTGTATACGGAAGTGAAATTCTCAAGCAACAGCAAAATTATTAAGAGTTGTGAATGTATTTGTATTCGTGCCTGCATTTCAAATCAAAAATTAAAAGAAAAGAAACGCAACGACAACGGCATCAACAGCAGCAAGTTCGCAGCGCAGCTCAAAACTCTCAAGAGAGCGAGCTCAGTTGCATACGCATACATGCACATGTAGTTAGTAGTACTTGTGTTAATGTGTGAGTGTGTGGTGTGTTTTTTATGCATGTAAAGCTATGCATTTAGCTCGTTTCACGTCTTAGCAACAACGTAAATTTTACTTACGATTACAACATACTAAACAACAAAACATTATTAAATTATACAGAAACTGAAACAGCAATCAATTGCCATTGGGCCCCAGGCTTGTTCTACGTGACATTTGAGACCAGGAGTGGTGCCAGCAGCAGCAGCAGCAACATTCAAAATTCTGCAACATCTCTAATCAAAGTGCATTCGATAACAAGAATTACAAACACAACAACTTCCAGTTAAATTTACTTCCATAAGTTTCTTCCCTTTAAAAAATAATTAAATGTGCAACACTGGTGCGCCAGCCAAAAATAACAATACAAAACAAAATCAAATTTTTGCCATTCGCCACGCAACGTTACAGCGACTAAGCAGCCAACTCAACTAAACAAAAATATCTAACGAGAGTAGTTCAAGTAATTAGACAAAATTAGCATTAACATTGTGATCCACATCCACAAATCATCAAGAAGAGCATTTTTGTGGGGGGCGGACACGTTATGAGCAATTCGATTGCATCAACAAAATGCCTGCCCAATGTCTCGTTCTCGTCTGGCAATTATGGTATGTCACAAAGCCACCGTTACACCGATGATACAAAGGAGTACATATTCCTCAAGCTTACCGACTCTGCCTACCGTGCCATCGAGGAGTATCAAAGAAATGAGAATGCCAAACGATTGGCGCCCGGCCAATGTGCCAAAATTCAATGCAATGGCAACACTGGCTTCATCCACTTCCCGCTGCCCAGCAGCGATAGCAGCAATTCTGTTAATAACGGCAGCGGGAGCGGGATGGAAACAGGACGCAAATTTGGCTTTACCATTGACGATCTGGAGGGCACATTGGAGTGCATACAACAGCAGCAGCAGGAGCTCGATGTGCTTGGAGCATTGGCGCGACGCATGCGTATCCATGCCAACGATGATGTCTATGACACGACGCGCTCGAAAATGGCTCGAGTTGAGGAGACGGAGAAGAGCAAATGTATACGGGAGATCAAGCCAAATCAATCGGATATTGGGCGTAAGGTGAAGAAGCCGGCCTCGGCATCGTCACATCACAGTGGGAACAACAACAACAGCAACAGCAGTAGCAGCAATAGTTTTAACAATAACAATAGTCGTAAGTTAGTTTCATCGCCATTTAATGGTCTGACGTCATCATCAGTTGCAACAGCAGCCACAGCCGTAGCAGCAGCAGCAGCAGCAACATCAATCGCCTCACGCTCGCCCAATCCCAATATTTTGGGTGCCAGCGGCACAGTCAATGGCAGTCGCAGCACAGCCCTGGCCAACACATTCGCCAATGGTATCTCCCAGGGTTATGCGCTGAGCGGCTGCTCGCCGAGAGACAACAATAGCACAACAACAGGAACAGTTGCGGGGTCAGCGCTGGGTGGATCCTTCCACAGCAACAGCAGCAATGGACGCAATAAAATGCTCAATGGCAGCGGAAGCAGCAGCAATTCGCGCAATGGCAACACCAAATCGGGTGGAACAAGCGGCAACGGTGGTGGCAATGGCAACAAAATGTCTGATGTATCGCGGCGCAGCATACGTGAGCGATTAATACATTTGCTGGCATTGAAACCGTTCAAGAAACCAGAGCTTTATGCGCGCCTTAAGAACGAGGGTATCAAGGATCGGGAGCGCAATTTAATTGGCAATATACTCACGGATATAAGCACCATGTCTCACAATACCTTCAATTTGAGGCGCCAGATGTGGAACGATGTCGATGAGAACTGGCCGTTTTTCAGCGAGCAGGAACTGCAGCAATTGAAGCGTCGCAAGCCACAGAATCTGACGCCCCCCATGAGCTCCGATGCAGGCAGTTCGACATCCGGCCAAAGTCCAACGTCCACCCATACAGGTAGTCCGCCGCCGCTGCTCAGCATGCCCGCAAATGTGGTACCGCAAATGGCCAACCACAGTGGCGGACCAAGTGGCAACAGTCTGAAGCGGAGCAGCATTGAGTACGATGAAATGTTCAGTACGGTGCACCCGAAAAAGCAGCGCATCAGTCACTATACAAGGGAGGCGGGACCACAATTTACATCGTCCTCCTCATCGTCCGTTGGTTGCCCCTCTGGCAGCTCCTCGGGCTCATCGTATCGCAATCGCACGTCTGCGTATACGCCGCCACAGAGACAGCAGCCACAGCTGGAGGATCACAGCAGCAGCGACTTAACATACAGTGTGCTGGACAACATAGATGAGTTTAGGAGCATGACAGCAGCAGCTGCTGTGGAGCAACATCAGCAACGAAGCAGCAGCAGCAACAGTCGACGTGGCAGCAGCAGCTCATCCAAGCAAGGCACGAGCATCGGCGGCCCCATCGACAAGCGCAACTCAACAGGCAGCAACTCGAGCAGTTCCAGTGGTTATGAGACTCAACAGGAGCGCAACAGTCGCCAGGCGTCGACAGTGCAGCAGCAGTCGGCGCACAGTCGAAAATCGTCAACAACGCCGCCCAAATTAACTGCTAGTTTTGTACGCCAGTCGACGCCTACAGCAGCAACTCACCAACAGCAACAGCAGCAGCAGCAGCAGCAGCAACGGAACAGCTTCAACAGTAGCAGCAACAACAATAACAATGCGCACGATGAGTACAATTCATACAACAATAACACGCATGCCGCGTCCAATAGCAAGAAGCGCACGAGTAGCAGCAACAGCAACGGGCAACGTCAGCGCAGCAGCAGCAGTAATAGTAGCAGCAACATTTATGTACAGCAACAACAACAGCAACAGTTGTCAGCTCCTGTGCAGGCGCAACAGCTCCATCATCACCAACAACAGCAGCAGCAGCAACAACAACAACAACAGCAGCAACAGCAGCCTTATCATTATAATCGCGAATCTGGATCAAGTGGAGGTAGCAGTCATGGAACCACTGCGAAACATCCATCGCCCACGCAGCAACTGGCAGCGGCTGCGCATGCGTACGCAGCAGCAACAGAGGACGCTGATGCGAATGCCACGCCCCGTTATGACTTCAGCCAATATGCGCCCATACGCACGCTGGAGGTGCGCAGACGCTACAAGACTGAATTTGAGAGCGACTATGATGAGTACCGCAAACTGTTGACCAGCGTGGAGGATGTGCGCAATCGTTTCCAGGATCTGTCCACGCGCTTGGAGGGCGCCCGGCGACGCGGTGGCGGCGACTACGATCAAATCAAGCGTCAGATTGTCAGCGAATACGAGCGGATCAACAGCGATCGCAGCATCCACAACGATAAGCTTAGATTTGACTACTTGCACGCGAAGCTGGCGTACATCAAGCAGCTGGTGATGGATTACGACAAGACTTTGCTTTGTCGATCGGCAGCAGCCTTAGCAATGCCAGAGGCAGCAGCCGTACCACCACCAACTGCAGCTGAAGTGCAGGCAGAAGCCGCATCAGCAACAGCACGTTTGGCGGAAAGCAGCAGCATGCAGCAGCAACATCTACAACACCAGCAACAGCAGCATCGGCAACAGCAGCAACATCATGCAGTGGAAACGATACAGCAACAACAACAACCACAGCAACATTACATCAACAACAATCACAATAATAACATTAACAGCGGCAGCCACGAGAGCGATTCGGATGACAGTTCTGGCAGCTCCGATTCCAATGATGATGATGACGATGATTGCGATGATTCCAACTCCAATACTGATGATGACGAACGCTACTTATTAAATGAATAATCCAACAACAACAATCGGCGACAACACAAAGCTACTTCTTGATAAAACGATACAAAACAACAACAAAAACACCAGCGACTGCAGCTGCAGTTGCAAAACAATGTAAAAAGGCAAAAAAAGAAACTATTATAAATAAATATATATTATTATATAAATTTATGTGTATATATATATGTGTATATGTATAAATATATGCATATATATATATATGTATATTACACACCTAATATAGTAAAAGCAACTCCAACAACAAAAAACTACAAAAAAAAAAAAAAAAAAACTAAGCGTTCTAAAGAAAAATGTACTAAGAAAGTAAAAAACAAAACCAACAAAAAAATGTTAAAGTTATGTTAACAATTAAACACAAAACAAAGGAAAAGAAAAGAAGAAAAATCAACTAAATGAAAAAACAAGCATATATTTTATGAACAAGAAATCAATTTTTTGATAAATCTGATTGTAAACAATGTAAAACGTTTTATATTTGTTTTTCTTTTTTTTACGTTTTGTGTGTAATAATAATTTAAATATTATTCAAGCAACTTTTTAAATATATACTTTTATATACATATATAGACAGAGAGCGAGAGCGTATGTTTCTTCATTTTAAAGCACCAGAAACCTTTTTTCTTTTTTAAACTGTTTTCCTTTTATGTTTACCAACAACAATTTGTTAAAAACACCCAAAAACACACATACACTCACACACGACGGCTTCATTACTAATTACTATCGTTTTTTTCTGTACGATATGTATTTGAGCATATAGTTTCCTACTATCCATAAACCCCTGCACTCAGATATACCAGGAACAACAGCAACAATAACAACATGATTTTGTCTTGCACTTATGCAGCTGACACAGACACACACACACACTTATATATATTTTCTTGTGGTGTTGCATGCGGGCGTGCCTCTTTAACAATAGACTGAACTTTTAAACGGCTTGTTAATTTTTCTTAATTGTAGCAGCTTGTGTAGAAAAAACTCATTTAATTTTTAATGTTTTTTTTCTTCTGTATAACTAGTTAATTTTTTGTTATATAATATATATTTTTGTGTGTTTCCAAAATATATCATTTTTGTTTCCGTGAATTCTAATAGCGCTAATTTGTTTTTTCTTTTTCAAATCCGAAAAGCTAGCTATTTAAATAATTATTTATTGTTTCGTTTGCCTTTAGACAAATTTTTGCTCAAAACAAAGAAAAGTTAATACAAAATTTACTAAACGAATGAGTTATAGACATGATTGTGCGGTTGTATTTCAGAGCTATGCGGCCACAAATAAATGAAATTAATTGAATTAAAAAAAAATAAATAAATACAAAGAAGCTGTTTCTAGTGTTTAGTTTTAGTAAACAACTTAAAAAGCACCTT
The DNA here is from genome assembly GCA_035045965.1 of Drosophila aldrichi. Lineage (NCBI taxonomy): Eukaryota > Metazoa > Arthropoda > Insecta > Diptera > Drosophilidae > Drosophila > Drosophila aldrichi. The sequence goes on along the minus strand of JAWNOM010000013.1, from coordinate 149,563 downwards.
TACAGACGCTTCCTTAAAAATATTTATATCTAAGGAAACAAAATATCAAGTTAAATATTTTGCTTGAGAAGTTATTAAAAATAATTTGCTGAAACACTCTAGCGTGTCCAAAAACAAAACACAAAGAACATTAAAAAAAAAAAAAAAAATAACAAAACAACAAATTTAATCGGAATATGCAACCACACAAAAATTGTAAGTAAAATAAAAGGAAACAACCGACAATTTTTTTGTTAGCTATTTCGTTGCAATATTTTTTATATACCATATTTAAGAAGGAGGGAGAGAATAATTAAAGGAGAAAACAAAACAAACGAAACGAAAAGGGAAAATCAAATGAAACAATGAGATCAAGTTGCAAAAATCACGCGTTTAAAATCGATTTCTAGCAATTACAAAATAACAAAAATGAAAATCATATACACTTTATATACAAAATAAAAAAAAAACGATATATACCTATATACAACAATGACATTTGATAAGTGAAAAGATGAGAAGATTGGGGAAACTTACTAGTTTTATACGCATAAATGCCACGCCCACACACCACACACAACGCAAAAAATCACACCCACACACTTACACGCAAACACATATATAAACTAATCTACTGCAATTTAAAAAACAAGAAAAAAAAAACAAAAACTTATTGATAAACAAAAAATAAATAAAGATTATGTAAGCCGCAAGGAGAAAAGGAGTAAAACCAGATCAAGAGACATGAGAAAATTATTATTATTATTATTAAAATTATTATTATTGTAAACTTAAGAGCAAAACCGCTGACAAAACCAGCAGAATTAAAAATCTTAAAAAAAATGAGATATTGTTATATACTAGTAATTCTTAAGGCGACAAACAAAACAACAAAAAAGAAAACAGAAAAAAAAAAACTTAACAAAAAAAGCAAAGAAAAATAGAGTCAAATAAAATATTGAATCGAAAAAAAAAAACCACCCGTATTTATTATTTTATTTTTATGAACGAATTCTGAACTATCGAAAGCAAAGGAATTTGTATTTGTCTTTAGATGGAACTTGATTGGAGAATTTCTGTCTGGGTACATATTTACTTTATAAATTGAAATATTAGGTCGCATCGTCGATTGTTTTGAAGATTCTAATTTGAACAGCTCTTCGCTTGAACATGTACCACGGTAAAACTTGCATGAGTGCTCGCGCTTATGCGATAGATTTACATACGCAGTCACTAATCGATAACATATTTTACTTACAATTTGTAGAAGTGGAAGAAGCAGTTGAGGATAATGCTCAGGTCGCGGAGCTTTCCAACGATTCCGATGCGCCTCTGAAACCCAATGTGAGTAGATCATAAATCATAATCATAAACTATATAAATATAAATATAAATATATATATTTTTATATTAACAAATGAATATTCTGCTGTGTAGAATGACGAGGATGATGATTACGATCCAGAGGATAATCGAAAGAAGAAGAAGGGCAAGAAACGTAAGACCAGAAAAGGCGAGGAAAAGGGACGCAAAAAGAAGAAACGTAAGAAGAATGAGAGCGAGGAGGATAGCGATTTTGTTCAGCACGACGAAGAGGTGGAGTATCCCAGCACCTCGTCGAAACGTGGACGCAAGCGCAAGGAGGAGAAGCAAGCCCAAAAGGAGAAGGAATCTTCATCCTCGGGTGAGTTGTAATTTAATATAGCTGTATGTTGATTTATACTAATCAAACATATATTGTAGGCATGCCTTCTGTGGAAGACGTCTGCTCGGCGTTCAGTGTATGCGACGTGGAGATCGAGTACAGTGAGGAGGAGCTGCAGAGCCTGACTACATACAGGGCATTCATGCATCATGTGCGACCTATTTTGCAAAAGGAAAATCCGAAAATTGCTGCACCCAAGCTGATGATGCTTGTGGCTGCCAAGTGGCGCGAGTTCTGCGAGAGTAATCCGCATATACAGCAGGAGCAGCAGGGCGGTCAAGCGCAGGCAGCTGCTGCCGCGCCCGAAGCTGACGAGCCGCGTTCATCGCGGTCATCGCGTAATGAGAAACCCGACGACATTTACGAAGAGGAGGAGGACGAAGAGGAAGAGGAGGAGGAGAAGAAGCCACGACGCAAGCGTAGCGGACGTAGCAGCAATAAAAAGGGACGTCGACCATCGGGCAAAGTGCCCACATTGAAGATCAAGTTTGGCAAGCGTAAGCGCGACAGCTCCGACGAGGAGCCCGATGCAAGTGGTGCCTCCGAACGTGATTCCGACCTGGAGTTTGAGCGCATGCTGCAAAAATCGGACGATAGCGCCGATGAAAAGGAAAAAGAAAAGGAGAAAGTTAAGCAACCGGCAGAGGCGGATGCCGCAGCTGCGGCACAGGACGATGGAGCACCAGTTGTGCGCAAGAAGGCCAAAACCAAGATTGGCAACAAGTTCAAGAAGAAGAACAAAATAAAGAAGACAAAGAACTTCCCCGAGGGCGAAGATGGCGAGCATGAGCATCAGGATTACTGCGAGGTGTGCCAACAGGGCGGCGAAATCATTCTCTGTGACACCTGTCCACGCGCCTACCATTTGGTGTGCCTGGAGCCGGAACTGGATGAACCGCCAGAGGGTAAATGGTCATGCCCCCACTGCGAAGCTGATGGCGGCGCAGCCGAGGAGGAGGATGACGACGAGCATCAAGAGTTTTGCCGTGTGTGCAAGGATGGCGGCGAGTTGCTCTGCTGTGACTCTTGCCCATCGGCATATCATACGTTCTGTTTGAATCCGCCGCTGGACACTATACCGGACGGCGATTGGCGGTGTCCACGTTGCAGCTGCCCTCCATTGATCGGAAAGGCCGAGAAGATCATCACCTGGCGTTGGGCCGTGCAGCGCCGAGGCAGCAGCGAGGCATCTACCTCGAAGAACGCCAAGCAGGGCAGCCGTGTCCGCGAGTACTTCATCAAGTGGCACAACATGTCCTATTGGCACTGCGACTGGGTCTCTGAGGTGCAGCTGGACGTCCATCATCCGCTGATGATACGCTCGTTCCAGCGCAAATACGATATGGAGGAGCCGCCCAAATTTGAGGAATCATTGGACGAGGCCGATACCCGTTTCAAGCGTATTCAGCGCCACAAGGACAAGGTGGGCATGAAGGGCAACGACGACGACGATGAGGCCGCCCTCGAAGAGCGATTCTACAAGAATGGCGTCAAGCCCGAGTGGTTGATTGTGCAGCGTGTCATCAATCATCGCACGGCACGCGACGGAAGCACCATGTATCTGGTGAAGTGGCGTGAGCTGCCCTACGACAAGTCCACCTGGGAAGAGGAGGGCGATGATATACCCGGCCTACGACAGGCCATCGATTACTATCAGGATTTGCGTGCAGTGTGCACTTCGGAGCAGTCTCGTGGCTCCAGCAGCAAGAAGAGTAAAAAGGGTCGCAAGACTAAGCATAAGCTGGAGCTCGATGATGAGGATCGTCCCGTTAAGCATTATACACCGCCGCCAGAGAAGCCAACCACGGACTTGAAAAAGAAGTATGAGGGTCAGCCAGCGTTCCTCGAGGATACGGGCATGCAGCTGCATCCCTATCAGATTGAGGGCATTAACTGGTTGCGGTACAGCTGGGGCCAGGGCATCGACACCATTTTGGCCGATGAGATGGGTCTGGGCAAGACCATCCAGACTGTAACGTTTCTCTATTCGCTCTACAAGGAGGGACATTGCCGTGGCCCATTCCTGGTGGCCGTGCCACTCTCCACGCTGGTCAACTGGGAGCGTGAATTTGAGCTCTGGGCTCCCGACTTCTATTGCATCACATATATTGGCGATAAGGACTCGCGTGCCGTGATACGTGAGAACGAGCTGACCTTCGAGGAGGGCGCCATACGGGGCACAAAGGTCTCGCGACTGCGCACCACCCAATACAAATTCAATGTGCTGCTCACCAGCTACGAGCTGATCTCCATGGATGCACCCTGCTTGGGCAGCATTGACTGGGCAGTGCTGGTGGTGGATGAGGCGCATCGCCTGAAGAGCAATCAGAGCAAGTTCTTCCGCATCCTGAACAGCTATTCGATTGCCTACAAGCTGCTGCTCACTGGAACCCCATTGCAGAATAATTTGGAGGAGCTGTTCCATTTGCTGAACTTCTTGAGTCGCGATAAGTTCAACGACTTGCAGGCGTTCCAGGGCGAGTTTGCGGACGTGTCCAAGGAGGAGCAGGTGAAGCGTTTGCATGAGATGTTGGGACCGCACATGCTGCGTCGTCTCAAGACGGATGTGCTAAAGAACATGCCCTCCAAGTCCGAGTTTATTGTGCGTGTCGAGCTGTCGGCCATGCAGAAGAAGTTCTACAAGTTCATCTTGACCAAGAACTATGAGGCACTTAACTCGAAGAGCGGCGGCGGCTCCTGCTCGTTGATCAACATCATGATGGATCTGAAGAAATGCTGCAATCATCCGTATCTATTCCCATCGGGTTCCGAGGATGCGCCCACCTCTGCGGGTGGCATCTATGAAATCAATTCACTCACCAAGGCAGCCGGCAAGCTAGTGCTTCTCTCGAAAATGCTAAAGCAGCTGAAGGCACAAGGTCATCGGGTCTTGATTTTCTCACAAATGACAAAAATGTTGGACATACTCGAAGACTTCCTTGAGGGCGAGCAATACAAGTATGAGCGTATCGATGGTAGCATTACGGGTACCGTCCGCCAGGAGGCCATCGATCGATTCAATGCACCCGGAGCACAGCAGTTTGTCTTCCTGCTGAGTACACGCGCCGGCGGCTTGGGCATTAACTTGGCCACCGCTGATACGGTCATTATATATGACTCCGATTGGAATCCCCACAATGATATACAGGCGTTCTCGCGTGCCCATCGTATTGGCCAGGCCAACAAGGTGATGATCTATCGCTTTGTCACACGCAATTCGGTGGAGGAGCGCGTCACCCAAGTGGCCAAACGCAAGATGATGTTGACACATCTGGTGGTGCGTCCCGGCATGGGCGGCAAGGGAGCTAATTTCACAAAACAAGAGCTGGACGATATTCTACGATTTGGCACTGAGGATCTGTTTAAGGAAGATGACAAGGAGGAAGCCATCCATTATGATGACAAGGCCGTGGCCGAGTTGCTTGATCGTTCTAATCGCGGTATTGAGGAAAAGGAGTCGTGGGCGAATGAGTATTTGTCCTCATTTAAGGTGGCATCTTATGCCACTAAGGAGGAGGAGGAAGAGGAGGAAACCGAGATCATTAAGCAGGATGCCGAGAACTCGGATCCCGCTTACTGGGTCAAGCTGCTGCGTCACCACTACGAACAGCATCAGGAGGATGTGGGTCGCACCCTGGGCAAGGGCAAGCGTGTGCGCAAGCAGGTGAACTACACCGATGGAGGTGTAGTTGCGGCGGACACCTCACGCGACGACACCAACTGGCAGGACAATGGCAGCGAATACAACTCGGAATACTCTGGCGGCAGCGACGAGGATGGCGGCGACGACGACTTTGACGAGCAGAATGGCGAACGAAAGGCCAAACGACGATTGGAGCGACGCGACGATCGCCCGCTGCCGCCTCTGCTGGCACGTGTTGGCGGCAACATTGAGGTGCTGGGCTTCAATGCCAGGCAGAGGAAGAGCTTCCTCAACGCCATCATGCGTTATGGCATGCCGCCTCAGGATGCATTCAATTCGCAATGGCTGGTGCGCGATTTGCGCGGCAAGTCCGAGCGTAACTTTAAGGCTTACGTCTCGCTCTTTATGCGGCATCTGTGCGAACCCGGCGCCGACAATGCGGAGACCTTTGCGGATGGCGTACCCCGGGAGGGACTCTCCCGTCAGCATGTACTCACGCGCATTGGCGTCATGTCGCTCATACGCAAGAAGGTGCAGGAATTCGAGCACATCAATGGCTACTACAGCATGCCAGAGCTGATACTCAAACCCTGTGAGCCGGTGCGTTCGGCTGGCAAGCAGGAGGCAGCTGCAGTGGATGCTGCCGCATCAGCTGCAGCCAAGCCGCCGGCAGAGAGCGCAACGACCAGCAACAGTGCGACTCCTGCGACAAGCGCAGCCCCCAGTCCAGCGCCTGCTTCAGAGAAGAGCGAAGATAAGGTAACTGTAGAGAAGGCAACGCCTGAGAAACAGGAACCCAAATCGGAATCAGATGCTGAGGAGGATAAGAAGGCGGTCGATGCAACTGTTAAGCAAGAGAAGGCTGAAGAGTCGGCGGAAGCCGAGACCAAGTCTGGTGAGGCAAGCGTGAAGAGCGAAACACCTAAAGTGGAGCCCAAAGAGGAGGGCAAAGAGCAGCCAGAGGCAACGCCCAAGGAGGAGCCGAAGACTGAGCAGACCGACGACAAAGAAAAGGAGAAAGAGAAGGCAAGCGAAGAGAAGCCGGTAACTAATCCGACCAGCGCTAGCACCAACACTACCACAACTACAACCACAAACATCATTGACGATGATGACGATGACGTCATGATCGTCAAGGAGGATGGTGAGCTGGAGAAGCCCAATGCCAGCGCCAATGCCAATTCGCCCAAGGATCAAAAGAATGCTGCTGTCGCAGGCACAGCTGCAGGTGGCAAGCTGGCGGAGGACAGTCTCGAGGTGTTAAAGCGCAAATTTATGTTCAACATTGCCGACGGAGGCTTCACCGAACTGCACACCTTGTGGTTGAACGAAGAAAAGGCAGCTGTGCCCGGCCGCGAATACGAGATCTGGCATCGTCGCCATGACTATTGGCTGCTGGCTGGCATTGTCACACATGGCTATGGACGTTGGCAGGACATTCAAAACGATATACGTTTTGCCATTATCAATGAGCCGTTCAAAATGGACGTGGGCAAGGGAAATTTCCTGGAGATTAAGAACAAGTTCTTGGCAAGACGCTTCAAACTGCTGGAGCAGGCGCTGGTTATTGAAGAGCAGCTGCGACGTGCAGCATTTTTGAATCTCGCCCAGGATCCCAGCCATCCGGCTATGTCGCTAAATGCACGTTTTGCTGAGGTCGAATGCCTGGCTGAATCGCACCAGCATCTGAGCAAGGAATCCCTGGCCGGCAACAAGCCAGCCAATGCGGTGCTGCACAAGGTGCTCAACCAGCTGGAAGAGCTGCTGTCCGACATGAAGAGCGATGTCTCGCGCTTGCCCGCCACCCTGGCACGCATACCACCAGTAGCGCAACGCTTGCAAATGTCGGAGCGTTCCATTTTATCGCGTCTGGCTGCCACCGCTGGCAATGCCTCCAATGCGGGTAGGTTTCGCTAACTCTCCATATATACTCTTTGGGCAGCTTTTAACCCATTTGTGTTTTCTGATTTTGCAGCTCAATTGATGGCACAATTTCCGGCCGGCTTTCAGGGCACCACCTTGCCGGCGTTCACGGGGGGACCAGCTGGGAACTTTGCCAACTTTCGACCACAGTTCTCAGTGCCCGGGCAGCTGTCCAACAACGCCGGCGGCACCTGAGCACCATAAACGCATTCAAATTCCATGGAAATTAATTACTCTTCAGCTAAGAATTTAACGCTACGTATATTAAAACAAACAACAAATCGCATACCCACTATACACTTAAAATATTTATCAAAAAACTCTTGCAATGATATGAAATTAATTAATCGCTCACAACTTACCGTATTCTATAAATAGTAGATTTTGGCTGCTTCTGGCCGATTGACTAAAATGACAAATATATTAAATGCTTATTTACCTGCTACTTGAATTAATTTTATATGGCTACATATACAATATAATATATAAATCCGATTCCATTGCAAACCAAAATGACATTTGGCGTGTTTTTCTTTACCTATTCGTAAAGGGCTGGGAGATGTTGGAAAAGTAGCGGAATATATTATTGGAGAAACTTTTCAGAAAGATGAAATGAAGAATATGGTTAACTTTAATTCATATTCTTCCCATATTGGTAAGTCTATTCACCCTGGTGTTTAAAATAAAAGAAAATTTATTCAAGCGACAGACTTTTATTTGATTTGATACTCGTAACTTTGTTGCTGTATGTTAATATTGTATATTAAGTATAAATTAGTTAAGTTTGTATGTATATATATATATGTATATGTATATATGCAATTTGTAAATATCAAATACAATGTTATTAAACATAATGAAGTCATCTGATAAGCGCAACACATATCGCTGAAATATGAGTGGGGCTCATTATTGAAATGAGTGCGATTTCTGGGTGTATCATTCGTAGCATCTCTGTCTAATAAAATATTGCTAATTAATATCAAGGTTTCGACAACGATTGACGAGCAATTCACCGACCATGGTCATTTCGATCTCTCTGTCGCAATATCGTTCTCCATTTCAATATTTACAATAATTACAAATAAATGGAATTACATATTTTGTATATGTATATACAAATATGAGTAATTATAATTAATTACAAGCGGGCTCTGTTGGCCTAATACATAACACGAAGTACAACAAAAGAAAAATTAATAATTAAAAAAAAATAATAATAATAATAAACAAATTTAACAAAAAAACTTCGCCATTAAATAATCTAATAATAGACTGACAAAAACAATAATTATATACGAACTAAGTTTCCAATTACACATATAGTTATAAAATAATAATAATATATAGCATTGTATGGTACATATGGTATGGAATATGGTACATTAAACAAAATCACATTTGCAACGCGAATGTGCGACTGCTCACAACAACAAAAAACTTCAAGCATGTTTGGATCTAAAACTAGACATTGTGGGCAACTTAAACTAGAACAGCAAATCAGCTTAGAATAGTAAATAACAAACAAAAAGAAACACAAACAGTCACGCACACACACACGCACAAACACACATTCACTTAGATTATATACCAAACTAAACACAAGCGATTGATTGAAGAACCTCCATCATAGCCTTAAGCCCTAGTAAGCCTGTAGTACCGCTTCCTGCAATTTGCAGCAATAAAATTATACAATATTATGATATTGTGCATAGTTTCTCTCTCTCCGACTCATCCGCATCCAACTGCAGGTTGCCGACATTAGGCAGTGGCCGTCCCTCAATGTTGGGCAGATAGGGCTCGTAGTCGAGACCCTGGCGCTCATAGAATAGCAAATATGCAGCGCTCGGATCTATGTTCGGCTTTTGCGATATTTCGCGACAGGAGCTATCATTGTAACAATACCAGGAACCAGTTGTGTTTGATGCATAGGAAATGTAGTGACCACCATTCAGCATGCCAGAATGCGACTGCAAAAACAAAACATCAATGTTAATTCTTATAAATAATTCTATAGTTCAGTGAGACCTACCACTACGGCGTACAGCTTGTATTTTGGATCGAATTTATCAACATCCGCGTGTAGCTTGTGCTGATGATAGTCCTCGAACTCCCCATCAACAATAGGAGTCTTTGTGAGGCTCGTGGAAATGAGCCGCTGTCGTCTGGCTGAATTGGTCGACTTGCTCTGTCGCAGCACACACCCAGAGGCAAGCGGCGTTTCCGTTGCTGTGCCATCATTTTCGCCTTCTGCTTCTTCGGCTGGAGGAGGCACATCTCCTCCTGCTTTGTCGGTGGCATCGACTTCATCAAGTTCGCTAGGAACATCATTGCTGGCGCTTGCTAATTCTCGCTTCAACTCCAGTAGCTCTTTGTGCCGCAGTATGGTCTCCTGAGGCACAGACGCCAAATAGGGCGTAGGGTCAAAGTCATCGAAGGGAAAGTGCACAACCTTTTGGGACTTTACCCATTTGCCGTTGACACAGTTGAAGCGCTTCAAATGGACAATCTAAGCAGGAGGGACAAACGTAAGAATAAGTCAGCTATGCTCTACTAAAGTCGACGTCAGAATTACTTACCAAAATGGGGGGCAATTTCCATATTTGTAACTTCTTCGTCGCTGGCTTTTTGCCTTTGCAATGGCTGCAGTGGTACCACTGTTCCAACTTCTCCTCGGAGGTGAAAGCACGCAAACAATGATTCAAATCAACGGGTTCCACCTGCTCCCGCCGGCATATCGCAATGGTCTCATGGTCGACCCAAAGCTGATTAAAAATTGACCAATTGATATATACAAATATATAACCCCATTTAAGGCGGTTCACTTACGCGCTCCAAGGTGCTCTGATAACGTAAATGCAAGGCGGTTGGATCCCAGTCGATGGCAATGGTAAAGTCTTCAAAATATTTTGTTGTTGGTGTGTAGGATAGCGATGTGGTGTACTCCGTTGTACGTTTGGCCTCCAGATTTGGTAGCGATGGGCATTTAGCGTTCATTTGTGGGGTGCCTACGTTATCAAGAAGGATAAGTAGCTAGAGAATAATGTTCTTTCACCCATTCAGGAACTTACTGGCCATAGAGTTGATGGGGGGCAGAGCGCCCTGGAGCACATAGTCATTGTTGCAGCGTATTTCGCAGCCGCGACAGAAACTTGACCAGGGGCAAATCGCGCAGGTGAGACCATCCGCTTTAACAGCGCGCAGTGTGAAGGGAAAATCATAGCCGAGGCTGTCATCGCTGCAACAGAGAATTGATGGCTTAGAATCATTATTTGAGAGATCGTGAGTTTAGTTACCAGTCGGCAGCATGATTAGCTTGTTCGGTGGTGGCTGGTAGGGGACTCAGCAGGCGGCTAACTTGCTGCCAGACGGCGCAGTACAGATCCTTGTGGGTGCCACCATCACAGTTTGGTATTAGCAGCGGCACACCAAACAGGCTGGGCCGGGTCTTGTGGTAGGAGAGGAAGTAGCTGTCGTGGCGCGTGATTTTGCGATGAACAGCCACAAGATATTTGCCCACCTTGTAAGGCTGCGAGGAGCGGCGCGAGTACACGCCGCTGGTGGTTTGATTGCCACTCGTGCTTTCCGGCTGTGAAGTGGTTATTTGTTGATCCGGCTCTTCACCCTCGATCTGCCCGTCCTCATCGTCATCGTCGTCGTTATCATCGGCATCATCATTATCATCATCATCAACGTCTGCGTCACGGTCAAAGCTATTAACGCCCAGTGTATGAGCTGTGCTCCGGCCACTCGATTGCTCATTGGTCGTGCGATAGGAGGCACCGTCGTCGCTGTTGCTGCCATGTCGGCTGGCAGCCAATTCCGCCACTGGCATCGGCTCCGTTAACGAACTCTCCATGGAGTTCTCGCCAGAGTGATTCGTATACGAGACTGAGCTGGTGTTGCTCTCCGTGTGCAGCAGCTTGGTGGATGAAATGCGCTTCTGCTGCGCGGCCGCATCGTCCATAAATGTGTTCTCCGGGCTGCAGCTGAGGATCAGCGACTCCTGTGTCGGATGTACCAATGAAGGTGGCCGGAAGTTTGCATTAGTTGTGCGTGCTTACATTTAGGTAAGTGTGTGAGTGAGTTTGTGTGTATTTTAAAGCTCATGGAATTTAAACAATTAACAATTACTACTGGATTAAAGGCAATAATTGTATAAACTAGGATAAACGCTCAAAAATCTACAAAAATCGGAAAAATATTGGTTTATTGCGGGTGTTCAAAATTAGCTGATATATAACTTATATACTTTATAAGAGCATAGATTAAAATTTGTACTTTAATTCATTAGTTGGCATAGTTGGTAATTGGTTGGTTTCTGTGGTGGGAATGAGTAAAATAGCATTTGAAGTGTGTACAGAAAAGGATGATTCGAGAGAAATGAGAATTATATTGAAAGACATATTTAATTATCATCTGTGAAATAGGTTCAATATTGAAAATAACAAAAGTTTTCACTCAAACAGTGTGATGAACAATACGATTAGCAAATTAAGAGATATTATAAATAGTTGGAATTATAAATTATAGTGAATCACCCTTGCAACAACAATTGAAAAGCTATAAAGTGTCAATTGGCTACTTGTATCATAAATGACGAAGGCAAATGTACAAGAGAACGGGTACAGTTAAATGATAAATTTTGCATACTCGATGTAAGCTACTTGGTGAGTGTCTATTATATTAGAAATAGTTTAAAGCAAAAATGTACAAATAGGTATTGGATTACAGCCATCAACAAATTAAGTATGTGTGTATTAGTATTAGAAGGAGAATAGAAATAACAATAAACTACAAAATACGATAATATATATACTCAGAGATTTCGACTAGTTGAAGAAGTGCGTTTTATACGAAATCAAAGAACAATTAGAAGTTTAAAGAGGTGTGGCGGGGTGGGTGTTCGGTCAATTGTACATTATACTACGTAGGTGGCCCACAAACCAAACAGAAACTGAAACGGCAACTGTTCTTTTAACATATTTGTATTTAATATATATAGATTTGTTCGATATCGATTTAAGTATGTATTGCGACAAAAAACGGAGGGGGCGAAAATGAATGCCAGTTACGCCGGAATATTGGTTTGAAAATCTTGATAATCTTCATTTTGCAGGGGTTCGTCGCTGGAGCGAGTTTATCCTAGGCAATTGGGGAATTTTACAAAATATCATTTTGAATGCAACCCTCGAACGGGTCCATGAATCTAACATATTAAATACGTGTATGTTAATATAGTTTAGAAGCCATACCTTGAAGCAAAAAAGACTGTGGGGCATGCACTCTCTCTTTCCAAAGCACCGGCTTACCTTTCCGGCATCATCTGGTTGCAGTTCGTGCACATGGCCGACGCTGCCGCTGCCAATGTTGGTGTTAAGATTGCTGTATTTGGTTAGCTCATGGTCTCCATCAGGACCAGCTGGGTCTAGCCCATCACTGATCTGCCCATTGCAGATGGCACGTGACGATGATCGATTCGATGTCTGTAGAGTGCTAAGCGATGACAGTGAGTCCTGTGTTGTAATGAGCGCTGCAAGGGACAGATTTATGTCAGCTGAACTCTAATCTTATGGAACTAGAATTCATTTACCAGAGCTGCGCTGAATGTCTTTAAGACCCTGTTCAATATGCATACTTAGCGCTGAATTGGAGCGCGTTCTGACGCTGCTTTGTTCCGGTAATTGATACACGTATAAATCCTTAGAGCTTTGTGTACGCAGCTTCTCCTCATCGCCAACCACCTGGCGTATCTGCGAGTTCCAGATCTCACAAACCAGCATGAGGCTTGGCTGCAGCGGGCACAACGTGGCCAGCTTATGCTTTAAATCTCCGTACTTACATTCCGAGTTAAGCCGCAGGCCGTATTTAATTGGCACACTACCATCCAAGAGAATTACTGCAAAGATATGGACAGAGAATTATATTGAATTGATAGACGGAAGCTGTAATTGACTTACCCAGCACTTCTAGATACACGTAATTCTCCACTGGCAGGGGCAAACTTAACAAGCTGAAGGGATCGAATCGCACAGACTCGTGACCGCAACCCAGGCAGCTGACCTTTGACTTCAACTGGCCATAGAACAGATCTATGATTATGGATTGATTACGGGCATGATGCTGAGACCATGCTTCGGCGGCAACAATCTTGTCGGGCCGACCATCAGAGTCCTTCAGCTCGCTATACGGCTTTTCCGTCACGCGATTTAGGTCCTCGTGCAGCGCATCGAGCAGCCATTCAAGCAGCTCTTGCGAATCGTGCTGGCCCCCGCCCGCAAACTGTGGTGCATGTTTGTTCACACAGAAGCGCAGCTTGAGCGGAGCCACAGAGCGAGTCGTAGCCGTCCACACTTCCTTGAGCAGCTCCGCGTAGCGCATGGCTAGTTGGCCTCGTGTGCCCAGCTTATTGGCTGCATTCAATTCGAAGCGATGCATCTGACGATGAAAGTATTGGGCCAGCGGTTGGGTATTGAAGAGCACTTGGAGTGCCGCATTCATGAAACAGGTGTTGCCCAGATTATGGAGTCCAGTGGCGCCTGGCGCGTGCACGGACATGATGGAGGTGCGCGTTAGACGCCGCCGGTCGCCAGGACCGACACCAGCTTGACCGCTTTGCGTGCTGGCCAGTGAGCTGAGCTCTTCGGGCCAAGTAAGATCTTTGTTACGTATCTCTAGCAGCAGCTGATCGTTGTCACGTATCAGTAGCTCTTTTAGGCACATGGTATCCTCCTCCAAAAGTATGGCACTATTATCCAGCGATGCGCTCGACGGCGGCACATGCCACAGTCGTATATCCTCAGGCTTCAGGCGTAGCTGTTCGCACAGAAACTCACCCACTTGACGCACTGTGGCCAGCCGGCTAAATGCAGCCGTATATGCCAAATAACGCTTGGGCGGTTGAAGCACGCTGCTGGCTGCAATGGCCGCATAGCCACCACCAGAAGCCAAGACGCCATAGCCACCGCTATTTGTTGAGCCCCAGCTGGTAATTTGTGTGCCTGCGCCGCTGCCGTTAGGCGCAGTCTGCACCTGGTGAAGTAGTATGCGCAGATTCAGCGGATATAGCTCTAGCTCTACCTCCGAATTTGGTGGTTGTATCACCTGCAAGAAAATAAATCGGTCTTAACTCAAGAAAGGAACACCTTTGGACTGCTTACCTGTCTAGGCAGCGGTAGATTGTCGCCATACCAACGATTCAACGCTTTCCATAGCGACTTTGGCACCAGCTCAAAGTCGTGATTTTGTACAAGTGGCGTATCACGCTTCAGATGCCCGCCTTCGCCGGTCAGAGTGCGTACGTTTCGATAGGGATTGGTGGTAATTAGATTGCTATTATCAATGGGACCCGGGCGGTGTTGACCACAGTGCCGGCCGGCAGAGATGCCACTACTACCAGATACAGATCCCAGGGAATAACTATCGTGCTGCTCCAAGCTGTGCGTATTGAAACTCTCGTCACAGACGAGCGCTTCATCAACAGCACTGCGCTGGCTTGCAGTCCGCTTGCAGTAGTCGCACGTTTGAGACGTGTGCTGTGTGTACTGCATCCAGGTGAGCCACCAGTCCCGTGATATCAGATACCAGAACTGGCCAACTCGGTAGGGTCGTCTCTCTTCGCGCTGCAACCAGCCGCGCACAATATCGTACTCCATGTGCTTACATTGCGGCCACAGACCAAACACAATGTGGCACAGCTCGAAGATGAGGTCCAACAGAGGCTGCATCAGCCGCAGACCGCACTGCACGTTCCATATCATGAAATCCTCTGCTGTCAGCGAAACATTGTCTCGAGTAAATGTGCTGGGCTCGCTATCTGGACTCCTGCGCTGGGCAAACTCTAGCAGATCACTGATAACATGCTGCTTGGTCAAGTCCTTAAATTGCTGCGCATCGCGATTTTCCTTGGCAACGAATAACAGCACATTGATCATTTGTAACGTCTCCTCATGATTGAGCACACCATCCCGATCTACGTCGAAGATCTTGAAGCAGACTGTCAAATGGAAAGAAATGGATCAGCCTGAGTAAACATTCCCAACAGAAGCACTTACAGCGGGTGCGCTCCACACCGGGTCCACGACAGGCGGCACTTACGCCACAGCAGAGCTCCTTGAAATCGATGTGACCATCACGATTCTCATCAAAGGCATTAAAGAGACCGGCCAGAGCATTCTTTGGTATCGGTGGACTAATGAGCGGTCCCAAAAATTGTAAATCGATTTGGCCATTCTGCGACGTGTTTTTCAATCGCCAGAACTCCTTCTCTAAGTCGCCGATATCCTACAATAATTTGGTAAATTTAGTAAATGCTTCAAAAGTACATTGTTTGATATCTAGCAATTAAGTATTCATTATCTAATATAGCTCACCTTTTCCTCAAGATGCGTAACCCCGGCAAGACTCTGATAAAAGGTGGGCGTCTCTAGTTCGGAAGTGAGGCTTACACAATTGTCGGCAAGCAGCCACTTGGATAGGACTGTGGCATTGCGATGCTTGACTATCCAGTCCTGGAACTGCTCAAAATTGACACGTTCGCCTTGGGCAAACAAGGAGACGCTCTCGAAGGGAGCCAGGCTCACATTGCGCACATAATCAGATTTGATAATGTAGGTGCCAGCGTCATTGCAGTAGAGGTTCCACAGAAATCTATCGATGACATAATCATATTTATTATTTTAATAATAATGTGTATACTACGATCTTACTTTGTTTTCTCCTCCTGAGTGCCGCGTGTGATTAGAACCAGGCCGCACAGCAGGTCCTTGAAGGATATGCCGCGCTGTGTGCCGCCACAGGCAGTATAGAGCATGTCCGTAATCTTGGGTGGCACTCCTTCGCACAGCACATCCTGCTGGAATGCATTGCGACTGAGGTAGAGTCGACCCACGCCAGCTGATTTCTTGAAGGCATCTTTAAGACGCCGTAGCTCGGCGTCGCTAACTGTTTAAATTAAATACCAAATTAATATCGGTTGAATTATAAATAGAACATACACAACTGTGTTAAGCCATATTACCCCAAGTATTACTGTTAAACTAATTTAAATTTAGATCATTTTCACTTTCTACCAGAGAACTTGCAAATTGAGACATGCACGAATGGCGTATTATCTCTTTACTCATTGCCTATTGCAGGAATTCTTATTGGGTAATTTAATTCTTGAATAGTAGATAATATATTATATTATAAATAATATTGTAATAATACTTTGCATTATTCTCTTATTATCAATAACAACTTATGTTTCCCAATAAACACTGAATACTCTTTAGTATAGAAATATATTTTTAGCCTGGAAGAGAATAACTTATAATTCGTATAATTATATATCTAGAAATTTTCGCACATTCAATTGGAATTAAGTGTAAACTCGTTATTTGAGAAGTGCTTAGTCATATATAAAATATAAGTCCCAACTGCAGCGTATATATACGATCGGGAGTCATACATATGCCTTCTCATTATGTGTGTGCTCAAACGTTAAGGTAATTATAAATCGCTACGTTAAAACCAGTAAACAGAACCAAAAACCAAGCAAACAAAACGCTATCCAAACGTAATACACGTAATCAATTAACTATACAATAAAGTACATTTTCAATAGTGTTCTGAGAAGGGGCGACTTGAATTACTGGGCGTGGCGATGTCGGTGCGAGTTAAACATAGGCAGCAATTCATAATCACAAATTGAGCATGGAAGGCAATGCGGAATAATTTTGTGATTGCAAAGAATTATTTACTTTGCGACGTCACGCGACCAACGGTATTTCATAGCTGGTTTTGTTGTTGTTTAGCTGTATTGACAGAAATTTCTGCATTGCATTGCATTATGATGTGAATTTCAATCAGAGACTATGTGTATGTGTGTGTGTGTGAGAGAGAGAAGGGAATGTTGAGGGAAGGTACATTTCCACAATAGTCCGAAGTGGACGTGCATACGTTTTCACAAGAAACAAACCGGTCTTGAAAAGCTTTATGTCAACAACAGCAGCTACAACAACAACGTCAACAATGGACACCCGCACCTGGGCAGCAAATATGGCCATACAGGTGCAGGTACAGGTAGTATATACATACATGTATACGAAGCCATCTTATCAGTAACGTTCGTTTTCTTTGCTGGTCATAAAATGACAACAACTGCGACAAGAACAACAGGAACAACAACAACAGCAGCGAGATGAATGCCAATTCAAAGCGAGAGAAAATTGGAGAAGTCAACAAAAACTTAAACGTCATTGCGTGTACATCAGATTCTAAATGATGAGAGAGAAGCAACAATAAATATTAACTGTTTTCTGCTTTCGTTTGATTGCATGCATTGTCTGCAATTTTGCTTTGTGTCAGAGCAACATTTCTTCCCCCGCCACGAGAAAATTGCTGTGCTTTTCTATTGTGACGTCACTGATGGCGACGACGCAAATACTCATACACACACATGCAAGCGCTTACACACTTACACACTCGCGGTGTTAAAATTTGCACAAAAATCCCAATAGAATAAGACAAAAAAGGGAAAAGAATTCTTTATGTCCAACAAAACTGCAGCAATAAAAGCATGGAAGTATATAGTGGAAACCACAGTGGGAATCGATAGTGTAATTATAGCTGTATTGGTGTCTATTATTATTGTTTTTGTTCTAGAGCCTTAAGTATTTGAATGACCCATTTTCCCCCATGTTTTGTTGTCTGCAATTCAGATAGCAACTGTCTCTATGTATATGCGAGGTTAAACTTACCACGTTTGACTGCATCCTCGTAACTGATGCAAGCATGTTTAGATTCTTTTGTACCCATATTTGCCTACGGCAAATTCTTGAGTGCTGCTGCTCTGGCGTCGTCGTCGTCGTCTTGTGACTTCACTTCTTACATTTGTTTATGTTATTTGTTGCCGCTGTCGGACCTTGAGGGTAAATCACAGACACAGAGTTATGTACATGCAAAATGCAAGTTTTTGTTGTATTTTATTTTGTAAAACACTTTGTTTTTTTTTTTTTTTGTCACACTTTCATTGCTTTACTAGTTTCGCGTTCGCTTATATTTTTTAACTATCAGCGTTAAGTGTGACCGCGCTCGTAACATAAAAATACAGTATTTTTGGGACATTAGAAAATAAGCAGCTGTTTGGCAGTTTTACTACAATCGAACAGCTGGCTGAATAGTTGTCTCAGCGCGTTTGGCAACACTACTTATCGATAAATCATCTCGTTTTCGTCCTACACAACACTGCTACGTACCAATCATTTATTGTTCGGGCGTAATTAGAAAGCAATAATTAAGCGTAATTTTTACGTGTAACCAACAACAACACAGCACACAGTTGCAAGTGCAGTACATACAAGTGTAAAACAGCGCGCGTCCATTTACCATTGCAATTTAAAGTGCTTAAAACTACGTCGCCATTTTTCGACATATACACAAAAGAAAACCACAGTCAGAGCTGAAAAAACCTGTGCGTGCTTGCGTGTGTTTATTTGTGTCTGCTGTGTGTGGTTACGTCTATGAATTTTTTATACATACCCCTACGTACATATAAATTAATACTAACCCGCAGCAGTAGCAGTAATAGTCAGTTATAGTAATTTAATAGCCGACATTAACATAGTGTGTAATATTAATCGAAAACCACTGATTACCAACCACCGCCATATAACAAAAGCATCACCAGCAGTTATCGACGTGGACGATAACGCCAAAAAGGAAGAGAAGAAATTAAAGAGCAAATAGCTGCATCTTTATCTCTGTCAAAAGAATCTGGCACAACCCTAAGCAAAACTGTGATTTAATCATACAAATACAACAGAAATACAATGGCCAAAACGTACGACTACCTGTTCAAATTGCTACTGATCGGTGATTCTGGAGTTGGTAAAACCTGCATATTGTTTCGATTCTCAGAGGATGCTTTCAATACGACGTTTATTTCTACAATAGGTAAGTGTTATCAATAACCACCATGTACATATACAAAACACAGAGAGGCAAAAACAACAACAATATCAACATCAACATGAGCCAGCAAACCAAACATTTCAAAGTGCATACATCATCAGTCATAGCTCTCAGTCCGTCATCCTCAGTAATCAACATTGCTCTCTCTCTCTTGATTGCGCTCTTTTACTCTGTGAAATTTTTTAATTAATTACAACGCCGCCGGGCAGCAATCGCACAAACACAAACACAGATATATGTATGTACATTTGCGTATTCATGTTCATGCTCTCAATCTTGGCTCAGCTGTAAGTAGCATGCACACAAACATACATACACGAATACGTGACTCATTTCGTATGCTCTTTTTTTGTTCTCAGTAATGTTATTTGTCATAATTATATCGTTGATGTTGTTGTGCTTGGACAAGGACGTAGTGCAAAGGGGAACAGCAACAACGCACCATAAGCGAAGCTAAAATAGAAAAAGAAAGTAACCAATCTAAGATATTTTTAAATACATATGAATAGACCTGCGAGCGAAAATATGCATAAAATACTACCAAACTTGTTAAGATATTATTTTGTTTATGAAAAAGAAATCGATACTGCTTGTGTTTGTTTAAGCCAGTGTCATTGCACCACAATCGACTATTTGGTTTTTGGACTATCTTCAAGTCTAGCGCCAAGTCGTTGGCGCTGATAAGCATCCGCTTTACAGTAAGTCTCATTGAGAGGGGTTCTATCCGCTGAGACACAACCCACACACATGGCACGAGCTCAGCAATTTGTCTATTTATATATTTGGCACATTTCCCTGCACTAATTCCAATTTGGGTTATTTACTTAACAACGCCAACGTCTCGAATCAATTGCGTATTTTCAACTGTTGTCTCTTGCGCTCATTTGTTGTCTTAGTCTATGTACATATGTATGTATATATCTCTATAACAGATGGAGGAGAGTAAAGCAGCTGCCTGCCAGCTGCCAAAAATGATTTCAACTAATTTATTGCTGTTTTTATCACGTGTCTTCTCTCTTCTCTTTATTTTACTTTATTCGCAGGTATCGATTTTAAAATTAGAACAATTGAATTGGATAACAAGAAAATCAAATTGCAAATATGGTAAGTTATCAATAAAAAAACTATGTTTTATCATAAATGCTTTAATTGTAAATAATTTAAGGGACACTGCTGGCCAGGAGCGATTCCGGACGATCACCACGGCATATTACAGAGGTGCTATGGGCATTATGCTCGTGTATGACATAACACAAGAGAAATCGTTTGAGAATATCAAGAACTGGATACGAAATATCGAAGAGAATGCCGCAGCTGATGTTGAGAAAATGCTGCTGGGCAACAAATGCGAACTGAACGATAAGAGACAGGTAATTATCAATCAAGAGCAATTCAATTTGACATTCTAAAAATGTAATCAACTCTTTCATTTTATAGGTTTCAAAGGAACGTGGCGAACAGTTAGCCATTGAGTATGGCATTAAATTCATGGAGACCTCCGCGAAAGCAAGCATCAATGTCGAAGAGGCTTTTCTCACGCTAGCCAGTGATATCAAAGCGAAAACGGAAAAACGAATGGTAAGTGGCGGAGTATCGTAGTCTAAATTATGACTGCATCTAATTTACTTTGTGCTTTATTTGTACAGGAGGCGAATAATCCACCGAAGGGCGGCCACCAGCTGAAACTAACAGAGATTCGGACAAAGGATAGTTGGCTGTCCAGATGCAGTTTGCTTTGACGTGGCAATGTGCGTGTGGCACTGATGCGGCATGGTGGAAATAATAATGATAATGTATGTGGTAGTAGTTTTCTTAACTCCTGTTAAGTCCCAATAACAACAACCAAGCGAGCAAACACCCCTGAATATGCAACATAATGAAATAATACATAATTACAATAATATAATAGAAGAGATATAAAATTGTATATGCGAACGAGACATGGCGATAAGAGATGTACGAAATATGCATCAATATACATTCAATATTCATTAATCGTTAAAAAAAGGAAAAGAAGCAAAAAATAATACGAGCATTGAGAGCAGCGTAAAGAAACTGCAAGATTAACCGACAACAAAATTACAACCCGCCCACGCCCTGCCCTTCGCTCCGATCAGTTATTGTTTTCATTTTACTTTACTTTTCACTTTCAATGTATAATTTTTAAATTTTCTGTCGCGTGAAATATGCAGCCATGGTTGTTCACGATTTGTTAACCAATGAGAAAACAATAAAGTAGTAAATAAATATATGTATTCATATATTATATACATATTTCATTTCCGTTTGCTCTAAATCTGTGCTCATTTATAAATATTTAAATGTATTTAATTTTTACACTCTTCATTCTACAACAAACAACTCATGATAAGCTCACAGTTCGCAGGACGCAATTTAGACTCAGACGCACAATTTTTATATCAATCCACTTAGATATTGCAAGTTCTAATAGTTGCGGGTGCTTCATAATACATTGTCAATAAACAGACCGTTAATCTTTAATGGAATCCATGAATATGATTAATATTTGTGCGATTAAATGGAAATAATAATATAAAGATATGCAATACAATGCGAAGATTAAGAATAAATGCAGAGCAGTAAAATACATATTGTGAAATTAATTGATAACTAAATCTAAATGCATATTTGATATTAATTAATTAATTAATTATGTATGTACTTGTAATATTAATTATTAAACGTATACAATTTTATAAAATAAATCATGTGCAAAAATGCATTATTTATTATAAATTTACAAAAGTTCGGCAGATTTCTGTGACTATCTGTATCCAGTTCACTTACCTAATTTTTATTTTAATCATTTATATTTTATTTAAAAAATTGCAAGCAGCTGCAGTTGAAGGAGTATAATTAATAATTATAATTGTTGTGATAAAAATTTCGATAGTCATTTATTAAATGCATAAATTTGGAAAATGCATTTTAATTTGTTGAAATCAGTTCTAGAAATGACAAGCTGTTTGCTTAAATTAAAACATAGAATTGGACAACTTAAGCGTAAATACAATTAATTGTAAGATTACAATAATGAAGCAGAACAAATCACACACACTACCAATTACACTTACAAAACACATCCACACGCAGAAAGTCAGAGATTGGGACTGATAAATTGACTCGAGACAGGTATTAGGATATGCGTCTCAGATACATACAAATTGAACAACAAACGTAATATATATAATAATAATAAAAATGTATAGTGGAAACATATAGGACAGGATAGTATATATATATATCTATATACTTATATAGCTAAGCAAATTGCACTAATTGTTGTGCGGGACGGCCCTCAAGATTGTTGTTGATGGGCTCCGGGTTACGCCTGCGGTAGATTCTGGTAGTAGGTAGCAAGTATTTTCCAGGCCTGCGGCTCCATGAAGCCATCGGGCGGACTAGCCCCGGTTTTGGCCAGTGTACGCATTTTGGTTCCAGAAATGAACTCGAATTGCTCCTTGCGTTCTGGTTCAAAGAAGGCCATGCGGCTGGCGGATTTATCATAGGCAGCCACCCGAAATGGTAAGATCTGAAAGGAAGAGAATATTGTACTTAATTAATTTACGATCCATTGCAGTTTCACTTTGCACTACACTCACCTCCATACTGTCTAATCCCTGAGCCATTTTGAGCACACGTGCACCGTGCGTTGCATCGTAGAGATTGCCATCGGGATAAGCTTCTTTGTCTGGATGCGGCATACCAGCCGGATCGCGTCCCACAATATAGAAGTTGGCGCCGGCATTCATGCGCGCCTTTGCATGCCACTGAACCTCAGTGGGCCCGGCGTACATCATTGGCGATGGGAATATGGCCAGCACGGTGTCTTCGCGTCGTAAAACTCCCGAATCGAGTACCGCCTGATGCTGCGCCATGCGCACCTGCAAAGGCACGTCATCGTCCTTGGTCCATCCG
The DNA here is from genome assembly GCA_035045965.1 of Drosophila aldrichi. Lineage (NCBI taxonomy): Eukaryota > Metazoa > Arthropoda > Insecta > Diptera > Drosophilidae > Drosophila > Drosophila aldrichi. Next base: position 126,419 of record JAWNOM010000013.1, on the reverse strand, counting down.
CCAAGTGGGTGCAGCAGCAGCACCGGTTGCTTAAAACCACGCTCCAGCAGCTGTCGCTTGGTGTCCTGCATGAGTAGAGCGTGTCCATTATGGATGGGATTACGCAGCTGGAAGGCAAAGATAGCATCCGCATTCATTTCCTTGAAGCGGGAGCGCAGCTCATTGGGCGTCAGCCGATACTGATCGAGACCATCTTTCCAGCGTATGCGCTCGATGACCGATAGCTCGCCGCCGACCAAATACTCGCCGGACTCGTATACTTGTTTGCTGTACGGATGATTGGGATTGCTGGTGCCAAACTGACGACACAGACGTTCCTCTTTCCGTTGGAAATAGAACTCGGGGCGACGCAATATGGCCACCGCTTGACCCTCGTGGTGCAGCGTTATGGCTGCCTCTCCTTCCAAGCGCTGCTTATCCGCTTCAGTGGCGCTGAGCACAATAGGCACGGAATGGTTCTCACGGTAGGAAACATCTAAGCCACTCTGCAGCGTATTGAAATGCAACGTCTGCAGATACTCGTCCTCTCGCATAAAACCACGCAATGGATATGCCCAACCCTCAGAGAGTACCTGCACCCATTGGAGCTCAACGGTGCTAATAGATAGAGCCGGCAGGGACTTGGCCTCTTGTCTTAGCTCCTCTACTTCGCTAGCCTCGCTGGGATACAGCTCTGGCAGCAGATCCACATCCCGTAGCGAGCGTGGTATAATACCCTCACGCTCCAGAAGTGCAACGAGCTGCTGCGTAGATTCCCGCACCGTGCAGTCGTCCGTGCGGACCACCAGTTCCGGGTGCTGGGGTCGCTCATACTCCTGCGTGATGCCCGTAAAACCTTTGATGACACCCTCGCGCGCCTTCTTGTACAGCCCCTTGACATCGCGCGTTTCGCACACTGACAACGGCGTGTCCACAAAGATCTCGAAGAACTTCAGCCCCGCATCCTTGTGTATCTTGCGGGCCATCTCGCGGTCGTCCGCAAAAGGCGAGACAAAACTACAGATGGCTACGACCCCGCTATCAGCAAAAAGCTTTGCCACCTCGCCCACACGCCGTATATTCTCCTCCCGATCGGCCGGCGTAAAGCCAAGATTCTTATTCAAGCCTGTGCGTATGTTATCGCCATCCAAGCCATAGGCGGGAATACCTCGCGAGACCAGATACGCTTCCAACTCGAAGGCAATCGAAGTTTTTCCAGCGCCACTAAGACCTACAACAAAATGATGGCATTTACGTATAAGTTAAGATTATCTATAATTAAAATTGGAAATTATAGTAAAATCAACTATTGTCATTTAAAATAAGGAAAGAATATTTACATAAGAGCTTTTATGTGTTTTATTAGCATTCAACAACTATGTTAATAAAATCTGTTAAATAAGATATGATCTCTTATTATTTATTTCTCTTAACATGATTTTTTCAAATTTACTTGCAAATTCTCAGTTGGGTAGCCATTATAATTAAATTAACTATTCCAATATTCTTAACTATATACCTGTTAGCCAGACGGTGCAGCCCCTAAAGCCACGGCACAATCCCAAATTCCTGCCTCGCGTCTCCCGGGTGACATGGTGCTTCTGTTCCGTCACATTCGTTGCGACCTGGAGGCACTGCAAAAGACAACAAAATTAAATTGATATGCCAATACAATAGAATTTTGCGTAGCTGCGGGCATTTCGAGAAATTAACATAAATTAATATTCATGCCCGACATCGGCTAGAGGTTTGAGGCTCTTATTTTGACCCTAAGGCTATTTGTGCCGTTCGATTCGCTGAATCTGCACAGTTTGTTGACCCTCTTGGACGGGCTCACTCACCAGCTCGCCAACTCGTGTGTGAAAAAGCGCAAATGCTATTACACAGAGGGAATATGAGATAATGATACGATATATATAAGTATGTATATGTATATGTGTATATTCAATAGATAGATGACAGCAAATCATTACAAAGGCATTCCATGAGCGATCAGTCCATGGAGCTTATATGAATACACCTTTGCCTTACGACAAATAATAAGTAGCTTGTTACGAAAGAAGAGAAAATCTTCATGGGTTTATTGGAATTAAAATTAAAAAATAAATAAATACAAAAAATAGAAAATATATAAGATATATTAAAAATATAAATTTTAATTTAATCAGTTTGGCTAAGAAAATATTGAAAATATTCTCTATTTATATCTTAAATATATTCCACATATTAGTCACTTTTCTTCATTTTGATGTATTAAATATTGCCACATATTTATCACTTTTCTTCTATTAAAATAGTCAGACAAACACCGTCTAACTACACCTTCTACAGGGTAAACAAGAGTCAACCTTCATTTCAGAACTCAGTTTTATAATAGTTAGATTTTGTTGGCAATTAAATTCAGGTCAAGGCACACTCAACGTCCACTTGATTCTTAAACACATGTTATATTTTTTTTTTGCAAAGCACTTCAGTTCTTTTTATGAAACGGCTTAGAATGCGCAAGCGTAGATCTCTCAAATCGTCTTGAGAGCTTAGGCCATACCCTTCTTTTGATATGAGGAAAAAATCCAATGGGCGGATTGGGCATGATTTAGCTTTCTCTGCTTGATGCTGAATGGAATTTGGTTTATTTGATGCACTTGAGCACTGGCCGAAGAAATGGAATAGATATATGTATATATAAATAAGATGGTATGTTATCGAACGGAAATTGATCTCAGTTTAATATTCACGCAACGAGCGCTGAAAGCGAACTGAAAGTATTAATAAAATATTTACCGTGTTATATGTCGACCCGACCCGAACTAAGTCACCGAGAGCTATTGAGAGAGAAAGAGCGTCAAGCCGAGTGCTTCACTCTCGTCTGACTTTCGGCTCGGTTCCATCTGGTTTTCAGATCTGTTTTCTATCTGCCAAGCCAGGCAGTCTCGTTCATGTATTTCTGTTTGTTGTGTTTTATTATGAAAGAGTGTTTAACAATTTGTCTATCCATTTTTTGTATTTTCTTCTCCTTACTATTTTCTGCTGAATTATTCAGACATTATTAAATAGTTAAAAATACAATTATATTTTTTATCATTTAAATACAAGTTTCTTTCAACTAAGATTCTCAGAGCAAGTCAAGCAAGAAATAGTGTATAAATATAAGAAAACAAAAGTGAATAAAATATTTACCTAGCGAATATTTGTTGAACATTTTTATAAATACAAATTGATTAGATTTTGTATACTTAAGCAATTTATTGGGTAAACCTTGGAATTTGTATTTTATTTCCAAGGTTTACCCAATAAATTTCTCCCCATATAAATTAAATTGGCAAACCAAATTGTATTATAATGCAAAATTAAAAAATAAACATTGAACAATGTGGCCTACCTAAAAGATACCTCGTAAATTGATTATATCAAATTAAATTAATAAGTACTTTATGTTATTTCCATTTTAAAATACATATATCAATATTAAAGTATATGGAATTTGTTTATAAATATCTGCTAGTTTACATAAATCAAGCCAAATGACAAAACTGTAAGCATTCCACGTACTTTAGCCAAATATTTTAAGAGGTCGAGAGTTTAAGAAGTAATCAATGTCAAGACCTTTGCGACTTGACTTCGGCACGATTTAGAAATTGTTTAGAAATTGTTATATAAACAAAACAAAAGAAACTACAAAAAGAACTTACCAACTCACTGCACTTTTCATGATTTAATAAACAATTGCTATTGTTATTATTGTTGTTGTTGTTATTTTTGTGTTCACTTTTGAGCAAATTGGCGCGTTTTGTAAACATTTTCCGTAGAGTCTTAAACAAATAGCGCACAAAAAGAAAGCAGACACTAAACAGACAACGAGACTCTGATAATTAAACAGGTGAGAGTTTTCGAAGTGACTTTTTTCCTCAACGCAAAAAATGAGAAAAAATATAAGTAATACAAAAAAAAAGAAGCCAAAACCCGCTGAACTTTCTCGACGAAGCTCAAAACTGCAACTGATATTTCTCTGCTGTAGCGTGGATTAAATGCAGTCAAAAGTGGGAAAACGTAACTGAACACAGGCAAGCAGATTATATATATTTATATATGTATGTGTACATATAGCTTGCTGGCCAACTATTGGCATGAAAAGGAATTCGCTAAAGCACAAATTTAATGTCTCTTGATGGCAAATCGTAACAGGAGAAATGCCATTGGAAATTACTGATTTGATAAGAAATAAGTTTTTTTTTTTTTTAAATATATACATATATTTATTATTTTATAATATTTTGTATTTTATTTTATTCATAAGTATTTTTCTAGTAAAATGTTTAAGTTATGCAAACTCAAACGCCTAGTTGAATTAAGTTTCACGTAGCGACTTGAGCGAATGGCATAATAGCCACGGATATCTTCAACTTAGATTTATAGTTTTCCACTACGTAATAGTAATTACAAACAGAAAGTACAAACACCATTAGTACTCGTGCCTAAGCGAAGATTGTATGAATTGCACAAATGCTTCAAGTTCACGTTTAAATTAATTAAATTTTACATGCTAGCAACTTTGTAATTGCATTTACTTCGACTTCGCTGGGTAAGTCATGCAGCGAAATGAAAACCGAAAAAAAAAAACACAAATGATGTAAGGGCAGAATGCAATTTGCGATGAGTTTATAAATACCCTGGAATCAAGTAAGATTATAAAATGATCAACCATCAATCAATATGATAGATAGAACTAAACCGCGAAAAAAGGTGGTATATGCAAGAATAAATAATTATTTTTTGATTTATTATTACTTTTTGTATAAATGCTAAAGCTTAGAATTTATATTAATATTTATGTAACTTTTGGCTATATATATATATATATATATATATATCTTGAAGATTGGGTATGATTGTTAATAATAGTTTAAATAAAAATACAAATTAGCACATTAACAATACAATATGAACTAACAAGCCATTAATAATTGTTTGACTTGTATAGAAGTATGTATATTTGATTAAGTAAAGAATATGGCTCGATTCTTCACATTGTAGACGTGACCCAAATATAAATTCAAAACAATTGTTACATATACAAAAACATCAACAACAAAATCAGTAAGATTTGCCGGTTTGCTTACTACAGTGGTCAATCAACCTATAGCTGGTCAAGTTTTCCACAAAAAACAACAACGGCAATGTGAGAGAGATTGAGACGGAGAGTGAGAAATAAAGAGAGAGGGAACCAGAGAGCTATTTCAAGTTGTTAACAATTTGTTAGGTTGGCCCACACCGTATTTACTTTGACCACAACAAAACGTACACTTTCTTTTCAATTTCAAGTAGTTAAAACAAATGTGTTTGTCTGTGTGTCATAAAAAACAAGTGTACAAGCACTAAAAACCAGTTGATTGCATATTGCATAATTTTTAACATTGCGTTTACCTTATCTTTGGGGCAATAAACTGTCTGCAAACGGAAAGCAGACGGGCAAAAGGCCTCGTCTACATATAATGTTTTTCCAAATTGAATGAATATGTATGTATATACAATTTAGATCACCTTATTTTGTTGAGATACAACACACAAGTGATTGCATTTCCCTATCGCGTTAAGCATATCCTCTATAAAATTTATTATTATATTTAAAACAGTAATGTATTAAATTATTAGTAGATTTTTTATACCGATATAAGAATACTAATATTTTCTACATATTGATTTACTAAGTGAAGAAATAAGTTTGAATTTGGGCATACTACCGAAATTTACTAATTATATATTTGTGGTATATATAATTTGTGAATAATTTAATACATTTCTAAATTATTAATATTATATTCAAGTCAAATTATATGTTTAATCATCATGTTTACAAATAAAACACGTGGTTCTTCAAATATCCATATGTGACGAATTTATTTATTATTTTTCAAGCCACCATTCTTCTGTTTCTACGTAGCAAAGGTGGAATTGTTTTTTTTGTGTGTTTTTGCAAAGTCAACAAGTTGTTGGCGTAAGTATAACATTTATTTAAATTGTGCCCATATTGTACCGTTTCTTGACACACTAAAGGCTGTGATTAAGCGTCTGATAAGCTTTATTTCATGGTGAGGCATTATTTCCAAAGTGCGTGTCTTTCCTATTTTTTTTTTTTTGTAATTAATTTCTTATCTATTTGGGCTATATTATATATGTGGCTACTTTTGTTGCTGTTAGATACCAAAGGGTAAATAAAGCTGACCCTCTCCATTGAAACAATTTTTATACAGAATAGGTATTACGTGTGTTTTAACAGAGAAAACAATTATGCGGAAAATATTTGATTACGTTTTGGGAACGTTTATTCAAAGGGCAATACATTAAAACCTCTGTCCAATACGGCAGCTATTCAAATATAACTTTAACCCGTTTTTGGGGGGTTTGGTGACCGAATTACCATTGTTTCCTTGGCCCGTTTGTTTAAATATGTATGCTGGTAGCTGACAAAAAATGAGGTGCAAACACTTACCGTCTTTTGACGCTTTTTACTCTGTTCAGGTGCTTCATTCATTGCTTTCGCTGGCAGTTAACAATAAACAAAACGTCCACCTGTTTCGCTAATGCAAACAATACTGATGTGGCCAGTATAAAATGGAAGCAATTGATTGTGTGTCTCGTATGCTAAACGTACAAATACGTTGATCAATGAATGAAATACTGTTTGTTTTCTGTATTATAATTGGGTCTACTGGATTATTATAGCGGCCAATTACTGGCCATATGTTGTATTATTCTTAGGAACTGATTGTATTGCACTATTTCACTTTGTACTTAGACCTAATTTTAATTAATCTACAACAAATCTGATATTAATTTTCCGATTAAGCACACTCACGCACGCACCCACATATACTATCACACAAAGTCCCGAACAGCTGTTCGTAGATACATTGTTATCGATAGTCGCGCTTATCGTTGGTCGCCATAGGTGGACAGCACTTCGCGCGGTAAATCGATATATTTCAAAATAAAATAATTATTTATTGCATTTCGCATTGATAAATATTCATACAGAAGATAATGCCTTATAACTAGAGTTATCTATTCTAATAGGGTGGCGGCTGATGGGGGTACTGCTGCTGCTGTCCCATCATGTTCGGTTGATTGGTCATCTGTCGCTGGAGCTGTGCAACTAAATTGGGAGTTTGCTGCTGATTCATGCTCTGCTGTTGCTGGACCATTCCACCAGCACCGCCAGCACCCGCACCGCCACCTGCTTGTGGTCCGCCGCCCATGCCGCCACCGGCCATGCCCTGCATTTGCATCATTTGTTGGTGACGAAGTTGCTGCTGCTGGAATTGTTGCTGTGCCGGCAATACGCCCGGCTTGCCACCACCAGTTGGCTGCTGGCGTCCATAGGGAGGTACCTGTCCAACCCCGACGCCCACACCACCTGGTCCGGGTCCCATCATGTTAGTCATGGTCACATTTGGCGCTTGGTTCATATATTGCCCACGATTGCCGGCCATCATACCACCAGGCACTCCGCGCTGTTGTTGCTGTTGTTGTTGCTGCTGCTGTGCAACTACCGCCGCTGCCATAAAGTCTGGATTATTACGTTGTGCTTGCTGCATTTGAGGATTGAAGTTGTTCAAAAGGCCAGCTTGCTGTTGCTGTTGATTCGGCGTCATGCCAACACCAACACCGCCTCCACCGCCACTTTGTTGCTGCATTCCTTGCTGCTGTTGCTGCTGCTGATACTGATTTTGGAAATTTTGGAACTGTACCTGCTGCTGCTGCTGCTGCATCATGCCTTGCTGTGGCATACCGCCCATTCCCATATTGGGATTGTTGCCTCCACCACCAACACCAACGCCCACGCCAACTCCAACACCACCATTGCCACCAGCTCCACCGCCTTGCATCATCGGATTGGCATTTGGATTCACCATGCCCACCATGCCTTGGGCCATTTGCTGCTGCTGCATCATCGGGTTCTGCGCCATGCCTTGACCAACCATATTCATGCCGCCCATTTGATTTGGCGCCATGGCGCGCATATTGCCACGCATGAATTGCTGTTGCTGCTGTTGTTGTTGTTGCTGCTGTAGCTGCTGCTGATTGGGATTCATTTGCTGCTGTTGCTGTACATTCGGCTGTTGTTGTTGCATGGCATTAAACGCGGCCGCTGCCTGCGGATTCTGTTGTGCATTCATTTGTTGCTGCTGCTGCTGTCGCAGCTGTTGTGCATTCATTTGCTGCTGCTGCGGTCCTTGCTGCTGCTGCTGTTGTGGCTGCTGCTGCATGGGATTAAATCCGCCTGGCGGCTGTTGTTGTTGCTGCTGGAATGAGCTCGGCTGCCGCTGTCGCAGCATCTGCGACAATGCTTGCTTCGAATTGGTATTCAGCGGCGGTCGCTCAATGCGATTCACTACAAGTACAACAAATTGTTAATTAAACAAATCTGGCTGGAATTCAAGAGCAACTTACTTTGCATATTCTGCTGATGTTGATACTGATTGTGATACTGTTGCGGTTGCTGCTGCGGCTGCTGGGGCGCATTGTGCCACTGCTGTTGTTGCTGCTGTTGGCCAGACATGCCCTGCGGTCCACCGGGACCTGGTCCTTGCATAAAGTTCATCTGTGTATTCGGCTGTCCATTGCCGCCTACGTTCAGCTGCTGTTGCATTTGGTTTGGACCCATTTGTTGCATCTGTTGTTGTTGTTGCTGCTGTTGTTGCTGCATTAGTGCATTCTGTTGCTGCATCATGGCATTGGGTCCGAATTGTTGCATGTTCATCTAGTTGGGGAAATCGAATCAATTTGATGCCAAGTTTCAGTTTTCAGTTACATCTAATGACACGAACCTGCATATTCATGGGCATCTGCCCCATCTGGTTGGGCTGCATCTGCTGTTGCATGTGCTGCTGCTGTTGTTGCATTTGTTGTTGTTGCTGCTGCTGCTGCACATTGGGCGGCTGTTGGGGTTGTGGTGGCAGCTGTGGCTGTTGCTGTTGCGTATTCACCACTGGCGGCGTCTTTGAAACCTTTGGCTTGCGTTTGCGCGTCGTGGTGCCTTTGCCACGACCACGCCCAGTTCCACCAACTACAGCGCTGGGTGACTGATCCACCGATGAGGGAGTATCGGCCTTCATCATTTCATCCTTCTGCAAAAGTATGTTCGGTTAATTACTTCTCAAATTGCAGACTCAACTGCACAACTTACGATGCATATCTTCTCTGGCACTGGCTCAATGTCCTCCGGTGGTAGCGGCAACGGCTCATAATAATAACTACTAGGCTTGACAAGACTGTGTGTGTGGTATTTGAGATTCCGATGTGCCTCCTCGTACGTAAGCGGCTTACGCTCCAGCTTGACGGCACCAAACCATACCCATGAAAGCGGTGCTGGATTCTTATGACCCTCGAGAATGTCCCAGACGCTGATGCGTTGCTTATCCGAGATGCGCAGCTGCTTTTTGTCCATGTCGCAAATCTTGTTGCCCTTGGTATCCATGCCTGCATGCTCGCAGGCTATGACCTGAAAGAAGATTGCTTTAGAGTATTTCTTGATTTAAATTTTCATTGATAACAAACCTCTGTGGGCTGCTTATAGAGCGGTAGAAGTTGTCGTATGACGCGTATCGAAGCGTTATTCTTCTCGCCAATTTCTTTCTTGAGTTTCTTCATCAAATTTAGATACAACTTCTTATTCTCATCGCGTTCCGATTGGCTATCGGAGACAAGCGTCGAGTGCACCAAAGTGGCCAGCATGTCCACCACAGTGGTAAAGAGCTCTCGATTGCAGCTGAGATCCACGACACCCTGACAAACCAGTTGGGCGAGCAGTATGGCCCAGTCCGTGGTGGGAGTGCTGTTCTTTTGTATGGCATCGAACATGCCGCCCACCAACGAAAAGCGCAGCTGCAGTGCATCAAGAATCTCCTCACGTGCTTGCGGCTCATCGATACCTCCAATGGTGTCCAGCTATGAGATGGAATAAAGTATTAGTAATACAAATGTAAGGGTTAACGACATGCATTTACCTCAGAAAAGGATTGCAGGCACTGGGAGAGCTGCGAGTAGAGCGACACAAGTAGGTTTTCTTTGTACTCATCCTGGCCTTTGAGACAAGTGAGTATCAGGCCCAGGAAAGGCTGATAGTTGAGCGGCATCTTCTTGTTGCGTGCCGCCATGCTGCCGCCAGCGCCGTAGCTATTGCTACTGTGACAGCTGTTGCTCTTCTCGCGTTCGTCGCCGCTGCCAGAGCTGTTGCAATCAGATTTGGACACTTTAGAGAAATAGTTCATGCTTTCGAGCACTTGACCAGCTACGCGTAAGATGCGCCCCTGCACGGCTGGCGTTAGCTTGGCAATTAGCGGTGCTACCAGCCATGTGGACGGCTTGGGCTTATGTATGGGCTTCTGGGCGCCTGGAAGCGTCACTTCTTCCATGTGAAACACATCAATTGCTGCTCGTGCCACTGTGTCCAGCCAAACGTTGAGCTCGGTATTGTTGCTGACCGATGTGTTGTTGCTCATCGATTGCCGATACATAAGCTGCAAGTCCAGCCAGGAAATACGCAAAGTCCACTGATCTAAATTCTCCAATATGCGCACTATCATCAAGCGTTGATCCAGCTCCGATATAATATTAAATTCCGCCTCCGGGTAGCAGATCATGTGCAGCACCCTCTGCGCCTGCTTGGCGGTCAGCATCTCATCGATAATCATGTCGCATAGCTGCTCAGCATTCTTCAAGCAGCGCTCCAGCACATGCTCCTGCGCACAGATCTGCTTGAGAACCGCCTGCGCAAATTCCAGCAGTGATATTTGCTCGTTACCCGCCAAGCTGCTGCCAGTTGGCTGCTGTAGGGACTCCTGCTCACTGCCCAGGCTGCCTAGCTGCAGATCGCTAGTTCCCAGTATCTGGCTGAGATCTGCCGGTCGTTGCTCGTTACTCTTGGGTGTGCTCCCAGGATGCACGGGTGTATTGAAACCGCTACGTTTACCGCTGCCAAAGGCGCTGCCACTCCCAGAGGAGCCCAAGCCGCTGGTACCGAGCGGAGTCTTGAGCGCCGCATTATCCACTACAATGAGTATGGCCTTAAGTACAGCTAAAACTGCCGCAATCGGTATGGTTTTGTGTGCGCCCACAAGCAGATGACGATCACAGCTTAGACGTATGCTAAAATCATTTCCAACTGCATGCAGCGGATTAGGGGATGTGCTGACCGAATACATGCCCGGCTGTGGGATTTCCAGTGTCTTGAACAGTTTTAGTACTAGATGACAGGTGAGCCGTGCGCCTGCTTCCGCATCCACGCTTAGTTCTCCGCCACTTGCGCCGCTAACCGAACGCGCCAGAGTGGGCAGAGCAAATTTACTAACGAAATCCGCAAGGGAAAAGCAATGTCGAGCCACTAGAATGCATACGAAGACGGCCAGCGCATTGTGCGTTTTGCTTTGACCAATGTCCACTTGAGCCCCAAGATGTGGATATCTTGGACTTTTACTGCCGCTGCACAAACTCTGCAAGGCCGCAATCCACTCTTCGGAGAGAACATTGCAGCTGGCGGTTAGCTCGGCGCAAGCGAGCGCCACATCGTTTAGACGTTCGTTGTCCGTTTCCCGGCAGACGGCGATGACGGCATTGGACACAAAGCTGTAAACGTTGGCAGGGGATTCGTGCAGCTGACGCAGCCAGTGAGACTCCAATTTTCCTCCACGCCGCGGTGCCACAAACAGCTCCTGCAGCAGCTGCGGATTGTATCCTTGCGGAGCCATGCTGTAAATTTCAGGGAATGATTACACTTCTTGGATGAGCAAATATCATAAAGTAACTTACCTCAGCTGTTCGGGCGTATTGAAGATATCCTTGAAGCGCTTGATGCAGTTCAGCTGTTGATAATATTCGGCTGCCTGTTCCTTGCCCTGCAGCAGTATGCAGGATTCGTGCAGATCGCTTAGATAGGCAAGTATACAGCGTTCCGCAGAGCTGCATTCGCTGGGATTGCTCACGTGACGTATGGTGCGACAAAGTCCTTCAAAGACAGATACTGTCTGTTCGGGCGAGAGCAACAGGCAGCTGTGATAGCGTCGCAGTATGCTGACAATGTAGAGGGCCAGCGAGGTGGTATAGCTACGCACCATATTAGACTTCTTCTGCTGCAACTGATGCTCCACCTCGGGTAATTCTTTAAGCAAATTATCGCACAGCTCAAGCAGACTGTAAATATTAAGAGCAAGTTCCATTAGATCGAATAGAAATGCAACGTGCTCCTGAACAGGCAAATAATTATTGTTGCCCAGGGCAAAGCCATTCAGTTGCTCCAGAACATTGGCCGCACACTGAGCGGTCACCACATGCTGATCAAAGTAGGCCATTTGCTGACACTTGGCTGTAGTGGCTTCAAAGTTGAACTCATTGCGTGAGTGCTTCTTCACCTTGCCGCCTTCGGCCACATCTATGCTGAACTTCTTAGTGAAGAGTTTGCCAATCTCTTTGGACATTTTCTTAACGGCGTGCTTCTTTTCGTCGCGCTCCTTGCCTACGCCGTATAGCAATATATATCGCTGATTGCTTTCGCTGCTGTAACTGGACATACTGGGATCGTCTTGCGGTATGGGAAAGTGCTTGGTGTACACGTAGTGTCTGGATATGCTGACGCCAGTGGCGGGAGTGTCAACGCCACCCTCTCCGTCGCCAGGTGGTCCAATTTTTGGACTATCGGGAGCCTCGTGCTGTTGTCCCTTTTCCTTAATATTTTGCACCAGTTTATCCAGATCATCATCCACGTTGGAGTCATCGAACTCATTGTGCTTAAAGTCAATGCCGATGCTTGACCCGAAACCGTCGTCATCAAATCCGTGAGTAGTTGCGCTACTATTAGGAGGCGGCGGCGCTGGCGGCGGTGGTGAGCTTTTCGCTGTTGTCTTGTGTACAAGCATCGATTCCAAGAGAAGATCACCACGTGAGATTAGCGTATGCATGTACGCATTATGCGAGAAGACATCGTGACGTATAAGTGCACTGAACAGCTGTACTAAATTGGTGAACTCGGTGCGCTGCTGTGGAGTGCTATTATGTTCATCCAAAACGGGCGCATCATGATCCAGAAAGTGCATTAGAACGTGCTGAAATACGGGCAAACCGTCAATAATCCCCGCACCAGAGGCCAGTGAATCCTTATCCTCTTTATCGCCGCATTGATCAGCCGGTGTACTAGTCACATCAATCTGACGCTTGTCCAGTAGAATAGCCACTACAATGGCTCGATGCTCTCCCCAACGCTGGCTGGATACTGCCCACTCGCAAAGGATACGCACCGTATCCGCGTCCTGCTTTGGCTCGTAAGGCGGACGCGGCTGCTGTTGCTGCTGTGGGTCCTCTTCGGGGCGGCGCAGCTGTGTGCTTTGTGGTGGAAATATATGTGCATAGAGCGTGTCAATTGAATTACACTGATCCATGCGCTCAAAGCAGTGCGTGTCCAGGTGATCCAACGTTGCAAGCACAGTGGTATAATGATTCTTTCCAGCGCTCAGCCACTTGGAAGCGAACCACCGTTGTTCTGCGTGCTGCGTACGCAATACAATCTCCGCCTCGGCAGCACGTAGCTGTCGGCGCAGTTCGTGGTTGGTGCGTGGACAACGAGAAGGCATTGGCAAAACCGAGGGAGCCAGTGGCAAATGATCAAGGGGACTCCCTACCAAGGATGACGGCGCACGATGTGCTGCTATACCGCTCCACACCAACGCCGTGGGACATTCGATGGTAATCACCTGCAGTATGGTGCTCAAATACAGAATAATGTCGCGATGATGCGGACAGTTCATATATTCATGAAGTGCCTGTTCATACGGATCAATATTTGGCAGTTGCTGTTGCTGTTCATCGGTCCCATCTATCTCCATGGCCTGTGACTTGATTGCCGCCTGTTGTTGTTGTTGCTGTTCAACAGCCACATTGAGTAGATGAGCCAGCTTTTTGGCCACTAGATTTGCCATCTTACGGCACAGCCGCTCTGACTGAACAAAGTCGTGCATATACTGCAATGCAAAGCTCAGCACTAGTTTCTTTAGGTGCTCATCGAAACTGGCCTGTGTGCGCATCTTGTCCAGCAGATCCAATATCCAATTAAGAAACTCTTGGCGATCAAGCAACGACTCCTCGTACATGTACTTGCTTAACTGATGGCAATACTTCCAGTATTTTAGCGCATTGCGACTATCCTCGAATTGACTGCCAATACCCGAGATACTTGAGCCGGGTGGCACGGCACCTGCATTTGCTCCAGCTGCGCCACCAGTAGCAGAGCTTCCCAACGTAGCCAGCGCTGTACCTGGTGGCGCAGATGCTCCGGGCACAGCGCCGCCAGCTGCTGTATTGCCGGCAGCACTGGCCTGGCCATTAGCTGGACTGTGTATGGGAGGCAGTGGACTGGACATGCTAGGCACTGGTATAACGTTGGAGGTGGCATTACCCACACTGCTGCTATTGCTGCTGGTGTTATTGTTGCTGCTGCTGCTGCTGTTCGCAGTGCCATTGCTGTTACTGCTTACGCTGCTAGTGGTAGAAGAGCTGCTGCTGCCATTCGCTTGTATTCCATTCTTTTCGTGCGCTAAAACGAAAACACGGTTATGATATACTCTACAATGATTAATTTTTACTTACATTGCTGATAATATTCCTGTAACTTGGGCAAGAGCTCCTTCATGAACTTAATCATATTACTTGTCCATTCCGCTGCCGGATCATAGATGCTGCGCTTTTTGTTCTTCGATTCAGTGAAACTTAGCGTGTATGCGGCGCTGAGTTTGATAAACCAAGTGGCTCGTTGCATATTGACTTGGTTCTCGCATAGCGTTATAAAGATTTCCTCCTTTTTATTAAAAGAGGGTGCACGTTTTGCCAAACTAAGCAGCGGCTTATTGCCAGCCAAGTCCTTAAACCACGCATCCACTGTACACTTGCGACGCGGCGACACCGGCCAAAAGTTGTCCTTGCAATTAATTTGCTGTTTCTTTCGTACCGTGTCTTGTAGTGTCATCAACTCCTCTTTTTTGGCTAGCACGCCGCTAAAAAACGCGCTCACTTTGCTAGCGTTCACATTCGAGGTGTGCGCTGTGCCGAATTCGTCAGTCAGCGGTGGCGTCGTTGCAAAGCCATGTTTCACATTGGTGGGCGTCAATTCGTCCTCGCGCTGCTTGGCGTCTTGCGGATAGATATCCGGCGGCCCCAGTCGTGTGCGCTTTAGTGGTCGCTTCTCCTGCAACAACGAAAGCATCGTTGCGGCTTTTAAAATGTTTTCTACGCAATTATTTTGCAAGTCTCTTCACAATTTTCACTTTGCTCAGACACAACAAATAACACGAAAACAAATGTACATATATCGTTATCGGACAGTCGATTTTGATTGCAATCCAGGGTTTTACAACACTTGGTTATTTAGGGATGAGCATATTACCTTCTTATCGATACCAAACATTATGATAGTTATAAAATTTAAATAATGTTTATATATGGTGATTTTTTCTTTTCCCGTATATGAATCCTTTTTTACATATATCATTCATTGCAATAAAAATGTAGTCAATAATACAGTTGAAGATGATTTAAAAAGGTGCTTAATTTATTTTAGAAATATGCGTTGTTATCGAATAAAGCACTTAAAGTGTAATATAACAGAAATGAATAAATATATCAAATACTTTTATAAAAATCTAATATATCATTTGGTATAAGAACAGCTTATTTTTTCTCTTATGCGAATACATATTGATGTATGTATATAAGCTTATCGGACTATGCGAAATTACGCGACGAATTCTGGTTCGTCGTTGTAATAATGTTCATTGGAATGCATGCCTTGACTACATTCAAAGTATAAGATCAGCAATTTAGAGGCAAAATCGGTTGGTAGCTAAAATATAAACAAATCAAAATTAGTAAAATCAGGGATCACACCGCTTACGCCAGCTACTCACTCTCTCAATGATATCGTGCCTAATATCCGTTGCTGCAGCATAAAGAACCAACGGCTGTTGCGCTCGTCGCTTAGCCAAGATGCTGAGCAAATCCACAATGAAGGCATCTGTTATGCCCAGACAATAGCAGATGTTCAGGTACCGCAATTGTTCGTTATTGCGGATTAGATTTAAAAGCTCCGATTCGCCAATATCTCGGGCGCATTGCAACGAGAGGCACTCCAATTGAGTAAGATTCGCCAGATGGGCCACGCAACGATCATTACGAGGCTTGCACACAAGCCATTTTAGTGTTTTTATTGACCCAATTCGTTGCGCCTGCTCCTCGTCGATCCATTGCTTACGTTGCAAAATCAGAAATTCCAAATTCGTAGCGCACTTGCCCAAAGTTTTCAACAAACGCGTTTTCTGATTATCTGGACAATAAAGTTGAAGGTATTGCAAGTTGGGAAACATCGACAAGCTTGTCAGGTCTGCATCGCTGTCCTGAAAACTGAACTTAACTAGCTGTCGACAATTGATGGCCAGTTGCTTAAGCGCACTTGTAGTCAAAAATTTCTTGGCATTTCGCAATTGGAGTGTGCGCAAATTTCTCATGGACTTGGTGATGGCAATGAAATCCGACGCGGTTACCTCGTCGTACATTTGAAGTTCCTTCAAGTTGATAAAGTGACGTAATTCTTGCACTGTAAGTTATGGAAGAATTAAACATCTGAAAGCATTGCGGAATCTAATTTTAGTCAAAGCTTACATTCCCGGCGCTCAAAGCATTCCAATCCAAGATATTGTATGTGGGGCAGCTTCAGCTTCATACATTTAATTAGATCTATGCTGGTACTTTTGTAGTTACGTACGTAAACTTTCTCCAACGTTGTTAATTTCAGCAAATACGGCTGTGCCCTGACCACCGTAACATTGCGCAGCGTAATGCTCTCTAAGCGGACACAAAATTTTGACGCTAACGATAATATTTGCAGCGGATGATCGTCATCACGATAGCAAGTTAACCTTTTGACATTGGCACCG
This sequence comes from Drosophila aldrichi, assembly GCA_035045965.1. Lineage (NCBI taxonomy): Eukaryota > Metazoa > Arthropoda > Insecta > Diptera > Drosophilidae > Drosophila > Drosophila aldrichi. The sequence goes on along the minus strand of JAWNOM010000013.1, from coordinate 109,470 downwards.
CACATCCACAAAAAGGCACGCCAATTGTCTAAATTACGAAGCTTTATGTCGCTATCCACTATTTCTTCGAATCGTTGGCGGTGCAGGTAGGCGAATGCATCGCGAAATCTGCGACAGCAAAGTGCCAAACTTACTTGGTCCTCTAAGTTATGCAGCAACTTGAATATCAACAGTAAGCATTGAAAATTGAGATCCGTAAAGTCGGTTGTGCGCGCCATTTTATTATTTTGTGCGCGTTAATTAAATAATATAAAAAACATATTTTGCAACAAAAAGTAATTGGCACTCAGCTGATGTCCAATGCTATCGACATATCTATCGCTTTAGATTTTTTTAAAAGAGTGACTGCATTTGTATTATTTACAAAATACTAAACTTCTTATCAAAAATGAGCTCATGCCATTCGATTGAAACAAACTCGATTAATTGCATGGATATCAACCCTGTGCACAATAAGAAAGAACGACGATAACGAAACACGAAAGAGAGGCAGCAATTTAATAAATTACAAAGGAAAAAAGGCAATACAATACAACAAGCTGTGTGTCTGCTTTAAGCAAGTGCTTAATTCGTGCAAGGACACTAAACTCCACGACACGCATACAGAGACAAACACACGCCAGCAACATCAGCACACACACACACAGTTTAGATGATGAGCAGCAGAACGGACACGGATGGCTCCTCCATACGTTTCAGCGATCACACACTGGACAAAGCCACCAAGGCCAAGGTGACGCTGGAAAATTATTATAGCAATTTGGTGACACAATACGGCGAGCGAAAACAGCGCCTAGCCAAATTAGAGGCGCAGCTGAAGGACGAAAGTCTAACAGAGTCACAGCGTCAGGAGAAACGTTTACAGCATGCGCAAAAAGAGACGGAATATTTGCGTCTTAAGCGATTGCGTCTCGGTGTCGAAGACTTTGAAGCATTGAAAGTCATCGGACGTGGTGCCTTTGGCGAGGTACGATTAGTGCAAAAAAAGGATACGGGACATGTGTACGCGATGAAAGTTTTGCGGAAAGCGGACATGCTCGAAAAAGAGCAGGTGGCACACGTACGCGCTGAGCGCGATGTTCTTGTCGAAGCGGATCACCAATGGGTGGTCAAGATGTACTACAGTTTTCAGGTAAGAGTGCAATCAAAACCAAATATCGCACACGACGCACACGATTTGCGACATGCAGTTGAAAATCAATAAACCAATACAAGCGCAAAAGCGCTTGCCAAATCATATGGTCTGCGCTTTGTTGTTGTTTGCTATCGCTGCTACTGTTGTTGTTGTTGTTTTGATTTGTTCTTGGTGAAAGTTTTCACGCAAATACAGACACATGCATATGCAAGTGTGTATGTGCGTGAGTGTGTGTATATGCATCTGTATGTAAATAATCCAGAATAAAAAAGAAATCAACAATATTTGTTCGCAGCTTCGTAACCATTTAGCATTCTTGAAATACATAAACAGGTTACATTATGACATTTTCAAGTATGACTTATTTAGAAGGTGGGAAAAAGACACCAAAATTCATGAATTATATTTTGATTAAGAATTTAGATTATTCTTATTATATTTATCTAATATATTAATAGTTTAAATATAAGTTTCTCAATTAAATTTTCTTATAATATGTATCTTACATTTCATTTTGAATTTCAATTAACCTATTTGTCCTCTTTCAAATGCTTCACAGGACCAGGTCAATTTATATTTGATAATGGAATTCTTGCCTGGCGGTGATATGATGACGCTCCTAATGAAGAAAGATACGCTATCCGAGGAGTGCACACAATTCTATATAAGTGAAACGGCGTTAGCGATCGATTCGATTCATAAGCTAGGTTTCATACACAGGGACATTAAGCCAGATAACTTGCTGCTGGATGCGCGAGGGCATCTAAAGGTAAAACCAGTATCAATATCGTATACAAGCATATTATTAATTATATATTATATATATTCATTTGTATAGCTCTCAGATTTCGGATTGTGCACGGGCTTGAAGAAGTCACATCGCACGGACTTTTATCGTGATTTATCGCAGGCGAAACCATCCGATTTTATTGGGACCTGTGCCAGGTAAGGGACATTAAGGAGTCAAAATTGTAAATGAAATTAGCTGTAATTTGTATTGCCCTTGTGCAGTCCTATGGATTCGAAGCGGCGCGCAGAGTCCTGGAAACGAAATCGTCGCGCTCTAGCCTATAGTACAGTAGGAACGCCCGATTATATAGCACCCGAAGTATTCCTGCAAACTGGTTATGGACCTGCATGCGATTGGTGGTCTCTGGGCGTAATTATGTACGAAATGCTAATGGGATATCCGCCCTTCTGTTCGGACAACCCACAGGACACGTATCGCAAGGTGATGAATTGGCGCGAAACGTTAATATTTCCGCCCGAAATACCCATATCGGAGGAGGCCAAAGAGACGATTATCAATTTCTGTTGCGAGGCCGATCGACGCTTGGGTTCGCAGCGAGGATTGGAGGATCTGAAGTCGGTGCCGTTCTTTCGCGGCGTCGACTGGGAACATATTCGTGAGAGGCCAGCTGCAATACCCGTTGAAGTGCGCTCCATTGACGATACGTCCAATTTTGATGAATTTCCTGATGTCTCGCTGGAGATACGTAAGTGTAATCTATTTACGTGTAGGTTCTGAATTATTAAACTGTTCCATTTCTTTCTTATTTCTGCTGCTCAGCTTCGGCACCTGTACCGCAGGGCGGTGAAATTGCCAAGGATTGGGTCTTCATTAATTACACGTACAAGCGTTTCGAGGTGCGAAATTTGGAATGAAGCTGCGCAGCTTGCCGGTAGCCACACTTTGCCACCATCATTACCACCACCACCACCACTCACAACACCACCACCAGCAACAGCTGCATCTGCAGGAGCGGCAGAAACCACAATTGCAACCGTAGTCTCTCTAACACCATCATTAAGAGCATTCTCAATCGCTATAAAACTTAATTTTCATTTTGAATGTCTTACCTACATGTGTATTTAAATACTATAGCTAACATTTGTGATTCCAAAAAAAAAAAAAAGAAAGAAACAAAACAAGAATGAAACGAAGAACAACAAAACAAAACAGAGCAAACGCAGGAAAAGTGAAAAATATGTATGTATTGTATTTGTAAATGTTTTGCGCCTAAAATTAAGTTAAAATGCTTAAATTAACTAATTCACCACTGTCTTTGGCTTTGTTTAATACTCCCCCAAAAGTCCCATTGAAAATCGTTGTTTTGAAATATGGCACTTGAATAACCAATTTGGCGATTGTTTATAAATTATATATTCGTTTTCCTTCATTGGGCAGCAGAGAAATTTGTTAATCAAATTCATATATGTATATGTATGTACGTATATCCAAAATATTATTATTTAGACAATTGTGAAATGTTTTATATTTAGGCACGTTATTTAATATACTTACATATGTATGTTTTGTATTTATTAATTATGAAACACACCCCCATTTATTCTATGTACCAATCACACAAATTAGTTACTAAACTAACCACGAAAAGAAAACTACAGCAATTTAAATGTCGGCTTCGTTCAGTGTATACACCCCCTACAAACACACCCTAAATTCCCTTATCTCCTACAATCCTGAATATTCTTGTAGTTATTCTTACAGTTTCTTGGAGTTTCGTGAGTTTTCGAACAAAATTATTCGCTGGTACGCAAGCAAATTAAATCGAAATATATACTACAGCTAAAACAAAACGAAAAAAAAAAATAAATAAATGAATCTACCCGAGCAAAACTTAAAGTAATTAATGCATACCTATAAATAAATGAAACGAGTAAACAAGTTTTAAGAAATTATTTTTGGTAATAGACTATAATAATAAGCATATTAATAATATGTAATGCAAAATGCAATAATAAATGAAACATGTGCATAATATTGACTAACAACTAAATTATATAAATGTATTTTTAATTATATATAAAAGGGTAAATCTCCGAACGATAAATGGGGAGAGCTGTCTAAATTGTCCTACAAGCATTTAGAACCGAGAATTCTGAATAACGTTGGCAGGGAATTTTAGATAATGCTGTCCGAAGCATGGTGAAATCAAATTTCACCACAGGACTACACTCTGAAGTGAGACGGTTGAGTTGAGCTGTCAGATTGAATTGCCAGAAAGCCAGAACGGATGTCGGTGTGAAATCAATTCATAAAAGTGCGATCCAAAAAGTATGCTATGTTACAAGAGTAGCTGGGCAAAAAGCTGTACATGAAAGGTCCTGAAAAAATTCACTGAAGATTTACTTACCTGTCAATACAGTAAAAGCACAAAAATGAAAAGAACAAAAATAATTTGGACAAAAAGTAAGGATTTTACATTTAAATGTAAGTATATATATTTTTTCTTTTCTTATCATTCATCTCTTTTGATATTTCGCACTCTCTATCTGCTGGTTCTGTTGTATTGGTGTTGAGTGTTCGCGTGTTTTTGTGGCTGTAATTTGGAAAGAATAAACCGTTACAGACATCTGAAAAGATTTCAAAATCGCCACGAATCAACGTAGAATCAACGGACTGTAACTATATCTGCTAAATAGTCATTGAAGTTCATGTTCGTGGGTGTACTCGTTGTATGTGTGCGTGTATGAACTGGAATATATAGCTAGTTGTTTAAAGATATATATATATATACTACATACATAAATATATATGAATGTGTTTGCATATGAACTACAGACTACTAGAAGTTGTTACAGCTTCTTAGGGAGGGGCTCAATAAACTTTACAAAGGAATTCAGGACAGAGTACTGCAACGACACAGAAATTTTTACACGTAACAATGTAATTAGTTATTAATTAAATGTTCATTTCGATTAAATTTAAATGTTTGTGGGTTTTGTTTGGTTTTTTTTTCACATCGTTTTGTTTTTATTTTATTTTGTTTTGAAATCTTTATTGGATGCTTGTAACGACGGGCAGTAGATCCATAAAATTATAATCGTAAAATGTTAAAAGTTTAACTATGTGCTTAGTGTCTAATGAAAAATGTATACATAGACGAATATGTATTGTATTTCCGCTTATTCTCTCGCTTTTGGTTGATTCTTATTATTTGTTTTGTGTTTTATTCCTTCTTTTACTTTTATTTTGTTTTTTACTTTTATACTTTGTTTCATGCAAAAAGTTGTCAAGCAGAGAAGGGAATGAGGGGATTTCTTTCGAGGGATTTTGCCTTTTGATTTTAATTAATTAATTAATTTATTTTTACTTTTTTTTTGCGGGACCTTTGTTAGTTATGCTATGCGCTTTGCAACTATTTATTAATTTAATTTAAATTGAATTACATGGTAAAGTTGTGTCGGATTTTTTTGCATTATCTCAAATCGTAGCTAAACTTTCCCATTTACGCTATGCCAAGTTGTCCATTATGGACGCTTGCTTTGATTTACGCTTGCTACAAATTTTCTGATTACTTTTTCTTTCTTTCTTTTTTGGATTTTTTTTTTTTTGCTTCTTTTCTTTTCGTTTCTTTTTTTTTTTTTTCTACGGTCGATAGTAAAATGTATATATAAATATATATACATATATATTTATATAGTTATATATACTTTAAGAATTACATTATAATAGGACATAAGTCTAATGGGAGGGCTTGCTAAGGATATTTGGGAGAGGGGTCTCGTCTACTGGTTGGACAAGGAATTTGTTTTATCTGATTGGGATGGGAGCCTTGCATAATCATATATTAATTAGTAGTAAAATTTGTATGTACAATTCGTTACGTTGCTTAGGACTGATCATCGATCAATAACATGACCTGTTGCGTTGTCGTTTGTGGATTCCTTGCGCATTCCACCTGATGAGCATTCCAATCTTTACGCTGGCAAAACTCCGAGCAATACGGCGTCTTTCGACACAGCGAGCACTCGGCCAGCGCTTCCCGGTTGCAGTTGGCGCACTATAAAAGTAGAAATATGAAATATTAAATAGGGCTTTATATAAACTGGGATTTATTTGTGTCTACCTTCTTCGCCGATATGATCTCGTTGCCATGCAATGAGCCCGATATGTTGGGATCATCGATGTCTGTGTGGACCTGGACACGCATCGCAGAGACCGCTGCATCGCGCTCCTTTTGCAGAACCTCGATCCGTCGCTCGTAGTTCTGCTTAAGGTCGTTGAGCAGGCGTTTGAAATCGTTAGTTGCCTTCACCATGGTGCAGTAGACGTGCTCGATGTTCTTCATCGATTGGCTACCATCCAGTACGGCAATGGAGCCCGTATCGTTAATGTTTACCACAAACGTTTCGCGCTCATACGGATTGCCCATTTGCGTTTGGTCAACCAGCTCGGTGGAGGTGTCTAAACTGTCATTGAGCGCCGCCCATGGTTCATCCTTGGACGTTATGTTGTCTTCCGCTAAGAACATGTTGTTATCATCCACAACACTGGTGGCGGTGGCTTGCGTTGGGTCCATATTGTTGCTGATGTTGTTATTGATGCTGCTGCCACTTGTATTGTTGTTGTTAGTGTTGCTATTGTTGTTATTATTATTGTTGCTATGTGAATTGCGTTTGCGTTTGGGCCCAGGCTCCACGTCCAATTCGGTTTGATTTCGCTTTCGTCGCTTATACGGTGTGAATAGACGTACAGGACCAGAAGCTACAAAGATCAAAAGTAACATATCATTAAATCGATTGCATGCAACAGGATCGCCTGGGTTAAAATCATATGACTACATATTAGATTCAATGAGGTTTCTTATTTTGAATTATTACATTTTTAGGATGAGTTAATAGATACATATTTAAATTGGTTTTATTCTACAATTTGTTGAGGAATGTTTTAGCTTTGAACTAAATTTATGTCGGAGAGTTTTAAATAGACAAATTAAGAATATAATTACAGAGAACCCACATTATATAGTTTTCAAGTGTATAGCTTGTGATTTGAATTCCTGCTCAACAAATTTCTCAATCCCTAACTCAATTCCCATTTGCAATATAGAAAAACTTGTTTTGATGGACTTGTCGAAGCACATACATTTCAAATGATAACAATTTCGTGCCTCGGGCATATGTCATTTGGAGTGACCAGTGAAATGTCTTTAGAGTTTATTTTGTAACATCGAAATGGGGCTTGCGGTTATTTATATTTGTTGTTTTTAAGTAGCTTCTCTCACCTGACTCACCTGCTTCGTCGTCACAGCAGACTGTGCAACTGCAGTTGGTTGCATGTGGCGTTAGAGTGCCCTCATCTATTAGGGACTGCAACGATTTGCCACTGTATTTGATGGAGCGTTTCCAATCCTTGCTCGAGCCACGACCGCAGACGTGCTCGAATTCACTGGGCGTATGCCATTTGTCTTTATATTTGACACAGCGCCCTCGTCCTCCAGAGCCCAGTTTGCTGCGATATAGTTCGGCGGAAGTGGTTTTACAGCGTATAGGGAAGACCTCCATGTGCTGTGTACTGGATGTTGTTTCCGCCCAGCCGGTGGAGCCAGTTGTATTCCCAGCACCGCCGCCAGCAGCATGCTCCAGTGTGTTCATGCTGTCATGGCTATTATTGCTACCAGAGCCATCGTGATTCAGTCCAATGGTATTTGTGGCGGTGGTGTTTGTGTTGCCGGCGTTACTATTAACGCTCGTCTGCGTCTGCTGTTGCTGCTGCTGTATGACAATCGTTTTTAGGTCAGCGCCCATGCTGACCGTGCTGCCGGACAGGTAACCATTGTTGTCGACGCACAACACCGGTTTAAAGTGCGGCAGCTGATCGGGCGTAATCACATTATAGGCTGTCCCAGTTATCATCGAACCGATTGGCAATGATACGGGCACTGATACAACACCGCCACCGCCACTCGCACCGCCGTTGTTGCCGCCGCCGCTACCGCTGTTGTCGTTTGACGAGGATGTGACCATGCGAACTTTAGTATCCAACTGCATTACCATAGCGCACATTACAGAGTCACAAGGAGTTGCAACGATTATACGTTGTTATTGTTGTTATTGTTGTTGGCGTCACATTAACACATTAACAACAATTTGAGCATTAATTAAATTTTATTTATGTTTCAGTTATAATTTATTTGGAATTTAACATGGAAGAAATCAAAGAAAATTTCGTTTGTGTAAGTAAACAACACAGCATGGAAAAATGAAAATCGGTATACACAACAATTTGCGCCACACACAAATTCTGACGTTGTTGGAGTTGGCTATGATGGTGGTGGTGGTAAAGGTGGTGGTGGTGGTATTGGTGGCGGGCTCTTGCTCTAGCTTTGGCTCTGGCTCTGGCACTGGCTCTGAGACTCGAACTGTCATTGTGGGCCGTGTAGGGCGCAAGCCCCGCGCGCATTTTTGTTGCGCCGCCTCCGCCTGCCCCCTTAGGCAAACCTCCTCAACTGTACGCCGCTCGCCCCCACCACATCCCCCTCTTGTCTAACTCTCACATACACACACACACACACCACTTGTTTTATAGAGACATACACACATGCACTCATACAAGCACTTGCACATCCCCACACAAACACTCACACGCACACTCGCAGACACACACACACATATACATGTGTATACATATTTAACAGTAGGCAGCGCGTTCTACAACTGCGCGTTGGCTGCGCGGGCATCCAACGAAACGAAGGCACGAAGGAACCATTTAACGAGCAAACACACGAGCCAACGAACCAACGAACCACCCTTGCCGCCAACGCCACTCTGAGTCGGTTTTTGTGTGTTGATTTACCTGATGATGATGGTGATTCTCTAATGTGACCTCTTCTTTCACAACATCGCGCACGTCGTCGGTTAATGCGGCCAAATCTTTCACTTCACGTATTCTGCTCAGATGCAGCTCAGTTGAGGAATCCTGTTCCATTCTGCACCACAACAACACGATAAAACAAATGCACTCTCCTTCTGCTTCTATTGGTTTCCTTTTTCTGTTTGTTGGATATGAATGTGAAGTTGTTCATCGAATTGTTGCAATTGCAATTGGGCTACGACAACTACGAAGTCTGTTGTCGTTGCTATTGTTGTTGTTGTTGTTTTGTTTATTGATGCGTTTGCAGTTGCTTCGCGCGCACACCATTCACATTTAATTTGTATTGTGCACGTCGCTTTTGGCTATTTACAAATATTTTTATATGTTGCAATTTACATTTTTACATTTCTTAAAAGTTGATATCCGCAGCGATATAAGAAACACTACGATGTATCGATATAATCGATATCTTCTTGTATTCTCATTCGATAGCTATTCGATGGGTCTATATTTGGTATATCGAAATTGTTTATTTACTAAGTATATTTCTAATTATAATAACTTTCACTAACTATTTTATTATCTAAGCCATAAATATGAGGGTAATTTTTAATATTGAAAATTATTACTATTACTTTTGCAATCGACTTGCAGGGCATGCGCTTCAACATATTCATTAATCGAATATTTTAAGATTGCAAGCTGTGGGACCCACGTTTCACTAAAAAATACTTGTAATAAATGGTTCATGTTTTTTAGTTCACTCTTATAACTCGGCGAATATGCCAATCGAACCAATTAGAAGTGTTTCGATAAGTCTTTGATAATAATAACAAACATGGTAAGTTTAATGTTTTTAGCTAAATAAATTTATGTTGAAATATATTTCACATTTTGTTTTTAGGCAGATGTAGATGTTTTTATTAGCAACTATACGCTAGTGGATCCCGAAATTTATCAATTATGGATCGAAGGATTTTCCTGTATGTCGTGAATTATGTTCACATTCTGCCTTAAGTTAATGCTTTGTATGTTTTCCATTCCAAAGCTAGCGAGGCGGTTTGCTACTTAAAACAAAAAGGATTTGGCCACTCAATGGGTGCGCCAATCGATTTGATAGCTTCCGATGTACTGGATCATTATAGGACATATTCACTGATTGAGCTATATTTGCATGCGCCGACCAAATTAATGGAGCAATCCTGCTTCCAACTGGAACACCATACACGCGATCTAATTATCGAGAAATATTACTCGATTGATGATGTGGTTGCGCGTGAAATATTGGGTAAGAAGTTAACATCCCGCTATCGCAAGGATCTGGACGAAGTTGGCGATAAAACATGCGTTAAGCTAAAATCGTGTCGGTATGTAATTTAAGATTAATTCAATTATGTTTATTTAAAGTTGAACTATTTGTGTACGTGCAGCCGTCAATTTGATAACGTAAAACGCATTTTTCGTACTGTGGAGGAGATGCCTGGTACGTTGACCAATAATATAATGCAGCATTTCTTTATATCCAATGAATTGGCCAAGTAAGTAAAATAAATAAATATATTCGGTCACCTGATTTATTTGTATTTTTCTATATCTTAGAAAATATGCCTGCATTGTATTTCTGGCTTGCCTTCGCTTTGAAACATCCAAAAAGAAATTGCAATATCTAACTTTCAGCGATTTGCTCACCTGCTCACACTCTATCATGATCTATTGGACTTATACATATCAGGTAAAGAGCATTGATTAAAAGTCGTAAATTAATTCTTTAAAGCTTGATATTTACTTAGCACACTGGTCCCGAATATTATGATACCGAAATGGATAAAGAATTTCTGCTAGATTTACGTGAATTGCGTTGTTTACTAGACAAAGAAAAGGAAATTAAGCAGTACGTTACAAAAATTATACTTTGGTTCCTATTATTATTAAATTTATCATTTACTTTACAGCTTGGTTTGCATGCGCCTAAAGCCTGTATTGCTGGAGCGCGCCTTTAACGAGTTGGATGCTAATTTTCGGTCATATTGGCGTGCACTAATTACCATAGCGTGTAATCTGCATCGAAATCGTGAGCTGCGCGACTTATTTGTCGATCTCTGCGAAAGGCTTGTAGAACCTTGGCGACAAAATGGTTGGAATCGCGAGCAAGTGAACAAATTTCTGTCCTCCATAACACAGAGCGTTCTAGATTTGGAAATATCTAGGTGAGTTTCGGAATATATGCATTAATATACATATATAATTAACGATGCATTATTTTAGGGACCAGGAAACGCGTTGTCTTTGGGATCGCTATATGCAGGTCATAACCATATGTTTAGATAGAATGTATCATGTTTAAAGAAAAATGTTTTGTTTTATTTATGACAATGTTTTTACAATTAATTTAGTATTAGGTTGAAAAGAATTAAAAATATTTATTGTAAACTAATACGAATTGTAAGCTCTCGAAAGCTCTGTTCGCTGCAAATGCAACTAGCCTGCTATGCAGCTATGCGGGGAGTTGCCAGATAGGTGGAAAAGCTTAAGCCTTTGGAAAAGCTTGTATTTGTCAAACTGCAAATTCTTGCCAATTGTTCGCTGCGGTTTCTTACAACTGTTTGTAAACAATAATAATTCATAAATTTAATTTTATTTCAAAGTCATAAATTAAAGAAGCAAATTTGCAACACTTCGACAGCAAAGTCATGCAAGAGATATGGTAAGTTCAAATTGCGAATTTAATGTACAAATTTTTACGTAGTTCTAAATGCTCACTGACAGCCAGACATACACACACACAAGCACACAGATATACACACGCACACACACTCGTTCGCATTCGTTTTACATGTGTTTTCGAGAAGGGGATGTAAGTGCCGCAAGCAACAGTTGCCTCATTTAATTTAATGGGGTTGGTTTTTCTTTTTTTTTTTCGTTAAGTCAGTTAGTAAATGTTTGCTTCTTACAGTGAAAATTTGGATGAACTGGAGGATGATACATACGATGATGAGAAATCAGCGCGCACCTCAGATGAAAATCGCAAGTAAGACAAATGATATGCCCCATAAAAGAGACTATATTAATAAATATGAATTGTATTTCCCTTCCAGGCAAAATCACAGTGAAATTGAGAAGCGGCGTCGCGATAAGATGAATACATATATTAACGAACTGTCCTCAATGATACCCATGTGCTTTGCCATGCAGCGGAAGCTGGACAAGTTGACAGTGCTGCGCATGGCTGTGCAGCATTTGAGAGGAATACGAGGCAGCCTGCATCCGTATAATGGGGGCGACTATAGACCCAGTTTCCTGTCGGATCAGGAGCTAAAGATGATCATATTACAAGCCTCGGAAGGATTTCTGTTTGTTGTGGGTTGTGATCGCGGACGAATTCTCTATGTGTCGGAGTCTGTCTCGACTGTGTTGAATTGCACACAGGCAGATCTGCTGGGTCAGAGCTGGTTCGATGTCCTGCACCCGAAAGATATTGGCAAGGTGAAGGAGCAGCTGTCCTCACTTGAGCAGTGTCCACGCGAGCGACTGATCGATGCCAAAAGTGAGTATATATATACTTAAATAATTTCAAGATCTAAACAAACCTATTTTTGTTTAGCTATGCTGCCCGTCAAGACGGATGTGCCGCAGAGCTTGTGTCGCCTGTGTCCAGGAGCTCGCCGTTCCTTCTTTTGTCGCATGAAACTGCGTGCCGCCAACAATCAGATCAAGGAGGAGTCAGACACATCTTCCAGTTCGCGCAGCTCCACCAAACGCAAATCGAAGCTTAGCATGGATCACAAATATCAGGTAATACAGTGCACGGGCTACTTGAAATCCTGGATGCCCATTAAGGACGAGGATCAGGATGGCGACAATGATGACCAAACAACGAATCTCTCCTGTCTTGTGGCCATTGGACGCATACCAACCAACGTACTCAACTCGAGTGTACCCTCATCCCTGGACAACCATCCCAACATTCGGCATGTGCTCTTCATCTCACGTCATTCTGCGGAGGGCAAGTTCCTATTCATCGATCAACGGTAAGTCCTTACTTAATTTGAGTAATATATATTTATATCTGGCTCTGGCTCTTTGTAGTGCCACGTTGGTAATTGGCTTCCTGCCGCAGGAAATATTAGGCACCAGCTTCTACGAGTACTTTCACAACGATGACATCTCCGCCCTGGTGGAATCCCATAAGATGGTTATGCAGGTGCATGAGACAGTTACAACGCAGGTTTATCGTTTCCGTTGCAAGGACAATGGCTACATACAGCTGCAGAGTGAATGGCGCGCTTTCAAGAATCCCTGGACAAATGACATTGACTATATCATTGCAAAGAATTCTGTATTCCTATAGCATATGGCCATGCCCGATTTCAAGAAATCCAACTAAATAAAATCTGGAATTGGAAAGTGGAATTGGAGTTAACGTGAGCCATCTAACTGGAATTACTTTTTTCCACTTACAATTGATGTATATTGTTGTTTGAATGTTCAAATTACATGAATTTCCGATTTTAACAAAATAAATATATTTTTTTCGAGAAACATTTGGTTTTATTTTAAAAAGAAAATGATTACAAACATTAGTGAATAACTTAAAGATTTAAAAATATAAATAATTTTGTATTTAATATAATTAGAAGTATTATTTTGACAAAATTGATAAGAAAGTACAATTTTAATTGGGTAAATTACTTCGCGCCTTAAGAGATAATTAGACTAATACAATGATGAGCAGACTTAATGTATCGGCGCTCTTAACATTGCAGAGAGTATCGAAAAAGAGCAAACTTTTTATGTATATAACTGTAGTTATAAAATGATTATTACTGTTCCTTTATCACCATGTGTTCAATCAATGAGCCCACATTCATGCGAAAGCCGGCGTCTACGGTCAGCCGTGTATGTGTGTGTGTATGTGTGCTCGCATGTGTTGCCTCTCTCGAAGCTCTTTCGTGCTCGAGTGCGCATATCCAATTGACTTTACTTTTAGTTGGCATATAGCGTGCGAAGTGAGTGGACGTTCTGTAATTTTGTGCCCTCTAATCGGGGTTTTCTTCGCAGATATCGTCAAGATGAGTGCCTTAATATTTCTGGTTACCATTCTAATTGGATTTATCTTATACTCTCTGTTAAATTCAATAAGACGTCCACACAATTTTCCGCCGGGTAAGTTTGATAACAATAAACAAAAATAATTAGTTGAAAAAACGAGGTAACTCTTAGTATGTGGACACACATTGGCAATTCGCACATCTGAAAATCAGTTTAAAATGATTATTGCATTTCAAGGCTGCAAATGACGGTTAATTAATTTGAATAGTTTAGCTTCATTAGATTCTTAATAAGTACCACTTTTTGCAACTTTAAAAACGTGCAAGTCAGCAAATCTTTGTACTCATATAATGAGCAGAACCTTAGCTAATTTTTGACTTCAGAAGCGTGGAATTTTGTTAATTGTTTATAGAAGAGCTTATATGGTATCAAATTTGTTGATGCCTTTCTGCAATAAGATTCCAACGAGCAAAAATTCGCAATTGAGAACGGCTTAGCGGGTCCAACTGGACTTTCAATTGGACTTACAAAATGGGCAACTGGAACAACTTTGGCAGCCCACAGCCCACAGCCCACAGCCCACATCAAACGCAAAGGCGACGGAGACGACAACGGCGACGGCGACACGCGTCTGGCATTTCAAATAGATTTCATTGATAAAATGGTCACACAACTATTGCTGACACCCCAGTCTAACATTTTGAGTGGGGTGTCTTGTCATATAACTAATTTACATATGCATTTTCCAAGCCTAAATTCATCTACTTATGCAACCATAAAGAGAAAAACGTATTATATTTGAATTAATAATTAGACATCGAACTTTACATGGACTTATTTGTATGCAATGTCTATACATATATGAACTGCATTAATTAAAGCACAATTTGTAATGTATATAGTTTTTCTTAATAAGTCCTTCTGGTTCTCTATAGGAAAACCTGCTTTAACCATGTGCCATGCACAACACATAACAACTTAATACTTTGATAAGGTGTAAATTTAGGAAGAATATGATTTCAGTTTTCAATTTTTTTTTTTTTTGCTACTGAGTTGATTAACAGATTTACGGTAGTGCCAAATAGTTTTACGATAAGATTAAGATAATGTGTAATTTCGAAATCGAATTATCAATTGTTTATTTGCTCACGAAATTAAATAATCATTCGATCAACTATTGCTTGCCAATTACTCTTATTAGATTTCTTAAAATCAATGTTTATAGCGAGTTAGCGACGAATGCCTCTGCATGTGTATGAACATAATATTCGCCTAGGACACCAATGTGTATAAGAGCGAGGAAGAGAGAGAGAGAGAGAGAGAGAGAGAGAGAGAGAGAGAGAGAGAGAGAGAGAGATGATGTTCCATTACTAAGCGCTCTACCATCAGTATATTCGCTCTCTTTCAGTTTCTGAGTTTCTTCCTATAAGTACATACATACATATGTATGTATGTATGTGCAAGAAAAGTAAAGGGAGAATTGATATATTAAGAGGGTGCATAGCTTTAGAATATGGCTTTGCATGATTTTATGATCGGCTTTAATTTAAATACCTTGCTTTGCTTTTTTTTAGGACCTGGTTTCTTGCCCTGGCTGGGAAATACGCTGCAGTTTCGCAGGGAGGCTCGAGCAGCTGGTGGTCAGCACATACTATTTGAGCAGTGGGCAAAGCGCTATCAGAGCCCGCTAATCGGGCTAAAGTTGGGACAGGACTATGTGGTCGTGGCGCTGGGGCATGAGCTGGTGCGTGAGGTGCAGCTGCAGGAAGTGTTCGAGGGCAGACCGGACAACTTCTTTCTGCGTCTGCGTACCATGGGCACACGCAAGGGCATCACGTGCACGGATGGACAGCTGTGGTATGAGCATCGCAACTTTGCCATGAAACAGATGCGTCATGTGGGTTATGGCCGCAGCCAAATGGAACAGCAAATAGAGCATGAGGCAGAGGAGTTGATGCAGCAGCTCGGACGGACTGAGGCGGCGCCCATAGAGCCTGTCAATTGGTTGGCTCAGAGTGTGCTCAATGTACTATGGTGTCTAATTGCTGGCGCGAGAATCAGTAGAGACGAGGATGGCACACTGCGTCGCTTGCTTGACTTGATGAATCGCCGATCCAAGCTGTTTGATATCTGCGGTGGCCTATTGGCACAATTTCCCTGGCTGCGTCATGTAGCGCCCAATTACACGGGCTACAATCTAATCCGGCAGCTGAACACAGAGCTGCATGGCTTCTTCATGGAATCCATCAAGGAGCACAGGCAACGGATAGAGGAATGCAAGAAACGTGGGGAGCAGCCACCCGAGAGTGATCTCATCTTTGCCTATCTTCAGGAAATGAACAGCCAGCGCCAGGACACCGATAGCTTTAATGAGACGCAGCTGGTTATGACAATACTTGACTTTTTTATTGCCGGCTCACAGACAACCAGCAATACGATCAACTTGGCTTTGATGGTGCTGGCGATGCGCAAGGATCTGCAGGCACAGCTGTACGATGAAGTAGCTGCAAATTTGCACTCTGCTGACAGCAAGACGGACTCCTTTCCACATCTCAGTCGGCGCGAATCCTTCTACTACATGGAAGCTTTCATCATGGAGGTGCAGCGCTTCTTTCACATAACACCCATAACAGGGCCGCGGCGTGCCCTCTGGAACACCAAGCTCGGTGGCTTCGACATACCTAGAAATGCCACGATACTCATTAGCTTGCGCTCAGTGCATCTCGATGAACAGCATTGGGGTGACCCACACGAGTTTCGACCGGAGCGTTTCATTGATGCAGCTGGCAAGTGTTGCAAGGACGAATATTTTATGCCTTTCGGACTAGGTCGACGCCGTTGCTTAGGTGATGCCTTGGCGCGCGCCTGCATATTTTCTTTTCTTGTGCGGATCGTGCAGCAATTTCGCGTTGTCCTTCCAGAGGGTGAAACACCATCTTTGACCTTGCAACCTGGCATCACACTTACGCCCAAGCCGTACAAAGTGCAGTTCGTGAAGCGCAGTTGAACTCACTTTAGCTGCAGAAATGATTAACATATTTCATATGGATATATAATTTTATTTAGATATGTAAAAACGTTGTATTAAAATAAAAGCAATATGATGAATAGCTTTGTAGCTTTTAAAAAATGCGCCCAATTTAACAGCCCTGGTTATAGAGCTCCCATCGATAGTTTCGATATTAATATTTCGATAGATCAATTTTTAAGTCCGTTCAAATTGCAGAGCGACATGTGAAACAAAATATTCATATATTCATTAATATTAATTATCATTCCGATTCTAGATATATATTCTAGTCATCTATAACATCGTACTTAAAATTAGAAGCGATTGACGAAATTACGACATATATTTATTAAATATTGGAGTTTTCCGTGATATGTGGGAATTCATGTTATATGTAATTGTAAAGTTTACTTTACACATTCTAAATTGTTTGTTTAGTGTGAGTTAGTTGGTTTACCTTATTTTAAATACTCTGGAAGATCCCTTCGAAACAGAGCAGAAGAAGCAAAAAGAATAAATAACGAGTTTATATTCGTTCTGGTCTGATTCCTCTTTATTGACAAGTTAAATTAAACGAAATTTTATTTAAATATGAAACTTATTTTATGATTTGCAATTTTCCTTTTCTTTTTTAACAAAATCAAAACTTTTCACGTTAATCGTTATAAATATATATTATATTGTAGATGTAGGTATACATACGTAAATATGTATAAATAACAACACCAAAGCCGGCTTCGAACTCAGTATGGGAGATATATCAGTAAAAATGTACTTATATGTTTAATGAAAATATTTACAAGCATTAGGAAAGCATACAAATAATGTTGCTAGCTAAAAATCGATCATCATAAATATATATGACCACAGATGCATTTAAATACACATGCAAAATGTATATTTCACAATATACATTTATATCTCTTGTGTTGTAACGTATTTTGATTAAAATGCACGAGTTGTGGTCCTGGACCGTATGCACACATCGAATTTTTGGAACGCTTTCGCAAATAATAATGATAATTAGAGTATATAACAAAGGAAAACAAACAAAGTACTAAACGTAAATTAAATTTCGGGCCCTTGTGACTTAAATGCTAATGACTGCACACTGAGGTGTTGTCAGTGCATGTCTTTCTATGCCCGCTCTACACACATTCTGGTGCTACTTTCACGGTTCTTCTGAGAGATTACCATTCCTGAATGGCTTAATTTGCAGTGTTTGTTTTTTGTCATGCTAGAAATTGAATGCGTCATTGGGCAGATTTTGCGGGTTGAACTCATACTGTTGACTTCCAGCAACGGGCGCCACACGCGTGTCCTCCTCTTCGTTGCCAAAGTACTGTTCAATAATGTAGAATGATTTATGATAAATATCGCGATTTTCGTGTGCCTGCAGATATTCAATTTTGTCGAGACCTGTTAAATGTTCACAAATTAATAATTGTTTGGATTCACACCACAAAAGCAATTTGACATACCGCCGCACTCTTCAATGGTTATTGCATAAGGATTTGGTCGTACTTGAAATTTTTCTCCGGCTTTCAGAATATTCTCAAGAGCATTCAAAGCTACCTGAATAATATCCGAATCCACTACAGTGAGAAAGTCGCACATTGGCGGCACACAGCCGACCTGTACTAAATAATTGATTTGCTCCGCGGTTCCACTACTGGTGGCATTGGTTATTGCCCATGCCGCTTCCTTTCGTGTTTTAAAGTCTGCTGTTTGCATTATGGTCATTAGCTGAGGGAAAATGTTGGCATTGATGATTGCCTGAATTTGCTCGCGATTGCCAGCCGCAATATTTGAAATGGTCCAGCACGCTTCCTTCTTAATGGTTTCGGCCGTTGAGCATAGCAAAAGACTGATGCACGGCAAGGCATTATAGCTCAATATCACTTGGGTTTGCTGATCATCTCCGGTGACAATATTGCCAACAGCGCGCAGTGCCGCCGTACTCACGTTCTGTTGTGGATGCCTAAAAGTACACACATTTAGTTATCATCATAATATATATTAACTTAACATACAGTAGCAAATCGACGAGACGCCGACAAACACCCGCATCAATCACGGCCTGAATTTTGTCGTTTGGCCCATCAGATAGATAGCTAATGGCCCAGCACGTATCGCTGAGTACATCTGCGTCAGTGTAGTGCAGTAAGCGCGCAAGTATGGGTAGACCATGTACAATTTTAGAGAAATCAGCCGGAGGATTTTTGCCACGGCATAAATTTGAAAGCGTCCAAACGGCATTCCGCACCATAGTAATACGGTCCGAAGTGCTCAGCACACTGTTGCAAAATCAAAAAGAGTTATAAAACTTGAAAGACAATTCATTTGGATTTAAGTACTTACTGTAGTAGTGGCAATAAAATGCCAGAATTAAGCAAATGATCACGACACGCCGGTGAATCACCAGCTATGTTGCCCAATGCCCACACAGCCTGCTCCTGCACATCGTGATGGGGGCTGGACAACAGCTCAATAAATACGGGCACTGCGCCGGAATCAATGACAATCTTTGTTTGGTGTGAGGTACCCGATGCAATGTTCGTCAATGTCCATGCCGCCTCGAATTGTAGGGTTGCATTTGAGTTGTTGCGCAAGAAGGTCACAAATTGTGGCACAATGTTCTTCTCTATGACGTCTTCGATTGGGGGATTTGGATCACGGGACAGTAGTTTACGAAACTTTTGAGTTGCTTCCAGTTGATCGCTCTCTTTATCGCTATAGAGCATTTGAATCATCTCTGCATCAATAATTGGCTGTTGGCTAGAGGCCTCCTGTTGACCGGCTCCATGCGATTGCACTCCGTCCACAGCCACACCCACTCCCAGACCCTGCCCGCTACTGTCTGCCATGTGCATGTCACTGCTGTGCAGCTGGACTTCGCCACTGCCGCTGCTACCGGCGCTTGTGGTCGCCGGTGTTGAATCCAGCACAACATTGCGACGCTTTGAGAGCTGCTGTTCTCGTTTTGTTTTCCGCAACTGTATTCCAACTTCTTCGCGTCTGCGGCGCATCTCTGTTGAGTCCAGAGCGACATTTTTATAGCGCTGTTTATGTGTGGTGGACATTTTATGTCGGTAGCTATGATTTCTGTGAAAGACTAAAAATAATATACTTCTGTATCTATGATTTTACAAAATTTTGTTATTGGTTACAATTCTTAAACAGTTCACAATTTTTATTTAAGTTCTGTGGACATGAGATTATGATAACAGACTTACACCAGAGTCCTAATCAGTGCCTACATAGATGACAAAATTGTTTTTTGAATTCAAAAGCTTGCGCATACTAAGGCAAACGAGTTGGAATCATATGCATCACGCATGTTATTATACAATTCCTACATAGACAGCTGTCATATACTCGTGTCATTCTCGAATATACATATGAATTGACCTCAATTATAGAGTATAACTGCGTCGACCACTGTCGCATTTTACTTTTACTTGCAGCTTTTTTTTTACCTCACTCAGGGTTGCCAGCTTACGCAGTTTGTATGAGGAGTTTAGCGTAAGCTGGAAATATTGCAATGAACTGGTATTGCTAACTGTTGCTCTTTAATAAAATTTTATATGCAGTTTACAAGCACTTTTCTATTTGCACAGCAACAAACACTTTCACATTCTAATTATTAATACATACGAACATGCATAAATGTGTGTGTGTGTGTGTGTAGGCGTGTATTAACGTGTGCGTAATGTGTATATGTATGTGAGTGTGCGATGGGCTTAGGTCAGCTTCAGCAAATGCTGCTTACTTTCGCACAATTCGATGTATAAAACATTTGTTTTGAGTCCAAACACACTCGATTTAAGTTACAGCACCATTTGTTATCACTTTACCTGTATTACTGCCAATTTGAAAGGTCTATTTATAGCACAAAACACAAATGCAAATTTTTGTCACGATACGCCACACGTTTTTAGATGGGCGTATAAGGTTGCCAGACTAAATTGATTGCACTACAGCTGATTGTGCAACTTAGTAAGCCTCGATATCGATATCAGCAAGACATTAAAATAAAATTGCGCCAACAATGAATACATCCAAAGATCAACAAACAAAAACTGAAGTCGCTTTACAACAACAAAAACAAAAACATATGCAACTGTTGCACGAATACAACAATCTGAAGGATGCAACCCAAACAGTGCTTGGAGCCTTAGCACAGGCAAAAGGAGTACCCATTAGAGAAATGCATAAGATATACAATCTGCCAGATGGAAAATAATGTTTTCAATTGAATAGCATTGAATTATGTATTTATTTATCAAAAATAAAGATACATACAGATGCTAAACACCACCGATTCGTAAAAAATAGCTAGGCAGTAATTGATGATGGCATACTATTTATAATTTTACTTACAACTAAAAAATTTTATGTACTGCCTTCATTGCATGCTGACAACTTCATCTGTCATATATTATTGCATCAAACATAATATTTATTCGCCAGCATGAAAATAATTCCTGCAACGTTCATTAAATGCTTTGTAGCTCCGTTCCTTAATTATATCTTCCACATTAAGCTCCGCTTGCAGCACCCTAAGCTGTGAAAATAATGAGATCTTTATTGCGACAAGCAAAATTTAAACAAAATCAAAACGTACCTTACGCTGCTCAGCCTTGAATTTACTATCGGTGTCCACATCATCTGGCTGTGCCTCCCTTTGCTCGCGAAGCTTCTTCAATGTTGCCGCTGATAAGGTTATGCAATTGCGTATATTTGTTTGCTGCCGGATCATGGAATCAAAGTATATTGGAGTTGTGAAAATATACAATAAATAGTTTTGTTACCCGTGCGAGATGTGACTGCTGCAGTTTAGTGTACAGATCACGACATGTGCTCTCACTATTCACTTGACCCTTAAATGATTCCGTAGGCAGAGCATTGAGAGCATAAATAATTTTATCATCTACATCGCGCATCTTCTTTAGAGCCTCCTATTATTAATTGAATTTTTTGAATGGATACTGCATTTACTTTACTTATATGTTGTCACTTACTTGAAAACCCAAAAAGTCAAAGCAGGAAACAGCCATCGAATATTAAAAATTGAATAATATTTATCAAATTAACAAAATAAAAAACAAAAATTAGCCGGCGCAATGTGCGTTTTAACAGTGTTGCCACATTGTTGAGGTTGGGGTTTCTGAATTGCCGATATTTTCGTCTATTTTAATTTTTATATACAACAGTCGTTTTTCTATTTTTTGTTATATTCTAGATTACGATTAGTTTATTAAATTTGTATGGCACATTGTTCAATATAAATTATGGATATCTAAAATAACTCCAGGTAATCGATAGTTGCATACTAATAGGAATGCTAAAGATGTCATCTCTGTGGACCCTCCATTTGGTAGAAACAATAACAAATTTGTCTTAATAACAAAACTGAGAACTTCACTTATGGCCGCCAAGAACGAAGATATACGTGATAAAATTGAAAATGGAATCTATAAGTTAGCGACAAATGATAAAAGCACGCGAAGCACTGTTTGGCGTGTGTATCGAAAGATTGAGAAGGAGGACGGCAAAATATTGGAGAACGTCTTGTATTGCACTGGGTGTAAAAATCTAATGTCTTTTACCCATAAATCAACCACAAATTTGAGGCGCCACAAGTGTCATTTACAATATTTAAAAAAACAGACGTTTTGCAATGGATATTCAGACGCAAACAGCTCGAAGGAATGGTTCAAAGACGACGAAGGGGAAATGTCCGTGGAAGACATTTTACTGGAAGCTGAGTCCGAACTTAAAGTGGACAACGAAGAGAGCTGTGACGCACATACAATGGGTGATGAGTTAGACAAGAAACCTACATCAACGGAAGTTGCTGCATTTATGGCTCTCCGGAGCGCTGGTGTTGGAGCTCAGCCAAACGATGGATGCGTGGACACTGGATCACTCGTTCAGCAATCTAAATCCAACGATGATCCACTAAATGTTGGCGTTGCAAGTATTCCAAATCCAAGTTCACGTCTCTGTGAAGCCTTTGTATCCCACGATGTGAGTGTGGCTGAGGAGTCGACAATTTACGCACAAACTTGGTCTTTGGAATACCGAAAACTTACTGAAGATCAAAAGTTCTATGCCAAAAGAGCAATCGATGAAATTTTTGTGCTGGGTCGACTCAGACGTTTAACATTAAATACGGTACCGCCGGTCACCGAGTGAAATAGTGCACAATTTTTATTTAACTATAGGATAATTATAATTTACTTATTCATAATAGAATATGTATGTAGATAATGTAAATATTTATTGGGGTAATTCTGTGGTCTCGGCTTTTAAGATATTAATAAATGTAGAAAGTAGTCTGTGGAAGACTAGTTTTTCCCACCAAGGCATATTATAAATATTAATTACTTGCTTGTATTATGTTGTCAATTCAAAAATAAAAATATATAAAAAAAAAATAATACATTTACAGTGTTGTTAAACACTGAATGGAATTCTAACAGAATGTTGGCAGCCCATTATTATATATTTTAAATGATAACAGCAAACTCTTTATTGTATATTTATCACCAAAAAGAATTTTTTTTTTCTTTTTTGTATGAAACTACTTAAGGACTTGAAATTCATCTTCAATTTATGCTTTTACATGTGAGTAATTCTATTTAACGTATTAACATATAAAAGTATGTCATGTAATGCTCCCTGTTAGTTTTACATTCTGTTAGATTGAGCATACGCGTCTAGAAGAAAAAGCAATTTTTCCGGCCGGTTAATTGCAAACAAGTTGATTATATTAAAATTGGATTAAAATGACAAGCAGGCGTCCATTATATAGCAATCGGGAACTTGGTGGCTCCGGATCGCCCACTAGAAATGTGTTAAGTAAAAGTCCCCGTCCTGATAGCTACAGGGGTAATATGAATGCAAATGACGACGAAAATGAATTCGACGAATCGAATTATGAGCCAACTAATGAAGAGGGCATTGAGACCGACTCAAATGAAGACGATTCAATGGATCACAATTACGGCACGCCACCAATACAACATAATCAAACACATCCGCAAACAGCACAGGCAATAAGGTCAAGAATAGCTCAAGGGACGGGCGCACAACGGCCACGAGAGACAAGCCTTCAACGACAACCAGAGACAAAATCACTTGCCACAGCGCCACTGGCTAACTTAAAAATGAAATCATTTTCACCTTCTCAGTTAATGAAATATTCTATTATTATCATATTGCCACTCATTGTCTACTCGCAATATTACAAGTCGGAGCCGCAAGTGAAAAGCTGTACATTCGAGGAGTTGAAGCAGCGTGCTCCTTCGCAGTCGCCGGATGTGTGGAAAGCGCTGAGGTGCAACATTGAAGATATGCTAAACAAGAAAAGCAAGTCTCCCAATGTTTTCTTATTTTTGTACACGAATGAAAGCAACGAGTATAATATGCAAAAATTGGTCAAAGATATAGCAATGGAAACGTCCAAGTGCTTTAGTAAGCAAGTGTGAATTACAAGTTAAATCCATTTTATTCATATATTCTTTTCTAATAGATGAAAAGCCACTTGTAAAGATGAGCTTAAAGGATTTCGAAACGCAGACCGGCGATGATTACGGCTTTCCCATTGAACAGTACAAAAAGAAAATCAGAGACGGCAACGTTTTTCTCATTGTTGATCTAAATGATGTGAGTAATGGCTTAAAATATTTGATAGACTCTTGAATTAATTTCGACTCTCAATCATAGATACCTCCAAATGCGGCACGTGCTCTGCATACCATTTGCGACACCTATAGTCCTATCGCTCCGGATGTTGTCATCTTTCTGACACTGCGCACTCATCTGACGACAGATGCTGGAACTCCAGTCCAATTAGCCCATCACACATTGCATGAACTCTGGAAGGAGCTACCGAATAATGAACTAGATGCACTAATTACACGAGTCACCGATCAGGTGTTGCTTTTGCAAAGCTAAGCTTAACTTACTAATATGTTAGACTTTATTGCAGTTATAAACAAATCAAATAAATTAGTTTTTAACATCAATCCACCATAATTCGAGTAGAAATGCCACCAAACTGCAGGACATACCAAAGCACCACAACATGACCAGGCCAATAAAATTGTCAATGCCCAGCTTAACGGGTCCAATATCAAAGTTGGGTCTTTTCGAGGACACGATGCGATTTTGCCTATGGGCATTCATGTAATCAGCCACGATTTTCCATTCCCAGTACTTGTCAAATCCGGAGGAGTGCCAGGCGAGCGTGAAGTCATTATGAATGCCACAAAATGGCCACAATCGGGGAACGTAAGCATTTGTGTAGGAAAAGTAGAGATCATCCACCATTAGCTTGAGTCGCGGCAAAGCATTATCAGGAATCAATTCAGCGTTTGCCACGTGGCCAAAAAGCATTCGCTCGACCACAAAGCCCATCTGTTCAGTGCGAGACTTTGCTGCCATGGTCGCTGCATCATTTACACGATAGTGCTCCAAGATTCCTAGCAAGACGGGCTGCAAGTGCTAAAGGGTAAAAGAAACACGCAGAGCAATAATCATACTCTGACTCACATCATCATCATTGTCAACATCAATGGTGGATATCCAGGCATAAGATGTTCCTGTCCAGGTCATCTTGTGCTCATAAAGGCGTTGCCGCGAATCAGCAGCTTCCTCTAGCTTCGGCAGCGTCAGTATGGATGCCAATCCTCCACCATAAACGGTGGTCAAGATTATGTCGATCATATAGCTCGCCAGCAGGACAGTGCGGAGGGCATACGATTTGGCCACATAATGGGTGCTCTGGTTAACGAACAACTTGAGTGTGCTGACATAAGCAAAGCGCAAACTCTTTCGCCAACGCGGCTCTGAAGCTGAAAACTCGCAGTGATGTGTGCCGGCTAGAGCTAGGCATTCTAATGCAAGGCAAATGACGACACATAGCCACAGCTTGGCCTGGAATGGCTTCAGCGGCAAAGCCCAGTTGATAATTCTACGCGGCGCCGGCACTAGGCATGTGATACCAGAACGTCCAAGAAAACTTGTCATATCCATCTGCTTATAGACTTCGTACCACATAAACAAACCGCCTATGGCGTAATCAATTGTTCTGTCCACCACCATGCCCATCAATCCAACGCCTGTTCCATTTGGATAGAGGTCGCCCCACTCCGATTTTTCGCCTGACGATGATAGTTGATACACAAGCCATGACCACTTCGACCGATAAGCAGCAGATCACTGATCAAATTTTAGGGCAGCATTGCCTTTTATAGCTGACACCATCCCACTCAAGTTGAGCTCTAAATGACTGAGACGCAGAGCGTCAGAGAGGTACGACTACACTCAAAGCGGAGCACTACAGCAGCGAACGTAACTTCTCTTTAAATAGAGCTCATCGCTTCGTCCGAGTGGTGAGCCAAAACTTTTTGGAGCGAACGCAACTTCTCTTTAAATAAAGCTCATCGCTTCGTCCGAGCGGTGAGCGGAGAGCTCTATATAAAGAGAAGTTGCGTTCGCTCTAAAAAGTTTTGGCTCACCACTCGGACGAAGCGATGAGCTTTATTTAAAGAGAAGTTGCGTTCACTCCAAAAAGTTTTGGCTGCTGTAGTGCTCCGCCTTGAGTGTAGTCGTACCTCACTGACGCTCTGCTTCTCAGTCATTTAGAGCTCAACTTGAGTAGGATGGTGTCAGCTATAAAAGGCAATGCTGCCCTAAAATTTGATCAGTGATCTGCTGCTTATGGGTCGAAGTGGTCATCGTTTGCTTAGTGGCTAGGAAATTTATGTGTATAAGCTTACGATAAATTTAAATACATACATACTTGTATCTATTTGCAGAGTGCAATTGTAAATTTCGCAGAAAGTGAGTATGACACGGACTTCGGTGCCATCTGCATGCGCCTCTGTTTTATTGGAAGCGCGATCGAACATTGCTGGTTGTTTAACCTGAATAAATAAACCTATATAAATCCAGAAAAAATATAATAATTATTTTCACGTACATAGCTAAGCAGCATAAATGGTTCGTAATTAAATAGGCCCAACACAACTTCCCGTCCTTGTAAATTTTTCATTTTACTTGATAAATCAGTAGCACTATTCCATATAACCTTTTCGGCTTGGGCATCATAAACGTGCTGTGTATAAAAATGTGGTTTGCTCTCAAATCGAGATCCAACAAAGCGATTGGTTTTAATTTCAAATTTACTCGAATTACGAAGCTGGGCGTTGACCAAAAGAATGTTCGGTTGATCTGTAACGAGAGGAAAAAAAATAAAGTTGCAGAAAAAGGAAGGAAAGTTAATCAGCTTACCAAAATATAGATAACCATTCATATAACTATTAGATTCCATAGGCTTTTCAAGCAACTCATCGGTGTACACGAAAATAAAATGATTTTGAATTGACCGCCAAATTGAGTAAGTGCTTGCTTTATAAAAATTACGAATAAACTGCGGTATATGCTCCTGAAATACTACAAAGCTCTGTAATTTAAGCAAAAAACGCATTAATTAGTTAAAATAAACGAAATAAAATTGTAAATAAATTATCATTAGTGCTGCATAAAATATTTGCAATATTGCACTTTATGATAGAAAAGGCATTTTTGCAATATGCTGGTCACACTGTGTGGCCGTAAATCAAAAACGTGCGTCACCCTAACAACCGATTGTAAACAATGGAGAAGTTTGGACTGGCTTGTCCGTTGGCATTTCTAGGCAGCAAGCCGCAGCGAATTAAAACAAATATATTGGATTTAAATTACGACTGCTATGTGCATATATTCTCGTATCTAACCGCGCTCGAAGACAAATTAAATTTAGCCCGAGCTCATTCGCAATTTCGCGAAGTTTTCGCACGCGATGCGCCTCGTCGTTTTGTTAAGATAAATATGCGGATGTTGAAATGCCTTTCCGATTGGGACTATTTGTTAAAGCTGTGCGGTGACAGTGTGCTCGAGTGTGAGCTACGCCATGGACGCTGGGACAATAATATCACTCAACCGTTCATGTGCCTCTTAAACATGCACTGCCAGAATTTGCGGCATTTGCATCTCATATTCGCGCACTCTGATCTAAAGCCTCCGGCGGAGGGGGATCTAAATATTTTACAAGTGCTTGAACGGAAGAATCTGCATAGCCTCAGCCTGATCGACGCGAAGGCAGCTGATGGTGAATATGATTAATTATCGTAGAGAAATAATAGACATGCTGTTTCGTGGATTTGTGCGCAACTTTCATTAAGCATCAATCAAATAATTGATGTTTACAGCTTTCATTACTAGAGTGTCGAAGAATTAAATTTAATTCAATAAAGTTCAAGTCTCAATAATACTTATAGATATAAATTACTAAGAGACCTAAGAGTTGAATATTACGAACTTTTTTACGAAAACTAAACACTAATTGTTTTCCCTTTTTTGTTATCTTTGTCGAGTTGCAAAAAAGATTTCTAAGAAGCGCAGAAAACACGATATGCAGTTAGCAAAGAAACTCTGTACATATATAAAATGAATTGAATAAGAATCAGAATTCAATTAAATATTTGAGCTTATGTGAATAGTCATAAATAGTGATGAAAAGAGTCTACATAGCATATTTCCCAATCTTCAACAGTTCTACAGCTGCATAACTTTACTGAACTAGAAGCTTTGCACATTGATGGTTTTGACACTGAGTTAACAGACGAGGACATCATAGAACAGTTTAAGGCATTATCAGGATTGCGTCGACTTTCACTACGTTTCGTTTCGCGGCGTCAGTTGCCGCCTCTAGCTGCCCATTGCCCGCTGTTGGAGCATTTGTCCCTGGAGAACTTTGAAGGCACGCTGGAGGATGTGGGTGACTTTCCCAGACTGAGATCTCTCCGATTGCTTTGGCGTTTGGCAATATTTGTGAACAGTCAGCTTTTTCGATCATTGGCTAAGCGTTATGCGAACCGTTTGGAGCAGCTGCAGCTAACAAAAGTCAATCTGGAGTACGTCGAGCACATAGTAATGCTTCAAAGTCTGAAAGCGCTCACTTGCTATATGTGGCCCGCCACACTACTCGGATATATAAGCAAATTGGAGCAACTCGAGTGCTTGGCCTTGCAGTGCACTGAACCGCCAGCTAGCATGATGCAATTGGTGGACGTAATTGCCCAGTGCACAAAGCTTCAACATTTGAAGCTGGGCAAGCGCTGGGAACTTGAGGAATGGAGTAGCTTTCTAACCACCTTGCAAGAGGAGCTGCGCCAAAAGACATCAACTGGAGCACGGGGCCAACTGATATTGACTCTAGAGCTATCAACATCGAAAGCAACACAAAAGCAGGTGGACCTAACAAAGATATAAAGTTATTTTCTTTGAAACTAAGCACAGAATTTCTATTTTCTATTTTTTCCAGTTAAGTGATACCATAAATTCGCAATTGCTGCAATTGGATTGGCTTGGAAATGCTTGCTCGCTGTGTACACCGGATCGTCATACGAAGCCAACGATTCCAGGCTTAAATTGGCTCTGAAGGACTCACCTCGCAATGCGTTTGCTCGATGGCTACCGCTACCCGCAAGATCCAATCGTTGTAGGTCAAATTATGCTCCTCGAAATCCAAACGCTTTGGTTCATAGTCATAAAAGTCGTTGTCCTGACCTGGGATAAACCATTTCCCAGGCTCCAAAATCAGCAAAGCCAGTGGCTTCGTTGTCCTCAGTTGTATATCGAACGCAGAGTGCCACAATAGACACGTGGTATGTGAGTTGATCAAATATTGTTGTGCTATATTCGATCATTTCTAACAACAAAATTATTTCAATCATAAGAAACGAAACTCACCGAGAAAACTTAGAACGGTGGACCAATAATTTGGTTCTATCAACATGTTGACATCAAGTTCTGTGTTGTTATAAGACCCAAGCTATTGCTTTATATAGCCATCGGAGAGGTTGCTAATAAAGGCTAAATTACATATCCATAGCGGAATTATTGCTTGTTATCAAATAATTGCTAATCAAATATTTAGAAACCATTTAGAGATATATATATATATATATATATATATATATGCAAGCTAGCTTTAAATGTTATAGAAACCCTGGGTATCTAATATTTAATTAGTTGGAATTCTAAAAAATAAAATACATATACTTATGAAATTTATTTATTTATATTGTAATTTATAGCAATTTATTTTAAGCTAAAAAAAAAAAACATAATATATATACTTTTATATATTTAGTACAAATTAAATCAAAATAGTTTTTTGAAACTAATTATTCTGTAGCACATAGCTATGTTCAAAACTAAAAAGAGAAAAAAAGAACAATTTATAAATTTGTTAAAATAAGAATTTTCGACTCAAAATTTTGTGGCCGAACATTAGGTATTGAAGATAAATTTATTTAAAGAAGTTATGCTTTAAACATAGATTTAGAAAAAAAATATATATTATATATTTTCTATATTGAAAACAAAAGAAAATGAAACCATTTCATATATAAATATTCTTAAATTAATCAAAAGCTTAACACAAACCAGACGCGATTTCATTCATGAAACCATGTAAATTTAAGTTATAGCATATTTAAATTTGTAGACTTGCTTGTTAGTCACAAAGTATTTAAATGAAGTCCTAGTCAATGTTAAACGATTTCAATTTAACGTGCCAAGGTAATTTGATCTATTAACTGCATGAATGACATATTTATTTAAATAAATATTCATATTTATATATAGGTGTATATGTTTGTGTGTGTGTGGTAACTATTATCGTGAGTAAACATATCGTTTAAACAAATTGTGAATAAAAGTAATTACTAACTAAATAGAAATTATATAGCAGGTAAAAAGCGTGGGGATCGTAGTATAGTAAGCTCCAACCATGTCATCCGGTATTTGATGTGTACAGTAAAACAATTGATGCGTGTTTGAGACAATTTTCTCCTTCAGTTGTCTCTATGTTGCCGTATGTGAACATTTGGGATTAACTTAGTTTTCAGTTGAACTACAAGTGGGTTAAGCCTTAACGGTTACTCCGCCATTGCCCAGTGACTTCATTAGTTGATAACATTCCTTCAGCTTACGCTTGTCGCCCACTTTCTCTAGCGTTTTAGCTGCCTCAGCTAACAGACCAGCACGCTCGCCCGGCGAACTTAAGAGTGCAGGTGGCAAATACTTGCAGGCCACATACATGGCTGCTGCTCGCTCCCGCTCGCCGCCCTCAAAGTTCTGATGTCGTCGATCTTTGCTGCCGCAAAAGATAGAAGACTGGGCATTGCGCGACCGCAGACTTCTGTCTAGCAGCTGCTGCGTAGGGCACGGTGAGGCGCCGGCCATTAGGCGGCAAACTGCCTCATACAAATAAATACGCGACTGAGCGTTCTGTGGATGAATATAATATGTAATTAGTCTGTGATTAGCTAGATGTGTTCCCACTTGCTTACCGGTATATTTTCAACAATGCTGCGCAGCGAATTCAAATCCGTTTGGAACTTTTCGAGCACATCTCCAGGTACCTGATAGTAACCATCGTCATCGATGCCCATGTGTTCCAGCTCCCATAAGGCCGTGCGTGTCTCTAGCAACCAATCGCAGGTCAGCAACTGAAACAGCTAAATCAAAAATATTTCATTAATCATCTTGATACTACACAATATATTTTTCCTAAAGTGTCCGACGTTGCGAGTGAACTGCACGGAGCTTGCACTGCAGTTGTATTGCCGCAGAGAATAAAGTATACAGACAATGCGACTACAATGCACCTCCGTCACAGCTCCAAAGATGTCGGAATGCTGCATAAACGGGTTAGTGCTCCAGCTTACCAATTTAATGCCCTTTGCACTGGTGATGCGATTGACCGTGAGGCATTCTTGCAATTGGGCACTAGACTCATCGCAAAGGCGGTTGATCGAATGCTTAAGGCGTTTATCCAAAGTGTTGCCATTGTTCCTGCAAGTTGAAGAAGAATATTAGGTACAGGCTACATATTGTAATTGTATTAGAGCATATCACATACATGAGCAAGATCATCTTGGCGCGTAGTACTGCATGCAGAGCTTTGGGCAGCTGATCATTGTCGCTGCAGTGCTGCAGTTCCGTTGGCAGCTGCTTTATGCTATCGTATAACTTTTCCGCCAGTGTGTCCTCTCCTAACAGCCAGTGCACAGCAATTTCCAGGACATTAGCCCACCAGACAACATTGGTGTCGCGCTCATCCTCGTCGGCCCATAAAGTCTCCCGCAGCAGAGAGGTGTACTTCAGCACATTGCTTACAATGGTGCCGCTATGCTGCTGCTGCAATTGCTCTGCCTCGCTGCCAGTGTTGTTGATGTTGTTGTTGTTGTTATTGTTAGGCGTTGCTTTGTTTTGCCTATGTGACCCGGCGCCCACCAAGCACTGAATTGCCTTGTACAGCAAATGCTCGCGATATTGCTGTAAAATAAAAATAGTTAGTGACAAATAACTTACGAAAGAAATGCATTCTCTTACCTTAATGGCATGTGCAGCCGGATCGCAGGGATTGCGCAAGCGTGTGAAGAAACCATCCTGTTCGCCAGCACTCAGTTCGTAATTGAAAACATGCGCGCTACAATAGCCATAGCCATAGGTAGTAAAGGCCCAGCGAAGCTCTTGGGTTTGTTCGGCGGCACGAGTGCGTCCACATTCCTGGCGTGCTCGACTCATATAGTAGCGGGCGAAGAGCTGTTGGAACCACTTGGGTGCACTTCGCTTCATCCGCAGCGCTGTCATTACATGAATGCAAATGGTCTCGCGTGGAGTTAGCAAATTGTGTGCCACCTCAGCCATGTTGCTGGCGCAGAGAGCCAGCATAACGCCATTACGATCGTTGCTACGATCTCCCGTCAAATTGAGTTGGTTCAAGCGATTGAAGAGCAAAGCCAATTCCCGTGCAGAGGACAAAGCACGCTTGCGTGTCGCTGCATTGCAAAAGAGTCCGCCAGCACGTCGGGAGAGCACTCGACCCAGCCAGAGCCGATGGAATAAAAAGCGTAGAAACTGCCAAAAGGTATTCAAGTGGCTCTCCAAGCGGGACGATGGCAAACTTAATCCATACATGTGCAGACAGTTCAGATAACCGGCATAGGCCTGCGCATGCTGGCCCTGGGCGAAGTGAGTTTCGGCCCGTTTCTTGTGTTGATAGTAAGCATCCGTTTGTACATCTAGCTGGGGATCACCGTATACCAAGACCTTCACTAGACAGCCAAGCATGAAGACCAAATTCAAAAGCCATAACCAAGAGCTGTGTTGCCAGCCAATGTAGTCCGCGTTATCTGAAATATTACAGTTTGTCAATATGTTTATTTTTACATAATGTTTTCATTTCTTTTACCATCGTAAGCCAAAATGCTGCGTCTTTGACGGCTCATCTCGCCACCAAGATCGTCGTCATCAAAATCATTGGAGTCCGTGCCGAATTGACTATGTTGCAAGAGCTTCTTGAAGGGATTAACTGCCAAGACGGCAAACATGAACATGCAAAGCGCCAGCCGGGAATGATTGGCCATGCCTCGCATAGAGCTGGGCACCACCAACACCTCATCCTTGCTGCTGCAGCTGCCTGTGGAGCCGCCGTACGGTGATGGCGGCAGCGAAATATCCGAATGCAGCGGCGATGACGACGGATCGGATATATCGCTGCGTGGCGGAGTCAAACCGGCATCCGTATCGCATGTGGATTGCTGGCGGCGTTTCTTTGATGAAGTGGAATTCACAATTGTGCTGCTGTTGCTGTTGCCCAGCTGTAGTAGATCCTTAACCTTGGAGCCGTCGCGTGCCATTATCTCACGCTGCAGACGCTGCAGCTCAGATTTGAGGTCATAGTTCTGTTTCTGCAAATCACGTATCTTTTCAATGGATCTGCGCAGCACTGCCGATTTGTTTAGCTTGGCCGCATCGCCGACAACGAGATTTTTCAGCTCGATAATCTTGTCGTTTATTGAGGTGCGATAACGACGCTCAATCGCATTGTGGGCCGATCGTTTCACCTCCTTCACCTTTGGCTGCACGCGCTGAATGGCGACCTTAGCAGCAGGTGCTGGCGTTACGGATGGGACCGGTGTGGCTGCAGGTGCTGCAGCCAACTCTACAGTCGCCGCCTTCGAAGTTGTCTTCGGACTGGCAGCCGGCGCAATAGTCTCGAGTAGTACGGGCATCGGTGCAGCTGTCAGTATGGTTGCATTGCTGCCGGTGTACATCAGCGTTGTGGCCGGACTCACGGTAGGCGCTTGTAGTAGAAAATTTTGCTTAACCGTCGGCAGCATGGCCGGCATTTTCTTACTGGCATAATGCGGAGGCTTTGCAGAAGTAGACGTCGATGGTGACGCTGCTGGTGAGGTTGGTGCTGGCGATGAGCTTTCCGGTAGCTGATAGACAAAATCATTGTTGCGCGTGGTAGTATACAAAATGGTTGGAGCGGGCGAAGCCAGCGGCAAGCGCTGGTTGCTGTCCATGTGATGAATGGTCGTCGTAGGCTGTGGCTTCAGCAGCTGGGGCAATACCTGCGAGTTAAAGTTCGAGTTCGAAGCAATGAGCGGATCCGGCTTATACAAGGGCGGGTCGAACAGATTGCTCTGCTGCGACACTAACTCCTCCTTGATGTGTACCGGAGAAGCGTGCTCGCTCTTCACATGTTGTTGTTGTTGCTGTGGTTGCTGCTGTTGTTGTTGCTGTTGTTGTGGTTGTTGTTGTTGCAGTGGCGGCGATTGCTGGGGTAGCTGTTGCATGTCCAAGGCGCATTCGAGTAACGGCGTTGAATTGTTCATATCCAAATCCAAGTCCATTTCATTTAGGAACGTGTTCAGCATATCAGAGGGTATCATTTCTTTGATAATACTCAAAGCATCCTCCTCCTCCTTCCACATGTCCATGGTATTGGACATGAACTCCATGTCCAATGAAGCTGGATCGATATCCATAGTTGAAATTTTTTCAGCTGACGTGTTTATTGTTTTGATTTTCCGTTGACGCTGCTGAT
Source organism: Drosophila aldrichi (assembly GCA_035045965.1). Taxonomy (NCBI): domain Eukaryota; kingdom Metazoa; phylum Arthropoda; class Insecta; order Diptera; family Drosophilidae; genus Drosophila; species Drosophila aldrichi. The sequence goes on along the minus strand of JAWNOM010000013.1, from coordinate 74,690 downwards.
AAATAAAAAACTTTGATTAACGCTCGACTGCAATATACCCCAAATGTCGTAACAAGTAACAAATACATTGACATATTAAAAGATAATTATGCTACCCCACTATCGAATTTATTACTGGTAGGGTATTGTTATGCTGTAATCATTGTTTTGTTTATGAAATTTCTATTTCAAAGCGGCGCAATAACATCAGCCACAAACAAAAACAAATAAACATACACTCATACAAACACACATGTGCACACACACATACGCAACGCATGCACACGCTTATGAACGTGAAAATCGACTCTCGACCAATCAGATTGCGCGCGAGAATCATACGATGTGACGGCAAAGCGCCGATGTCACCTCCACTTTCCAGCTAATTGACCAGCAAGCAATTAAAACGCATTAAACGTTTCTTTTTAAAGTGCACTCCAAAGAATTTATAAAACTAACACTTCATCATAGTTTTTGTTTGTTTAAATCACTTACTTATCCAATAAGCACAATATTGTTACTTTAAAACACTATTGCAGCTTGTTGTCGGCCATAATATAAGCTCCAAACATCTAATGACTACAGTTTTTATATGCAAACATATTTTTAAATTGTATACACATATTTCAACGGTATTTAGCTTTCTTCTGCGACCAATAAACAAATTGTCCAAGAGCTTTATGAAATGAACAGCAGGCCGAAACGACTCTAATGAATACTTTGTTGAATTTATCGACGTATATCGACGAAAATGCGATATAACTATTGAATTGACCAGTTCTGAAAAATATAAAAAACACCTCATTTCGTGCTGTCACACGATACCTGACACTCATCGATACGACACAAGCAACTATGTGCTAGAGCAATCGAAAATTGTACAACACTTACTATAGCTGCCATGTTTCACTTCCTGTGCTTGCGAACAAAATAGAATCGCCAAGAAAACCCTGCGAGTGAGTGTTTTAACATCACACTCGAAAATAACATCAAAGTGGTAGTTGAAAGAGTGCCACAACTCGAACCGCACTTTTACCAACATCAACCGATTAATTGAAAATAGCAACCAAAAACTCAATTCAAGAAAAAACAAAGTTGCGGCAACCAGCAGACGAAAGCTTTGCCGCACTCCGTGTACAAAACAGCAGGAGAGGGTACTTTATTTATTCTTGCTTTTATTTTTGGAAGCTCGAAAGTGTAGGTGTGTGTGTACGTTTGAGATAGAAGAACAACGAACGTAGCTAGAAAGATGGCAGACTCGGAAAAACAGCAGCAGCTACCCATTGAGCAGCAGCAGCCGCTGGCCCAGGAAGAACAACAGGATGAGGGGCAGCAAGCGCAGGGCAAGCCCGCGCCGCCTCCAAAGGAAATAATTGGTAAGCGTACAAATCAATTTGCATTTTCATTCATCCAAACACATGGCAAGTGCTACCAAAATAGCAATGAAAGGAACGGCGGGCTATATGTGAAAAATGTGCGTGTTTATGTGTGTGTGCGTGTCTTAAAATATACGCGCGCCGCCATTTTGTATGTTGTACACACATACATATACATATATTCACACATTCGCCGGCTCGTCCGCAGCCGCATGTGAAAAGCGGCGCAAGAAACGAAATGAAAATTCTACTTTTTGCCGGTGACACAGCCCACCCCCGCGGCCCCATCATACGGCTGACCGAACAAATGCTGGCAACCCAATTTGTTGGCCACCGTTTTGGCTGCTTGTTCTCTTCACTGTTCTCTCTCTCCCTTTCGTTTAGTCTATCGGTGCGCGCACTCTCTTACCCAAAACGAGAGTGAATTGTGTGCGTTTTTACATACGTGTGCATGTGTGTGTGTTCATTGTTTTGGTAACTTTATTTGTATACACAGTAGTTTGAGTACCCAATAGAAACTTTCGGCATGTGAAACAGGCAAAGAAGAGAACGTTATTTTGGTAGGAATTGATAGCATTCACAACTCATTTGGTAATAAATCAGGATTAAAATTTAAATAAATTTAACTGTTATCTTATGTGATATGTGTGTTATATATCGATTAAGTAATGGCAGAAACTTGTTATTGTTGCAGCCACTAAAGTTACCGGCACCGTGAAATGGTTCAACGTGAAGAGCGGTTATGGCTTCATCAATCGCAACGACACCAAAGAGGACGTCTTTGTGCACCAGAGTGCCATTGCGCGCAACAATCCGAAGAAGGCGGTGCGCTCGGTCGGCGACGGTGAACTTGTTGAATTCGATGTGGTGATTGGTGAGAAGGGCAATGAGGCGGCCAATGTAACTGGGCCATCTGGAGAACCGGTGCGCGGCAGTCAATTTGCTGCTGACAAACGTCGCAACTTCCGACCATGGATGAAGAAGAATCGCCGTAAGCAACCTGGCGAGGGCGACAACGAAGGTGATGAAATGGCGCCTGCACAACAGCAGCAGCAACAGCAACTGGATGGTCAGCAGCAACAGCAAATGCAGTCGGGTCCACGCCAGCCACGTCAGAACTATCGTCGTGGTCCCGGTGGCGGCCCTGGTGGTCCACCCGGTGGTCCACGCGGTGCTCCTCGTGGCGGCGGACCTCCCGGTGGACTCGGACAACGTCGCTACAATAATTACTATCCGCGCCAGACACGTCGCGTCTTAGGCGGCGGCGATGGCAGTGCTGAACCTGGCGTTCATGATTCCAATTCAGAAGGTATGCAGCGGGGCGGCGATGGGCAGCCGCGTCGTGGTGGCGGCGTTGGTGGACCTCAGCGACGCTTCTTCCGACGCAACGGACCACCGCCGCGTCGTGATGGTGGCGAATACAGTGAGTATTCACATTTCGATAATAATAAAAGTAATTGTTAATTAGGCTAAAAATTCTTTTAGTCCAAGGCGGCCAAGGACCGCCACGTCAGCCGTTCCGTCCGCGTCGTCAAAATCGTAAGCCCAATGGACCTGGCGGCGGTGGCATGGAACAACAGTCACAGCAGGTAATGAACTAAAAGCCAAAAGCAAACAAACACCAACGATAACAACCACAACATCATCAACAACAACAAAACTACTACTACATCTTTAACAACAAGCAGCACTGCAAAAACAACAATAATAACAACATCAACAACAACAGAGTGGCTTTCGGTGGCGGCAACTACAAACTAACGAGAATAATGCATTAAACTGTGCTCATAATTAACCACTAACACACACTCACAAGTACACACACACACCTAAATATATTTATATGTTATATATATATATATATATATATATATATATATATACATATATATATATATATATTTAGGTAGTTAACATAAGAGGCTTTTTGGTTCTTAACATTTCATTTAGAATGCATGTACAGCGCGCCGCTGAATTAACGTTACATATATATCTGTACATAGATTTATTTGTGGGGGCTAACAACATCATGCAACGAATTGTGTTAACTGCATACAAATTACTCCAACAGTGATCTTAACTTTATTGTTTCTCTTTATTATTACTTATTATTATTTCAATATTTGACATAATTCCCTACCACTTCACTCATAGAACGGCGCTCAAGAACTGCAAAATACAACAACAGAAAGCACCGCTTAGACAAAGCAAAACAAGAAAAGAGAAAAAAGAAAATTAAAAAAAAGTCAAACGTCAAAAACTACTAGAAAAACAACAACAAGAAGCAGCAACTACCGCATTAGACAGTAACAACAACAACAACAACATTATCTACTAGAAATGCAGTAGCAACAACGACAGCAACAACAAAATGAAAAATAATTAACAACAATAGATGGAAATGAAAATTCGTCCATGTATAAATTTGTAAATGGGCTGCCGCATATTTTAGGTTTTGTTTTCATCTGGGACAAGCGACAAGAAAACCAAAATGTAAAATTTACAAATGATAAACCAAAAAGAAAACTAAACAAAAGAAAAAAAAAAAAAAAACCCAAAAATCAACTTAAAATTCAATTCAATGATATATTTGATATACCATATTTATGTGTGTGCATGGCAACAAAAAATTGCATAAATTTCAAATTGTATTATAAAATCAGCGAAGGCAAGCAATAAACTTCATAGACACAGAAGCCTAAACTGCGTATATTAGAAGCAAACAAAATGCATATATACATATATTTATACACATATTTATACAAAGAACACATGAAATTAATTATTTGAAAATTTTGGATTTGTAATTTTACATGATAGTTTTGTTGTGCGTGATTGTTACCAGCTTTCAATTTTTAGAGTTTCGTATTGAAGATGTTGACCAAAAATCCTAACATTAAAAATGAATTCAATTAAATACACACACACACACACACACACACGTATTTACACACACACATCATTGATTGTCCCATCATTGAGATACATCTGATATACGTAAGCTCTCAATATGGAAAGTCACATTTGATTGTAATAATAAAATTCAGATCAGGAGAAACTTATTCAATATATATGCCCCGTAAATGTACACGAAACATCGAGCGAAAGCAGATGAGAGGAAACAGTTTGTAATTCACAGCAAAGAAAAGTATATACAAAATACAAAATGCAACAAAGAAAAACAAACAAATAAAAAAAACAAAAAACTAAAAAAAAATATTGGAAAAAATAAAAAAATTGAAAAATACAAAAAGCACTTTTATCATTTATTGGGTTAACTGTATAGTAAATAATTTTTATAATTGATATCTGTTTAAACTAGCCTCAGAATATTATTAATTAGTGAAGACTCCTTATACAATTTTGTATTTAGAAAATTATTGCGTGATACGTTGATTTGATTTCTTAACAGTGCAGAAGCCTTAGGTTCAACTAATAAGCAATTACAATATAATTTGAGAATTCTACGCCTTCGTGGTTTATATATGTTTATATAAAAATTAATGCAATCAAGCTTGTGTTAGCCATTTTTTATAGTTGTTAATTCGAGCCTTATAAGTTGGTTGTCAACGATGTCACCGTCGATAAATTCAATCGTTCCAATCTTCCCAATACCAAAAGCTCATCAATCGAGCGTTTCGCAAAGAATTTTTGCTCTTCGCTCAATTTAAGGAATGCGTGTGCCCAGGCTCGGGCATAGCTTTCGGCTTCAGAGATTGCACTGGCATCAATGTGTATTTCTTGAGAGGAATTAGGATGAATGGTTTCCTTATGGAAGTCCATCGATACGTCTTCAGTAGCATTTTCTATTTCAATGTGATGCTCTTCGGTTACTTCGGGTGACCAAATCTCATCCTCCGAGAATAACTTAATAAGTGGTCTTTCAACGGACGTGTGATTTTCTTCCTGTGAACCAATTTGTTCAATCTATCAAAGGGTAGAAATATAGGTAAGTAATAGAAACATAATGATTTGCTAGGCAGCACTTACCTCTACATTTGGAGCTGGTGTGATGTTTAGTTCCTCGTAGCCTTCTTCCTCATCAGTGTATTCTGCTGTGGCCTTCGGATCGTCGAAATCATCGTACGCTTGAATTTGACGCTTACCTGATGTCATTGGCGTCCTTTGCTCACTGTCACGGATATGTGATTTCTTTGGCGACTCCCCATCCTTGCCGTGCTGCTTTAGGTAACGTACATGGCATTTGTGTATTCGCAGATTGGATGTAGTGCCTCCAGTTGATTGCATTACACGCTTGCAGCCCAAGCAATAGTATCTCCATTTTAGCTTAGTGCCGTCCGGACGGGCGATTTCCCTGTACACGTTCCATACAGAGCTGCGTTTCTTTTTCTTTACTAGTCTGTACTGGCCATCATGGATTTTAAGTAATATATCCAACTGTGATTCAGTACACTTTGCCTCTTCTTCCTGAACATTTATTATAAACATTGCTTGTTTTGTAGGCTTTTCCATAGCGTGTTAATCAGTGTGACCCTAACTAGTAAACAAAAAATTACGAAGGCAAAAAAATACTAAAAAGACTGTGTTCATATTAACACTATTATGTATTTTCATTTAATATCTCATTCGAGATTTAGATTTATAGTAAAATTAAATTAAAATGTAAAAATATATATAATAAATAATATGAAAAATATTTGTTTGAATTGCGTAATCTTTATTCTACTATTTTGCATTCCGCAGCAATTCAATTAGCGTTTTACTTATCGATGTTAGCTCTCGGGATATATGTTTCATGACCTGTAGTTTTTGTTTCTCAATAGCTAATTTCTCTTCTTCAATATCCAACATACGACTTCTTGGATCAACTCTTGATGCGTGATAATAATTGTCTCTCTCTGATCTTCGTAAATTTGACGGAGGTCGCCCTTCTTTCCCATCTGCCTGGTCTTGCTCTTCTAACTCTTCTCCTATGGAGTGGTCATTCTCGTCTGCGGGCATAGGTTGCTGCTCTGATTCCCTATCCCGATGTGAATTGCTATGGGTATCATTTTCCTCATCACTACTGTCCGCATTGAAAAATGTCGAGGAATCTGTGTTGAGAAGATTTCAATATTAATTCATTCATAATAATCAAGGTTTTTAAACTGGTTACCTGTATTATCAAAAATGATTTCCTCAAAATCTACAGAGGGTGTTCCAATTAGCAGTGATTGAACTCGTTTAAAATATTGCCAATTTGTAGAATTCCCAGCTTTAACCTTCTGCATTTCTACTCTAGAATTTAGGAAGGAAATATGAATATATGTATTAGCATACATAGATATATCACTTTACTGTAAATTACCTGAATTTCCTAGACATATTGTCCATTTTTGATTTGATCTCTTTATGACTAGGTCCATATTCGCTCATTTCCTCGGCCATTTCCCTGTGTATGGAGGAATTTTTCCGTGGGCCTCGTAAATCTTTTAAATTTTTTTCCCACAGATCCAAGAAAATATTTGTTGATTTTGGGGACCATTGAAATCGACTGAGACTGTCCAATCTTGGGGCTTCATCCATCATAAATGCATTATGTTCATCTTGTAATGATAATTTGTCTTCCACTTCATCCCCGTCGTCTTCTTCTTCATCATCATCTTCTTCAGAAGAAAGACTGATATTTTTATAAACAATCTGTTGGTTGTTCTGCTTTGTATCCTGAGATGTTGTATCGTGAATAACAGGATCTGCATTTCTAGGTGAACTGGAATCATCGGAAAAGAGTTGAAGCAGCGGTCGAACCGTAGATGTCAATGTCTTCAGTGCATCTTTTTCATTGTCGGTTTGTTCCATCTATGAAGATATATGATATTATTAATTTTGAATTTCATTGTTTACGATGTCCGCCTGCCTCTGATTCTGTCACACATTCCATATCACTCAGTTGGGACATGTCGTCCTCCTGGTAGTCTTCTGGTTCAGGCAAAACATTTCTCTGCTTCAACTTTGTTTGGGTAAATCGTTTGTTACCCATTTTGTGTAATGATGGTGCAATGGCTCTGTGTGTTACTTTCAATTTCTTGTTGTTGTTAATGACCCGATAGCGTTGAGCGATAGGCTGACCATCGGTGGATCTCATTGCGTGCAATGTATTAATATTATTATTGTTTACAAAATTTGTTATAAGCCCTCAGCTGCTTCTCTTAGTTTGGTATTTTACAACACCAATTTGATATTGGTTTAAGCGCTATCGATAGCACTTCGATAACAATTGAGCTGGCTGCAAATATTAAATGCTAGTTCGAGCTCGATAAATAATGTTTGGCGCGCATTTTCAATTGAATACTTAATGGTATTATATACTATGATATTCTATTTAAAACTGTCATTGCTTAAAAATGTTTCAGTGGCTTATATTTATTTTAAAAAATACATTAATTTGATATTTGCAGAATTGGAGCAAGACAAGTAACCATATACAATTGTTATTATTTAGATCTATGTAAATAAATTGTTGACATCAGCAATTGTCATCAACTCAATGAAGATTCGCACGCATTTTAGCTAATCATATACATTTGGAAAGAGGGGCTAGCTGGGAAAGAGTTCAAGAAAAACGGACGACAACAATCAACGACAATTGCGCCACGATTACGTCTAATGGGAGCTGTTCCATCTCTCACAGAATTGTGAAGCTGAGCCCCCACAGGCCTCTGCGTCTCTTTCTACCAGCCGCAGGAGGGGCAGCAACAGCAGCAACAACAACAGGAGCTGAGACGACTCGAAGCACTGTCTGACCAAACGAACTGACAGCGACTTCAAAACCCAATTTATGTGTGCATCAGCTTGCAACCAGTTTAATAATCGCATCTCAGCTTGTTTTATTCCCCCTTTGGAAATTTGGCTCGTGTTCTGCTTGCACGCAGCTGTTTTGGGTAAAAATTATCACTTAAATTGTCGATTTAACGAAATATTAAACCACACTGGAGGTGCCACAGGTGCAGAAATGTTTGTGGCACGCGCTTGATTTGATAAAACAGCTGCCGCTTGAAAACTTGCTAGCTTGCCACAAAGCCATATATTATGTATTGGTATAAGTCTGGATGCGCTCTATGTGCGGTTCCTTAGCGTTTCGGAGTTAATTGTTTTCTGTGGTTGTTGTTTTGCTGTTGTCTCAACAACAGAAATTATTGTTGTTGCAAGTTGGGGAAGACAGCAGCAACAACAAACATGACCATGACTTTCTGCAACGGGCAACTTGATTATGGCCCATGCATTGGCATCATTATGGTGACTGGCGAGTGGAGACCTTATTTGCTTCTTGGCGCATAATTTAAGTTAAAGCCTCTCGCACAAATGTCGCCTCATTGTTGCAATGACGTTTGTTGCCTACGCGATTGCATACAGCATGCTGATGATGGCCCAGACTTCAACCTCTGCTGGCTAGATGGCTGACTGGCTGGCTGCCTTCTGGCGCTTGATTGCAGGTTGTCATGAGCCTGGCTCTGGCTCATCCAAAGCTCCGCTGTGCCCTGTCGCAGCTGACATGTTGCATATCCTATGGCCATGTCTCTCAATTGCATTTATGTTCACCATGTCCCTTTTTCTTGACGTGGGTCGCTTGTATTTCTTGTGCTTTAATTTAACTGGTTTGTGTTTCGTTTTCTTATAATTTTTCTTCTTTTTTTCTGGCTACATGGCTTGGTTTTTTAAGGAGCTGCACTCAGCTTCGACTTCTTCGATTAGTTCTGGCTCGTGTCACGTGACCAACCCATTATATTGGCCAACACACATCTCTAGTTGCAGCAGACTGCAAAGCGCATCCACAGCCCACCTTATTCATGCGGCCTGTGTGTGTGGGTGGCACCACTAGATAAGATATGTTTACTTAAACCAAACAAAATCTACATAAATGTGGCACAGCTAAAATCATTCCCAAACCAGCTTAAGCGTTTACAAACGTACCTACTCTACACACACATGCTTATATGCATGGATGTACACACACATTAGAATAGTGAGCTGGGAACAGCTGAAAAAGGAACATTTGGTAAAATCAGATAAGGAAAAAAGTTTACCAAAAATACAATTTGTATGTAAGCGAACTAAAATTAAAATCGGATATGGACAAGTTTATAAAAAATACAATTTGTATGTAAACAAACCAAAATTACAATTTCAAAACGATTAATTCGTTAACCGTTATCGAGTTATGCATCTAACTGTAAAGAAGAATCTTTAAATGATCAACAGCTCTCGGTAAGGTCAAGCTGTAGACAAAAACACAAAGCCCCAGAGATAACCACAATAAAGACTCTGCCAAGCATACACAAAAATCAACTGCTAATGCTTGCTGGGATGGACAGATTGAACCCTGAAACTAATTTGATTTGACGCAAGGCAATTTACGACTGCCTCGCTTGGAGCGCGGCACGTTGCGCTGGGAGGTTGGGGGCTTATCTGCACTGCTAAGCGCGCTCTTCTAACAATTCGGGGCCATCAAATTAATTACGTACTTCGTATGAAGAGAGAAGAAACAGTAGCTGTAAAAGTTAATGAGCAGCGGCGTAGGCACAAAACGCAACCAAAGAACGAGAGACGGCGGCAACAACAACAACAACAGCAACGACATGGACAACCAGAAGTCGGAATAAAAACAAAAGCAAAGAACACATCGTGATCGAAAAGCGCGTTTGTTTTGATTATGTGACAAACAAAGCAGAAGAAAAGAAGCAGAAGCTAAAGCAGAAAACGACGAAAAGCAAAAGAATTGAAAAAACGTCGCCTGTTAGCTTTTAATTTAAAAAGTTGCTGGCAAAGGCAGTATAAAACGTGCAGAGCGCAAACGTAAGCAAGAGAAGCAAGAGATCGCGATACAGAAAAGTATGAGAGAGACAGATAGTAGAGAGAGTGAGACGTAAAAAGGGGTAGATCGGCAAGGCAAGCGCAACAAGCAAACAAACACATTTGCCACATGTGGCAAGCAGTTAAACTCAAGCAAACTGGTTTTGCACTCCCACACATACATACAGACATGCACACACGCACAAACACAATGACAATCAAGCACAACAAAGTAGAAAACGAGAGAGAGAGGTCGAGAGAGTAAAAGAGCGATTGAACGAACCTATGTGAGTTTGTTTGTGCTCCCTCACGCGCTCAAAGTTTGAAGCTCAGCTCCGGTTCAGGTTCAGTCGAGGTTTCAGGCTCGTTCGTTTTTGACGCGCTCGGCGTGGCATATTTTTGTGTGCAAATTTTTCCATTTGTTGTGATTTTGACAAGCATTTAAATTTATAAAATATTAATAGTGTATAACAACTGTCTATCAAAGATCAAATAACACCCCGTTCTGCGCCTTTGCACATGAATAAACGTTATCAATAACAAGCAAAGAATATAAATATATTCAAGTAAACTTTTTGTGTCTGTGCAAAGAAAGTAACTTTAATTCTTGGATTACTGTAATTATTGCTGTGTAAAAACTAACAAAGCATTACAGGAATTACGATAGGTAAGTTAAATATGATAAATTCATATTATTATTCTAACTAAAAATCGGTTTGACAAATGATATTTGTACGTATAACGAATATTTCCCGCCACCTTTCATATTGTGTATGCAATAAGAGTAGCGTAAACCTGACCTAGCAAACAGAATCGAACTTGATGTATGATAAATCGTTAACCTGAGCCCTGAAGTAGTCATGTTCAATAATTTCTCTAGTTCGTGTTTGTTTCATATCAAAATGTTCAGTCGAAATCTAATAAGACATGGATTACTTACATATGTATATGCACATATATTTTCGTAATATACAATCATCATTACAGTTAAGATCTCTCACTTTATCCATCCTGTTAAATGGAAAGTTAAGACTTTGCACAGTTTTAGCAGCTCATCTTATCTATCTAATTAACATTTTGACTCTCTCATAGCTCATATTTTGGAAAAGCGGCTGCAATTGATTGCATTAACTTGATAACTCTCTTTTCAAATGTTATCCTTTCATTTTATAGACTCCAAATTTGTTATTGAACTGCGGCACGAGCATAAAAGTGGGTTATATTAATAAGTAAGCAAAAGGCGTTTGGTTTGGCATCATCTTTTGGCTTAAGCAGCTGGGCCAATCTTATGCTCTAGAGTCTCTTAGATTCGTGACTCGTTTGCGTGCTAGCCAAAGCGAGTGGGTCGCTTGGAAACCTTTTTTTTTTTTGCCCATGCCAGACCAAGCCGGGCGCTGGGTACCAAATATAATTGTTCGATTGATAAGTTAAGCCATTCAGTTGCTGGTCATGTTGCTCTAATTTATTTACGCCTTGAAGTTTCCGCCTCTTGCTCTACCCCAAAAGCAATGCAATAAAATATATATCGTAGCTGGGAAAGCTATGTATATCATTGCACTCCGGTCACTCTCCGCCCACGCCAAGCAATGCCAACCGTCATTGCCCTCGACAGTTCCATAATTCTTCAACTTAATTGATTACAACAAAGTCCGAGTGCAAAGCTGTGGGTGGATGGTTTCTATATAATATTGTAGATAAAATATACAGATATTTTAACAAAAGTTTTTCTTTTGTTACGCCTACCTAAAGTAAAATTACCTATAAATAATCCATAATTCCAGTATAAAATCTGCCATGATAAAACTTGTATCTTTAGTGTTTCGCTTATCGTGGAGAACACAGAGCCCACTACATAGCTAAGTAATTTTAAATGAATGTATACATATATATTTTATTTTCGATAAAAACTTGACTGTCCGGGAAGTTGTATAAAAATTCATGGAGGAAACTGATAATTCGAGTATAAGTGATTCACATTTGACATAGGCAAAGATTATTTGTAAAAAAAAAATACAAGTTCACAAATATGTATAATTCATATTTTTTAATATATATTATATTTAAATTGAAAGAATAGAACAAACCTAGGAAAGTTTAATTAAAAAAAATAAAATTCAGAGTTTTCAAATAATCGAGAGTTTTTTTTTTAAATCTTCAGACTTATGATTACAAAATATTAATATGTATTTTATTATTATTATTTGGTTCATTATATTAAATCTCATTTTCAAAAAATATCAAGATAGATTTCACATTAAATCTAAAAAGCAAAATTATTAAAGAATCCAATTCTATTCTATTTTTCAATTTCAAACATAGTCCTAACTACTGGCCAGTGTAGCTCTAAAAATTCCTGAACGCAGATAAAAGAAAGTCCATTTACAGTGATTATTATGTGTCAAGTCTGTGCAAGATGCAGCAACAAGAGAAGCTTGTCGCTGTCCGCTGTTAGCTGTTAGTTGTTAGTTGTTAGATGGTAGACTATGTCTTGTAGAGTGGCATTGGATCGCAACGCCATCGCTTGTCACTAAATTGACCCATTTCAGAGCTTAAGGCGATGCCACACGAAAAATAATAAAGTAAAAAAAAAAAAAAAATACAGAAACCAGACTGACGACTCAGACAAAGCCTAGAATCTGCCTCTTTCCACCTCCCGCCACGAACCGCGAACCAGTTGCAAGTTGTGAGTGCATGTTGTACATGGTACATGCCCGAAACTGAAACTGTTGGCATTCCTTGGCCGTAAACTTTTGGCGGCCACTGTCGGCGGTCTGCCGGGCTGTCCGGCTGTCCAGCTGTTGATCTGCTGCGTCTGACCATTACATTCTTATCTTAATATGCACATTTCTTTGTGCTTCTGGGTCTGGTCTGTTCCTCCCGGGGTCGCTACTGGAGCGAGCGAGATAGCTGCTTACGTGCTTGGCCCACAGATGAGCAATTGTCTCTCCTTCCTTCTCTCTCTCGCTCTCTCTGTTAAGCTGAGATGTGTGCTCATTAACAAGGCAAGTAACGGTACATACTGTTGGCGGTTATGTAATCTATATATGTATGTGTGCACATACTTACATATATAGTTTAGCATGGGCCTGCCACATGTAGTACCTAATAAATCAATGTGGCAGACGAGTCCAACTGGAGTTTCGGAGGCCTTCCGCACGTTCGTTTGCTAATGACATAAATTGTCCACTTCACATACATACCCACATAGACGTCGGGCAGCTATTGACGACTTAATTATGCTGATGAATGCATTTTCGCAAATGCTTTGCGCGGCGGCAGCCAATTGAAATGTGCAACAGTGCAACGAGCAGTTGAGTTATCTGACAGCGTTTAAATATGTATGTATATGCAACTTAAACGATACGCAGAAATCAGCCAACATCACAAAACTGGTTCACAGTGCAAGAACCAGCAGAAGAGCACGTACCACTCATAAAAATAAATTCTCTTCTTCAATAATCAGATATACTCAGAAGTATGCTATATGCAATTTGGAAAATACTTACATATGTATGTGAAGGGAATATTATTTTAAGATATACAAATGCACATTGATGGCTCTATGTACTTTAAAAGCCAAACTGAAAGTCATAGACTGTTTCTTCCACTTAAGCTTATTGGTTCAAAATTGTATTTACTACACATCTATGCTTTGTGATTCCCCATTAATATTAAATTTGTCAAATGTTATCTTCATCATTAAATATTAATATTTTCTCTCTCTCTCTCCTCTTTAAAACTATGAATACAAAGATTTGCAAGTCAATAAACTATATCTTATTTCATTTACTTATTTATGCAAGACAAGTTTCTATATTAATCCTCAACTTTAATCCAATTATTTTTAGCAAATGCCATAACGTACATTTGTTTAGATTCGGTATATCAACCTTCGAACTGAACCCATTAATAAGTATTATGTCCAATGTCGCGGTTAGTTTCTTGCCACAAAAAATAACCATAAATAAGCATATTCGTCTATATATATATATAAGTATAAACCACACATGATAATAAATCTCTTGTGATTCGCAAATACATTACACCAAATGAGATTAAAGCACAAATGGAATCAACAATTTTTCCAACGAACGGGATGTACAGCTTAATTATGATTTTGTTTTGCACAGAAAGAGAAGAAGAAACATACATACAAATAAAAGCTGTGAAAAGAGACTAATTAACATAAAACATGTTTTGCCTATGCCACACGACAAAGAGTTAAAAATTCAAAAGCCATGGTCACTCTCACTAAAAATAAAAACAATATTTGTGGAAAAAAAAGAAGCTGGCAAAAAAAAAAAAAAAACCAAGCAACTTTTGGTTTGATTTAATGAGTCGAGGCGCATTTATCATAGTGTCAGTGATATAGCTTAAGTTGCTTGTTTTTGCCGTTGTTTATCTATGGATTAATGGATTTTGAAGTTGCGGAGTTGATTGAACTCATGTTTTCATTGAATCTCTTCAGTGGCGTCCACATTGACCACGTAAATTCAAGCGCTGTAATTAAGTAGCGCATTTAAATTTGAATAAAATTAAACAAAGATTTTTGGCTTAAATATTCATGTGATGGGCAGGTCCGGTTTTGACTTTGACTTTGAAAACAATTTTGACACGGATTTCGTTTTAGCCGGAAAGAGCAGCGGCACGCGAGGGAGTGAACCAGTTGAACCAGTCGTGCTAACGGCACTATTATACAATTAAATTCACTGACTCAAATGAATATTGCGTATCTTTAAGCAACATGAAATTATTTTCCCATTCATAAACTGTATAACAAATTTCGACATAGAAAATTTGTCTCAAATTTCTTGTATAAATTTTGTTTTGTGCTTTGTTGATTTTATTCGCAATGATTTTTTGTTTTCTACACTTTTGTCACACGCTTTTTCAATGTACTTAAAGGTATTTATGTTGTCTTTTTTTTTTTTTATTTATAGCATCCGTCCCATTTTTGCCAATTTTCGATTACAGCTTAGACATGTCCCCAAATTAGAGATTGTGCATAGTTGTTTTCTTAATGATATTTTGCTTTCTTTGCACCTATTCAATGTAAGCATATTTTATTTTGTTTTTGGGAACGTGGGATAGTTTTCGATATTTGTACATATATAATCTTGATGTCTAATATTTATGTAGTAGATATTCAAATTCATAGTAGAGTAATTAAAGCCGACTTGTAATTTAAATTTGGAATCTCTTTATTTTATTTATCATCATTTATTTATGGTCATTTAAAAACTCTGAAATGCAGTTAATATCATCGACTCTTATTAAAGAACAGAAAACTGTTGAAAATATTTAAATTTGTAGTAATACACGCCCCTTAGCTCTGAAGAAAATCAACTTTTCAGCAAAATAATAAAATACTTGACACAAATACGAGTATCTGAAGTGAGTGTAGTTCGTGTATCTATCGACATCTGAAAAGGTGTCAGTTGTGATTGCGCATTTGTGGCATGCAAATTGAAGAATTTCCAACGTGGGAAAACGAGTTCAACGTCGTGTTATTGCTATTGCTCTCACTGCTGTTGCTGTTGTTGTTGCTCGTATTGCGAACGCCCCAAAATCAAGTCAAGCTGAAAAGCGTTAAAAGTTTAAACAAACAACGTTGCAAGGAAAATCGCTCACGCGTTGCATTTTGTGGCGACATAAAAAAAACTACAAATAAAAAAGAAAAAGAAAACCAGAGCAAATACAAATACTTGGCTGAGTGTGTACTCAGTCCGAGCACTCGTACTTCTACTCATACTCGAATACATATTTGTACTCACAGATATCGATTACAAACAATTGCTTGTGTATCTGCAGTTATCTGGAAGTTTATTTGTTGCGGTTTTTGGGGCCTGGGCAAATTGTTGCAATATTCACATTGATTGGCAATTTCCAGCATCGCCATTAGCTCAACGATTGCGCCCCTGCCCCGTGGGCTAATCTGCCTCGCAGTTGGCTCACAGTTAATTGTGTACAATTATGCATTAATGAGTGCATCTGGCCAAGAGCACGAACTCAGGTTTGAGAATTCTTGCATGAAATGTTGTTGCATGCACGAGCAAACAAACAGATGGGCAACGCTGCTGGATAGTGTGCATAAGTGTGTGAGAGAGAGAGGGAGGGAACGGAAATAGCAGCATCATAGAAGAGATGGGCATAAATGATAGATTTTATACATGAATAGCAACTATTTGAAAATCGATAAATTTTCTAATTGCACGCCACGATTGCATGCTGAGATAATAATAATACTATCGTGTAAATAATGACGCGCTCTGAGAGTCGTAAACTTAAATTTAAACAACTTTTTGCACTGTCTAGAGTTGAGACTAACTTCACCAGTTTGAACATAAATTTGAATTGTTTGCAGAATAAAAATCATTCAATTGTTCTACGGTGGAAACAGAGCTTAATGGCCCATTCAAAAGGCA
Organism: Drosophila aldrichi; assembly: GCA_035045965.1. Taxonomy (NCBI): domain Eukaryota; kingdom Metazoa; phylum Arthropoda; class Insecta; order Diptera; family Drosophilidae; genus Drosophila; species Drosophila aldrichi. The sequence continues at coordinate 58,120 of JAWNOM010000013.1, read as the reverse complement.
GCTTAATGGCAATTTGGAATTTATAGACCAAGCGCGCGCAAGCGACCTTCTAATTGCAACCCACACATACACTCACACTCACACACAAACACATACGCTTAGCTTGACTTGAATACCCGGTGGCATTATTCGATAGACAATTTGCACGTTGGCGACAGCGATTTGCATCGGCAAATGCAAAGCATTATAAATCGTTGTAAGCCGTAAAGTGCATTATTCAATATATGCAATTTTGCCAATTAATTACAATTTTGATTAATTCACAAAGCAGCACGAAACGAATATTGATTCAAATGAACAGATATGCCTTTGTGTGTGGGATGAGTGGAGCACTTGACGTCAGGAATATAAAATAAGTATTTAAGTATTTTGCATTTTTAAATGAAAGCTTTTTATACAAAATATACTCGTTTTCTTTAATTTCAATATGCCACTATTTATTTGTTTATTTTTAATTCCCCTAGCTGTACCATATGTTCATATAATATCTGCTGATTTTATAGGTATTCAGCAACGCCCCATAGGAAATAGTTCAAGATAAACCATATCCATTGACCTTTAGTAACATTTGTTGTTTAGCTGCTCTCAAGTTGAACCTGACTTTTCAAGCTTAGATCAACACGAAATTTTTGTTATTTTGTGCCGCATTTAATTACCATAACGAAAATATATATGTATTGCTATTATTCGTACATTCACAGAGGTGTGTATTTGTATAAGCGACCTTCAATTGCAAAATTTTTGTTGAAATGCAAATGTTAAGATCATATTTTTTTTAGGGGGAGACCTTAGCTTTTGGCGGTTTAGCCACATTATTGGCAGCTATCAATATGAAGTCAAGGCAACGCAATTTGCTGATATTTTTCCTTATTTTATTTGTTGTGTGTGTTGTGATAATAACAATAATAATGGTAATTACTGTAATTATAAAAATTTTTAATTTTCATAACATATCAGATTTTGTGTATTTGGTTTATTGTTGTGTCCGTTTCACATTGATAATTGACGTCAGCTGCAGCTGAGCTACTCATTCATAAAGATCAACATGTTTTATTTACTAAAGTTTTTTAGCGGATGAATTTGAAAATATAATATATAATATAATTGCAATTAAATTTGTATTTTTTATGCAAATATGAAAGAAATTAACTATCCTTTTTTAATGGTAGATATTTACAGGGTATTTTAAAGTACAATATAGTTGTTTTGATGCAAAACATTTGTTATTCAGTTATATATTTAGATGCATCCATGCATATGTGAGAGTAAGTGAAGCCTACAGTTACATGGATAGGTTTACGGGTAAAGACAAAAACAACTTTCAACTGCCAGCTTATCGGTTTAGTCAATTAATGTCAGCTTTGATTTCAATTAAGGCAGATAATACTCACGTCTCGGATTTTAGACATAGCGATAGTTTTGCCTAATGTGCCTGCAATTACGTACATCGATTGGCATTTAATTAAAACAAATATTCACACACACGCACACACACACAAGCACACACACAACTAACACGAACAGTGGAAATGCACTCAGATGAGATGCGGTCAAAGCTTAGAGCGGAGCTGAGTGCTCAGTGTATACCATATTCGATATACGATAGGCGCTCGAGTTGACGTCGCTTATCTATTCGATAGCGTGGAGTTGACAGGTTTAGGTTTTCATTTTATTTTCAGCTGTCTGGTCGTTTATTTATACATACGGCATTGTTTTTGTCTTAATCTGCAAAGATTTGCATTCGCTGTCTACGCAAATGATTTATGCGCATTGTTGTTATTGTTGTTGCCGCTGTCATCGTCATCAAATGGATTTTCATTTGCCTGCCATCCCCCGGGTTGTTGTTGTTGTTTCATTAAAACGGCAGCTTATTTGCCTTTCAATCAAATTCGTGCTCAACCGAGCAAAAAGAGCTCTCAAGATCTAGTCGATAACCAGTTAACATATATAGAGAGACATATCTCTGTGAAGGTCTGCTGTCGGAAGTTAAAGTCTAGCCTAGAACTGCCCTTAAGTGGCAGCAAGCTGAATTCTGTAAAATTCCCCCAACTGGTTTCTCGATATCAAGTGTTAGATCTGAAGCAAAACTCTTTCGCCCCTTTATTAATCGGATTCAGCTATGTAGCATCACATCGCTCCTTGAATAACATTATTATTATGATGTATTTTCATGGGTTTTGACACAAAACAAGTTAAACAAATTATATATTTAATTGCTACATGGAAAGTGTGAAAAGTGTAAGAGCATCGAAACTGTTTGTTGTTGCTCTTGCTCAACTGGTATAAATGATAGAAATGTTGCCGAGCCTCGAAAGCCCAAAGATCAGCAGCAACGATTGGAGAAAACACCAGAGCCACAAACAGAGTCCGAGTTCGAGTTAGAGCTGCCGCTGCTGCTGCTGTTGTCAAATGGCAAACATTTGCCAGAACATGAAGAGAAATCCGCAAAAGTGTTATCTACATATATATGTGTGTGTGTATGTGTGTGTGTGCACAACAAACACCACATGTGGTCCACGGCAGAGGCGAAGAGTGGCTGTTGATCCATGGCAGCGGGCCGGCAACCAGGCAGCCTAAAGCCTGCTTTAACTCAAGTGCTGTAATGTTAACCAGCCAGCGAGCAGATAAACTAATGCGTGTTATGACTTGAGCGGATTGGGCATTGGGTATCCTATTCAAGGCATTTGGGCATTGCGCAAAACTAGAAAGCAGAGACCTGAACAAGAAAAGTTAATCGGAGCTTACAGCGCGTAAGGAACATCAATGTCAAAAGTAAATTAATTCAATTAACAACAAAAATAGATATTTCTGGGCTCAGAATCAGATTATAATTAAGCTTGTTTAGTGGGTTTGGGACAGATTGATTTTTAATATTTAAATATCTAATCATATAATATAATAAGTAATATATTTCTTATATAGTTGTTATCTAATTGTTAAAGATTGTTAAAAATGAAAAAAAAAACCTTACATGTAATAACTTAAATTAAATTAGATTCCGCATAAAATGTTGAAATGTAAAAAGAAAAAAAACAAAAAAACAAAAACACACACAACAATAAACAACCTAACACAAAAAAAACAAAATTAATTAATTAAAATTATAATAGGATTATTTGGAGCAAAAAATAAAATTCCAGCATTCAAAAGTTTTGTTAAAACGTTGCAATCTTTTGCAGGAAATATAGAAAAATAATAATATTAGTATAAATGTGATGAGACTATTATTCTAAGAAAGTTTGTATTTTTTAAAAATAATAATTCCAAATAGCAATATTTAGCGTATCTTAAGTCTCAACAGTCTGTCGTCTATAGATATAAGACGATAGAATAATAAGTGTAGAATAGTTAAAAGCTATCAACTCATTTTTGCATTAAACTTGATGCTTGATCCCGGATCTTCATTGCTCAGCTATTTAATACATCAGCTTGATCACTTGTTTACCAAGAACTGCAGTTAAATAATACTTTAGCCATAGTTACCTTATCTGAAATTATGATACAACAGCTTGATTTACAGCGAGTTATTTATAAATCTTAATCATGTATCAAGTAATTTCTCTACACCTAGAGTATTAATCTCTAAGTAACTTGAGCTTTAGCAAGTTTCTTAGTTCTTAGCAGGGAAAATGGATTGCAGAAACAGGCCCAACAACTGTGAGCAGAAGAAGAAGAAGAAGCAGAGAAATATAGATATAGACATGTCGATAAGTTCAAGTTCTTTGCCCAAGCCAAATGGAGGAGGTGAAGTGGGGGGCAGTGTGGCTGCTGTTGAAAGGGGGACATTGAAGAGATTCATCAACAATGAGATTCTGTTTTGTTTCAGCTGCGTAAAGGGTTAAGCTGCGGGCAGCTGAAGCAAAAAGAAGAGTGTAAGAAAATAAATGAGACAAAAAAGAAAAAAACAAAAAGGGAAAAAACAATTATTAAACTAAAGACTGCAAGTCGACAGAGTTTTGGCCTGGAATACCCCTTTGGATATAGCCTTGAGCTGACTTTGGCCCGTCTAATGAGTTATTTGCAGCAGTGAAACGAGCGACATGCAAAGCCAACAAGTGTCAACATTAATTTGAAGCAGTCCGCTGTTAATTTCCAATGCGAGTGTCACATAAATTTCTCATATGCTCACAAATACATAACTCTATAGCCATATAGCCATATCTTGTATCTTGTATCTGTATCTTGTGTCTGTATCTGTTTGCTGGCTCTGTTTTTTGTTTTTGTTTATTTTGTTTTTGTTTCAGTTTCAGTTTCTGTTTCAGTTTCTGCAAGCAGCGCATATTTTGCCACACCCTACGCTGAATTCTTTGCTCATTTGGTCTGTCAACTCTTATAAGCAAAATACTGTTGACGCCTGAAGATGATGTGCAAACTAAAAGCAAACAAACTATGATTAATGAATATTTTATGCTCTAAAAAAAAAAAAAATAAATAAATAAAGTAAAAAAAATAAATAAATAAAAAAAAATAAATAAAAAAAAATAAAGAAAAATAAAAATAATAAAAATAAAAAATAAATAAATATAAAAAAATAAAAAATATTTTCTTAAACCAAATTGTAATAGAGTTTAATCTATTCCAATTATTATGATTTTTTATATATTTAATGAATTTTTGTTTGTTGTATATACATATAATTAAAGCATTAGGGGTATTACAATTTCATATAATTAAAATATTTAATGAAATTTGTATATAACATTAAAAAATCCTAATCTTTAAAAAAGTAAATTTAGTTAAAAAAAAAAAAATAAAAACGAATACAATAAATAATCTCTTATTATTAAATTTCTTAACTTAGAAATATTCAGCACCTTTTTTTTAAACCTTATTCCAAGTTCGTAATACTCTCAGTGAGGGTATTTAAACATGCACAAGATGTAGCATAAAATTAAAATAATTTTGTGTTTTTCGCTTCGGTTCGGTTCAGTTCGTTTCAGTTTTTGTGGTGTCATTTGTTGTCTCTTGGCGGAGTTCATGCGCAGCATGCAAAATTTTGTTGATTACTTTTTTTTGTTCAATTTCGCTCTGAAATAAGAAGAAGCAAAGATAATGTTTACGTTATACATATGTATGTCTTTGGCATAGTTAAATACTGTGATCTAGAATAACTATTTCAAAACTTAAATCAAGGCTTCCTATACCATAATGAGTTAACTCAAGCTCACAAACTGAAGGCCTTAGTCACTATAGCATAAAACTAGTCACGCATAATTAATTTGTATTTAAAATATATAAACCATGTTTAATGATTTAATAATTAACGTTAGTTTATTCACGTTTAATTATAATAATAACAGAAAAGAAATAGATTTTTATTTGAAATGAGAATTTTTATTAATTGAAACTATAACTCTAATATTAATATAAAAATATTGTTCCACATTTTATTTCAGTATATTTTCATTTTAGGAATAACATTTCGGATTCCACATAGTTGCTTAATTAATTATTATAAAAAAGGCTAAAGTCAGTTTTGGGAAATACATTAAATATTTAAAAAAATACTTATAAATTTACCTATGCTTTTAGGCAATATCTAAATACTAAAGCAGGACTGTGTCTATTAGCCAGAGTCTTTAAAAAGCAGTTTGCTCGATAGTTTATAACTTTATTCCAGCAATCCCTAAAGTAAAGCTTCTATACATATGTAAACATGCTCTTAGTCATATCTGAATGACTCTATCACGCGCTTCTAAATTCTATTCTTTATGTCAACTGGCTGGTACTTTTTCTTCAATTTCTTAGTCATTTGAGCCAAGACGCTTTGCAGTCTTGTTCTCGGCTTCTAGCGATATAGCCATCGCCTTTTTATCACTCCAATGTCCGTGTTCACTTACAATAAACAATAAATAAATGCCAGTCGTATTATTGTCGGGCAGACCTCTAAGATTCGTATATCTCATGGCTGCACCTGGTTTGCCGCTTGCCGCTTGCCACTTGCCGCATCCATATTCATGTGGACTTGCATTAAGCCTGGTCTCAATTTATGTGTTTGTGAGTGTTTGGCCGGGCGCTTAAGATACCATTTATAGGTTCAATGCTGCGGTTAAGCTTGAAATTAATGCGACATCAGCTTTCAGTTGTCCCTTGGCCTGCAGACCCCCTCCGAACTTGGCACTCACTCCCCTCTTTCCTCTCTCTTACACACTCTGTCTTTCTCTTGATCCCATGTTGCTTGCTTTTGGATCTTAAATTCTGCTTAATGATTTTTTATGAATTTATTGCCGCAGCAGCCGGCGCACAATTTGCGCATGCGTTGCCCCCAATGAGGCTGAACCGACTCTGTGTGGGAGCGAGGGAGAGAGGGAGATAAAGAGAGACAGGGGCATGCAGCCCACTCGAAAAGGAAACCTTAAGCAACGCTTGAAAAGCAGGCGCGAAAAGTTCGCTGCGCATCAAGGCAAAAAAAAAAGTTGATTTCTGTGTGTGTTGTTGTTGTTGTTGTTGTGGCAGCCTTTTAAAATTTTAAGTGGTTGCGCGCTCTGGATGGGCATGCTGCATGCATATGGCACATGTTGCAACGCCTACTAAATCATCCAGCAGCATGCTGACATTGTGTGTGTGTGCCTCCATCCGCAGTTGTTTGCACAAACAAAACAAGAAACATGAAGAACATTTCAAAATGTTGCCATACGCTGCATTTCCTGCTATAGACACAAATATATACATATGTATTTATGTATATGTGAAGTTCTCTTTACATACAAATAAATAGCGTATATTTTCGATCTACGCACAAGTTTCAATTATTGAATGAATGGAGCTGCTTTGTGTGGCACAAACAACTCCACTCAGAACTCAAGGCTGAGTCAACACACATGGATTTTAATAGCCAGAAGAACTTGCTGACACAGATCCCAGCACTGTAGTCGACTATGCTATTATTATATATATTTAATTGTAAAATAATAATAAAGCGAACCCCTGGTGTTCATTTATTTATTTATTTTTTTATAACAACATTTTGCTTATACATCAATTATATTTGTGTATATAAATAAATTGAAAATTTATCAATTTTTGTAGTATTGTATGGTTTAAGTTTTTGTTATATTATTGAAATGGAATTTTAATTATCCAATTTTTGGTCTACATAAAAGCTGACATATAATTTGCTCACACATCTGATTTTCAAGATCACATTATTTCAAGTGCTTATGGCACACAACTTGACCTTCCCAACTGCATGTATAAAATAGTGAAAATTTCACAAAATTAAAATAAAATTCGGCTTTCTTTCGGCTGTCTCTTGCACCCTAACAGAAAGTGTTAACAAAGGTCAAGACAGAGAAACATGTGTAAAACATTAAGCCTAAACCTTGGTGCTGCAATTACTTTGGGAATACTTAAAACAATTAAAACACCCCACACAAACACACTCATACACACTCAATTCATTTACATATTTAGAGGCTGGCATATCAAATTGTTGTAAACTATTAGCAAATGCTCGATATAAGCTTGAATGTATGTAAGTAAATAAATGCTGGCCATTAGAGATGTGAGCGTGAGTTTGTATAAAAGCAATAGATAAATAAAAGAAAAAATCTAAAATATTTTTCCATTTTTTCTATTATATATTTTATAATATATATATATTTTTATAATATAATAATAATATTAATAATAAATACTATCGAACTTAAGTCAAATACAATATACTATAATAGAGGAATATTGTACATAAAATTTCTTAAAAATTGATTAACAGCTAATTATTAATAATTTAAACTAATTGATCGGCAGGGACTCATCTCTAAAGTCTAATGAAGACAACATAGATTCAACATGCATTTCATTAATTAAATATCAATAATATACAAAATTTGTTTCATATTTTAAATGCATTCCGCAGCTACTATTTGTTTTATAGAGCAAATTTTTCCTAAGCTTTACTTTTCTGTCTGTTCGTAATTATTATGCTCGATTGCTTATAAGGTGACTCCAGTCACGGTGTCATCTTTAGCCGCTAATGAAGGGCCCGCTTTGAAGGTGTTACAAGTTTGTACGCGATTTGATTAACAAACTGGTGACTTCCAAGTATTATACGAATTATGTGGGCTACCGCTAGGCAAGTGAATGACCATGATCGCCTCTGCCACAACCTCTGCCTCTGGCTCTAGCTCTGGCTCAGTGGCTTCAACTGTTCCAAGTTGTGAAGAGCGCCAACTTGTTGCTCGTCTTTATCAATCGCTGTGAATGCGAATTGACAGGCTGCGGACTTGGGCTTTGTAACTGAACTCAAGTGAAAATGATTGCAGTTGAAAAGCGAAGGCGTAACCAGATACGCCTTCAATCGCCATCGATCGGCCGTAGGAACCACTCGAAACACGTTTTCCCCCCTCCTCTCTGTCTCACACTCTATATATCTTCTTCTTTCTCTGCTTGAGAAATGAAGTGCAAAGGCGTCAGTTTGCATTCGATGAATTTCAATCACACGAATATCATTTGCCCCCTTAAACTTAATGAATAACAATTCTCCATCGATGGAACAGTGAATGTGCAATTAAATTATATAAATTATATTAAAAACTTGATAATGATTATAGTAACTTATTTATTTTATATGCGAATTAGAAACTGTTTATTTATATGTCCTTCAAGTCAAGATAATTCGCAATTTATTATCGTTTTTCATTGAGTTTCCCCACTTATCTGCCTAGATTTCTCTTGATGCTAGTCTTCTATTATAGTTTGGCAGCTCAGGAATGGGCTTTCAGCTAACATTTGAATTATTTTCGTTGAAATTTCTAGTGAAAACTGTGCGAAACATTGATAAAGCATCAATCAATAGATATTTCCCATACGCTGCAAGCGCTTTTAAAGGCCGTAAATCATATGGCCCAAACTTGGATTAGCTAAAAGGAAAAAAAAAAAAAGAAAAAACACCTTGCCATAAATCTTTGAGACTCATTTGGTTGCAACTGAAAATTGAACTCGACTTTGGCCACGGGTTCTGCGTTTCATTTATGTTTGGAGCGCTTTCTGTGCCCAGTTTTTGCGACAAGCCTCTCACGCAGCCCCCATTTGGTCGACCTTCAAATGGCTTTGCTTCACACACACACACACATAGAGAAGAGGAGGAGTGGAACGGTCTGAGGTAGAGGTAAAGGTAGAGGCAAACACAGAGAAAGAGAGAGAGAGAGAGAGAGACACATATGGACAGAGATCACGCCACCTGAAGCGCTGTTGCCAAGTTTCTGAGCGGTTGCTTGTCCGTTGGGTACGGTGAGGCCTGGCCTGACGGAAATGTTGCCAATCGGATGAGCACGCAAAAGACGTTGATGTTTACGTTTACCTGAAGGCGAAGGCAGCTCCGGAGCGATCGGTAACATGTTTTATGCATCCGTGGCAATGTTGAAGAAAAAAAATAAAAAACTTTTATATATATGTATACAAACTTTATACAATGTTAAGAAGAAAACAACAACAACAACAGCGAAATACTTTTAAAGGCAGCTCGAAATGGCGAAGGTCGTTTAAAGGCAATGCACAGTTTATGTTTTGTATACCCTCTACGCATAGAAAGTGTTTAATTGAGGGTATAACGATTTTCTGTAACGTTCTGAAACACTTATAGATATACAAACATAGATGATATATAATTTAGAACTTAAATAAATATTACTCTGTTAATATATATCAATAAATATTCTGGATTGATATTTAGTATAGATGTCTGTTTACCTTTTGATTCGCCTATTATATTTGATAGATATTCTGATATATGTATGTACATATCTAATAAGAATAATTTTAAAGTTTGCGAAAATATTAAAATTGAATCAAGATTTTTAAGCTTAGTTTGATATAAGTACGTATATATTATTTATAAAATAAATAAGTATTGTTTTATATACATACAAATAAATCCAAAATAGAACAGTTAAAAATTCCGGTAGAGGCAACTACTAGTAGAGCATATCCTCTTTACAATATTTCTGTATTATTTTATAAAAAAATATTTAAGACATTGAATGAAACTGTTGTAGAATATAGACTATAAATATAGCCTCAGCTATTATAGGTCGCTTTCATATTTAGAGTATTTATTTTAAAGAGTCTACGCTCTTCGTTAAGGTAACACATTTACATTTTTTGTTCATTTTGCTTTTTTTGCATATTCATGTTTACCCAGAGAGTTACTTTTGAGCGTAATGTTCAGTAGTGGATCGTGGAGATTTATTTGCAAGACTGAGCGACATTGATAAGAGTCGCCTAATTGCTGCTGTGGCGGACGTCAACACAGTTTTCGAAATTTTCAATATGTTGTCTGTTTATTTTGCACGCTGGTTCCCATCGTAAAGCTGTCGACTGGTTTCCTTTTGGGCGACGCGCTCCGATTTTGTCAGCGGTCAGCAGTCAGCAGTCGCTCGATTTGTGGTTTTCATTTTTCTTCTTGCCAATTCGCCTCTGATTTTGAATCGAGTTTCATTTGGGGAGTTGGCCAGCCGCAGCAGCCGCAGCAGCAGCCACTGCCACCGTCGCCTGATTACTTCTTACATACTTGGTATGTGGGTCAAGCGGCGACACTCGTGGGGCCTCACGCATAATATCTTGATGGATGTATTACACACAAGTCCAGTGGGAATCGAGATATGGACGTGAGGTGTTATTATCTGCTGTACATATTTATTATTGCCACCGAAATATGAAATATGAAGTACGTAATTAGTGTCCTACATTGTAAGTACTTTCGTTACAAAATGGAATTTTGTACCCGGATATTGAGGTAGGACTTTAATAAATGATCATCTACCTTGGCTATTTACTAAATGTAATGGAGTAGCACAGTGTGGCAGGGTATTTTTTAATAACAGTTTTATATAACGTTGTTTCCAGCGCTGTTAAATTTCTCTGTAATGAGCGTAGCACAGTATTATAGTGAAATTGTATGACAGTTCTGGATATATACAAGTATAAGAGTCTGCATTAGAATAATTCTATTGTAAGGGAATATTAGCTACTCTTTAAAAGCTTAGACTCAGCTCTTTAAGAGCAGCAATAGTGATTTGATTTTATAACACTTTAAATACCATATACTACTCTCGCTGCTCTTTAATATGTAGCTCTCGCTGTTGACTCTCTCCCCTCTTTCGTTATCGTATCATGTCAATGTCTATTAAATTGTTTAGCCACACAATTGATACACAATTAGGTTTCAATCGAATCTCTGATCATATTTTTGTTTTTGTGCGCTGTTGCATAAGCATATGCAGGGGGCAACTGATATACATACATATCAAAAGAAATAAACTTTCTACAATTATTTTTGAAAAGTATTGAACTTTTCTTCTACTTCACGGGATTTACGCAACTTTCACGAACGGCAACAAAAAACCACAAAACCACATGCAACAACAACAACAGCAACAGAAACAACAACATCAGCAGCAGCAGCTACAATTTATGGCTGCAACAGCCGTTTGCAGCGAAATGAAAAGCTCCACTAGCCTGGCCCACGCAATGTTAAGCTGAAGAAACAAAAAAAAAAAAAAAAAAGAGATGAAAAGCAACAACAACAGGCAACAGCAGCAGCAGCAGCAACAAAAACTGCATCAGCATCAGCAAAGAGTGAAAAACGAAACCCTTTAGGAAATTTGTATGAAATCTGGCAATGGATGCATAAATCCGTTTAAAATCGCTGTGTTTGAGGCAAAACTTAATGCGGCAACTGCACCTCCAAAATAACACCAACGCAGACCCTGGGGGCTACGAATTTGGAGGCGCTGCACATCGGAGCGGCATCGGAGCACAGTGGGCGTCGTCCGAGTATCAATAAAACTTTTTGAGAAAATCGCAATGTGATGTGAAAACATATTTCACTAGTGTTTGTTCGCGCATTTAAGCTTCAGATTACAGGCAGTCTGCTTTTGTTATCGAATTTGCTTATGTTATTAGATTCTGCGCTGTTAAGTTAACAGTGGTAGCAAATTGCAATTTAATTCTAAAGCGTCTTATACACTGTTTATGTTATCGAACAGCGCAATTAGGAAACTGTTAATTTAACAGAGTAGTAGCGTCTAACATGCTTTCGACTAAGGGATTTAACAGAATAGTATAAGCTGTTAAGAAATTAGAGCTTCTGTTGTTACGGCTGCAAAATTGACTAAAGCATTTCTTATTATTGTGATTTACTCAAATATTAGTATAAATTAAAGCCTATGCCCACCGTGCAATGCATTGTGCACATTTATATAAATCGAGGACGGATCAGATCGTATTGCATTGGTTTGCATCGCATCACAAAGTGGCTGTATTAATGAGTTTAAACGCACGCCTTATACGCCTTGTGGATTTCGAGAGCTCTGCTAAGACAAAAACCAAGATTAGGCCAACTATACGAAGATCGTGGCACTGCGGGGGCGTCATTAGCGTTGGCAGCACATCGCATATCAAAATGACACCATTATGGTATTATGCCAATCGTTCGTTATTAATCGGTGTGTGTGTGTGTGTGAGTGTGGGGGATCGTGCCACACATTATACGGGGGCGAACAGCAAGTGGCACACGTTACGGCCCTCGGCATGGTAAATAGCTCGTCTCTATGCCGCTTGTAACTGCCTAGAGATCCATTATTTATGCTAGTCCACTAAATTATTCCATTGACCAAATTCGATTTGGTAAAACCTGTTTATCACTATGTTGAATTTATTTAAATGTATTAAATTTTTGTTAATTTCTGCATTGGTGTTTTTCGACTCTTTTCAGCTAAAATTCCTGGAATCCCACCTCTACACTTTTAATGAATGAATCTGTATGGACAGGTGAGTGGTAGCTTAAATAATTGATATGATGGGCTGACATTTAATGTCTGGTATTATAAATGTGCCATTGAACTTATATGGATGTGAGCCACATTTGATACTTGAACGCCTTTCTATGCGATTTTGATAAATAAATAGTATAGTATTAAAGTTACTGATAATAGATGAACGTGGCATAATATTTGTATATCTAGATGCTTATCTATCTGGCTTTTAATTTGTCATATGCCATTGAACGAATATTGATGTCAGCCGATCGCCTTTTTCTGCGATTTTCATACGTGCAAGTAATAGGGAAGGTGAATATCGATCTGTGAGGGACAGTGACGATCTGGAGAACGGGTTTCTCCCCATCATATTTCCACACAATATGCTATATATCCATATAGCTATCTATTATCAAATCAATAGCTTGCCTCGGGCAGAATGAATGCCAATCTTCTTATGTATTTATTTAAGCAATTACAGAGATTTTTTCATGTGTGGAATTTATGTGTTTGATTTTGCACTGACAGTTGACAGTGACAGCGCTTGAGAAACTAAAAAACAAAAAGCAAAATAAATGCGCCAATTGGCCGCCGGCTGGCGGTTCAAATTCGCAGACAAACTCAATTTTTGTGGCCAATTTCTTGTATGCAAATTTTTCGTGTGGTTTTTTAATTAACGTAGACACAATTTAGCTCCTTTGTACGGCCATTTGTGCACTTGTCTGGCTGCAATATTCACTAACTATTATTTACCCGCCCCAAAAATCTAATATTGAATCACGATTCGTTGTAGTTGCTGTTGTTGTTGTGTGGCACACTTGGCACATAATTTGCGTAATATTTACCTATGCTAATCGGGCCCATTAATCTCACTGGTTAACAAAAGCTTTGAGCACGAGCCAAAAGGGCTCGACAGAGACCCAAACAATAAATAAAATTCATAAAACACGTAGTTTTTATATTTCTGCTTAAATGAAATTGATGGAGCTGTAAAGCCGAGAAAACGGCTCACAAATTTTAAGCAAATATTATAAGGTAGCGCACATACCCAGTGGAAAATTTAATAATTAATTATATGAAATCAATTTTATACTTAATTAATAATGACATTTTGATATAAAAATGTCAATGAGCCTAACTAAGCTTTAATAATCTGTTAATATTGATTTGTAACTACTTTTCGATAATTAATCTTAAGTCTTCTAAGCTGATAAAAAGTCTTAGACTTGGAAGAAGGAAATTATTTATTAATCTATGAGCAAATTATGTTTTCTACATAAATATAACTACTTTATAAGCATATTATATTTTATAGGGTACACTACATTTTATAAGTCTTCCAGATATAAATCTCTACATCTCAAATACTCTTGTAAATTTCCGCATGGGTATTATAAGGTAAACGCACGTGTCAGCGAAATGTAATCGCAGCATCCAGAAAAAAAAAAACAACGAAACAAAACAAAAAGTGAAAAGGAAAGAGAGAAAAATAAAAAGCCGAACGAAAGTTGAAAGCATACATCATGAAAATGAGGCATACAAAGCTTTGGGAAACTACAATAGGGAACAAACAAAGTTTTATAAAATGTGAAAAAATAAAAGCCGACGCACTTTTCGCTTTTGAGACGAGGCAAGCGGAACGCGTTCCATGTTGCATTGCCGAGGCATAGACGCCGAGCTGATGAAATGTGCATGATTTGTTTATAATTTACACGATCCGGGTATACCCCATGCCCGTATGCTGCCATTTCCCCTTCCAAATTCATGTAGTCAGCGCGTGCGCGACTCACGGCTACGGCTCAGAGCTCACGGCTCGTTGAGCAGCCGAACGAAATGGGCGACAGAGGGGGCAAAAAGGTGTCGAAAGCGTAGACAAATATTACACATTTAATTATGACAAGTCAACGCGGTCGGACCTCTATCTAGAGATGATGATGATGATGATGAAGCCCCTTCAACGCCAACTCACCAAGAAAATTACATCAAAAAAAAAAAAAACTTCATCCGAAAAGCAGTTGGAAATTATCGTGGGATGTTGGGAGATAATTTCGTAGGCTTTTTGACACTGAGATGATCTTTCCACTTGATGGAATTCTACGAAAAGATAATCTAGATAAATTATGCATATATGAATAACATTTCATTTCATAACAACACATGGCCAAGCTCAGAACAGAAAAGACTTTCATCTCAACTAAATTTATTTACCCAAAACTTCATCTTTTATAAGGTGCATTGCATTAAGTACTCGGATGTCTGAGTAGATTCTCATACAGGACACTGTGATCCTCCCGGATGTGTTGTTGCAGGCGCAGCAGCTTCCGATGCAGTTTCAGATATGGTTGCATGCTGGCCGTTAGGCTGGCCAGAAGACCCTCTCGGACTATCTTAACGGTGCTCAGCTGATGCAGATTACCTACGGCAATCATGCAGGTGAGCTCATCGTCACGATTTTGCAGCAGAGCCAAGTACTCCTCGATCTTGTTCATGCGCTGTTTGAGCTCCTCCTTTTCGTTAATTAAATCACGTTCCCGTATCTTCTGATCGAACAGATATTCCATGACTTCTTCAGATATGTTAGAGTACTGTTGCGCCAGCGCCATTTTTTTTTTTTTGTGTTCTATAGAATTTTTTTTTTTTTTTTTTTTGGGAAAAATTACAAATTTTCTGTAAACAAGATATCTGATTTTTGGATATGTCAAACTAAGTGTCGAGACGTCAGACACTCTGCTCGACATAAACAACAGAGCCAGACTTTATTTTCGATTGGATATTTCAACTGTTATTCGATCAGCCAAAGTCTGGCAGATCATATTACAAATATAGTTTATTATTTATTTATTTTTATTTGCTGTCAAGTTTAGCTAACCGCAGATTCTTATAGGGCGAGTCGCAGCCCTAAACAAAGGGCCATAACAATGCCATGCTAATAATAATAATAAATTATCAACACCTTTCGATAAACTTACACAAATTTTGGGTAAGCCCCCTGGTCCCCTGAGTCTGTTGATTTTAGCTATTTAAAAATAATATCCGACAAATGCTGCGGATAAGAGTTTTGAATTGTTTAAGATTCAATGCCCTTCCGTAGATCGATTTGTATTGTCTTTTGTCGTGGCTAAACATAATTTTGATTTATGTAAATTTACTTAATGGCCTTTTGTTGTTGACTTTTGTCAAAGTGCTAAATGGCTAAGCATATTTCTATTCTCCTCTTTCAGTTATTTCGCATTGCTAGTTTGATTTTTAGCTATGCGCCAAAATTTTTGTCAATTAACATGACGTGAAAACTTCAGAGGGTGACGAGGTTTTATTTTATTTAACACTGTAATTTAAATACTATGGAAAATTACTAGAGTGTGAACTAATTACAAATTTATAATACATTTAATATATGGTGTTTCAATTTGATATTTTAACTTGTAAATTGTCTACTTTTTCTTGGTTATAAATATTATGTTTAGTATTTCTATAATTAATTTGATAAATTTGGTTGTTATCTTGTTAATATTTTAGATTTTATATATTAATATTTTTTATTATTTATTTTTTATACAATAAGTATTTAATTTTATTTGCGTTTATGTGTGTAGAATCCACCTGGTCTTATTTATTGAAATAAATTCATGAGCTTAAATAACTACATACATATATGTATGTATGTAGTCTGCCTGAATGTCTGGCCCATTTATAAATATTTCCCTGTTATGGCTTACAACAAAATTTACATTTGGTACTTATACCTTGCACACAATGTAAGATGAGTATATTGGCTTTCTGTATGTACATATATTAAAGGCATAACATTTACATTGTATGTATACACTCAGGATCTCCCATAATTTTAAATGTGACAAATGTTTAAAATGTTATTATATATTACCATCAAGTGGCGTTAGATACTTGGAAATTTAAATATATATTCATATACATATATATCCAACTGCCAAATTAAAATATTGAGTACTTATGCTATTACATTTTCAATTGGAGTCTTCCAAAAACTCCTCATCTGCTCTAGATGTTAAGCTTTTTATAAATGTCGTTCGACTGTAAGTATTTTTGGATTTAACTAAATTTTTATTGCTGTTTCACTATTGTTCTTCTGGACTAAGAACGAGTATTATGCAGTCAGTCAGCGCTTGACAATAAAGTTCTTACTTGCTTTTCAATTGTTTGGTCAACTTTCGCATTGCCTGGAAATACAAGTTTTTATATCATTTATATGGAAGACCACACACACACAATACATACACATACAGATGCGACAGCAAACTATTGCCGGGGGTCATTTATGAGCATTTAATCCTTTTCTTTCGGACTATACAACGACAACAACCACAAGAGCAACAACAGCAACAACAATGAGCATTACCAAAAAAGGGTGCGTTCCATGGGACATTCGAGTTGATTTATAAGGCTGTCATACGGTGTGCCTCATATTTCTATGGCTTTCACTGTCGCACATAAATTTGTGTGAGCCGCAACACCCACAGCGAGTGAAAATTAACTTGAAATGAAGACATTAAACGAGTTGCCAACAGAGATATGTATAGATATATATATATATGGGTATATAAAAGTCAAGGAAGGCGCGCCAATTGAAATTTATAGAAATTCAGTTTTTTGGCTTCTGGATTAGAGTCTCTGCCACACCTCTGTCAGCAGCTATTCCCTATTAGGCCACGGTCGAAGATATTCAAATAGTTCCTCAGCTTCAGTCAATTGGGCTTGTAATTGTGTCTTTTTTTCTAGCTTTTACCAGACACAAGTTTCTATTTACCTTTATGACTTTACAAATTTTCGCTTTTAAGAGTTACAAATGAAAACTAACTTTGTGTGTGGTCTACAAAATGTTTTCTTTTTTTTTATATCTCTTAAGCAATTCGCTAAAAATAATAAGAACTTGTTTCTTACACATTTTGTACATGTTACAAAAACACCTTTTCAGCGAAGTGTTATTATTTTATAGCTAGACAAGAGTCCGGACTAGTTGTACTCATGACAAGTGTCATAAAAACACGAAGCACTGTAATTACCAAGGTTTTCTTGAAAGTTTGTCGAAAGAGTTGTGTGGTGAAAATATTCCTCACAGTGCAATCGTAAAATATGTAAAATAAATAAAAAATATGTATAATAACTTGGACATTTAGAAATATTTATTTATTTAAGAATTTGTAAATCTTCAGTTGACATTTAAATGCATACAAACATTATACATACATACATGTATTAATATTTAATTTTCCCAGAATCGACTGTGATCGTTAATAAGCAGAATCATATCATAATTCTCACCCACTTAAGAATGTCGCATGTCGCATGTCACATTTAGCATATCGCATGTAATGCAAATAATTTGCACAGTGTCTGTCATAATTGTGTGGACCGTTGCGTGCTGTCAGCTGGGGGCCATTAAGATGGCGAGACTTCTCTGACTATGAAGACATACTAGCAGTCGGTTGGTGTGATTATTGCATAGCCTTTAATTTGACAACTGAGAAACATGAAATGCCAGCGAGCGACTCATTAATCTGTCTATATAAAGAACATTTTCCAACAAATCGCAGCGAATTGAAAACTCAATATCAAAATCTTTGCTCGTTTTATGCTTTTCGAAAAGTTGTAAATTGAGTTAGCACCAAAAATGGCTAACGCTGCTCTAAATTTTTAGCTTACTTCTAAAAATAAAACAAACAAACAAGAAATAGAGGGAAAAAACTCAACTTTGTAATCGATTTGTGCGAATTTCGTTGTGAGTTTCCATTTCGATGCAAAAGTGTTTTTGGCCTGATTCATGCTTGGAATATTTAATTTTCTGTCTTGTGCGTGTATTTTATTTTATTTTTTAACTGTGATCATTAGGGACACAGCAGGTGGAAATGTAAAAGATCAATATATTGATATTGTTGTTGTTCCATAAATTTGGAATTCATAGCGCGAGAGATTAGCATATAAAACTCAGCCACGGCCCATTTTATTAGTGCTACAGTAGGAGTTGTTAAAGCCTATTTATGTCGCTACGTTATATAAGAGAAAACGAACAAAAATATCGAAAGAAACTGAAAATTGATAAATTAGTTTGCCTACAATAAATCGTCATTTAAATGAAATCATCGTAAAGTCATTTATATGTAAATCGGGCTCAAAGAGCATGCGGGAAACTTGGGCGGATCTGCAAAACAGAATATGGATGAGTGAGATATTAATTTCATATGCTAAAAGAAATATGGTATGTAGAGGGTATTAAATTGAAAAATATTTAAGAGAACTGTAGATAAATACGTTGTAGAATGTTCAAGAGAAGAAATGAAAGTAGCCTAAAACCAGAGAGAAATTTGAGCTTCTTTATTAAAACTATTGTCCATTGTTATCTATGACTTTATTCCATCTTTCAAGTAGTATATGGATTACGCCGGCTTTTGAAGTTATTCAAGAATTGACATTCTTTGTATAAATATAAGTGCGGTTCAGTTATTATATATATTCTATATATAATTTTAGTTATATATTCAATATATAATTTTATAGTTATATATATATATAATTTTAGTTATATATTCAGCTTTATAACTAAAATTGTAATATTAAGAATAACTTACTATTAAGATTTAAACTGAGCATGAAAAACAAAGGAAAACTAAGCATAACGCATTTGCGCCTTAATTGGTTTTTGTAGAATTGAAAGTTCAGTTCTAGCTCATATATTTTTTATTCTAGCTGAATCAGTTCAGATCAACGAAACAAAACCGGTTTCGAATAGCTCTTAAATTATGTGTGATTTGGGCAGCCTAATGTGCAAGATATTGTTCGCATTTGCATTAGGTTTATTCATATATGAATATAGTAAATAGTCGCATATTTTAACATACATTTAGGCCCGATGCACAAATTAATGAACGCGCTTTAAGCGCTGCTCAGTCATTTGCTCGTCTATTAATTTAATCGACACTTGATTTGTTTCGAGGGGAAATATTTACACAATCCCTGGGTGAAATATGTAATGTAATTCTGTTTCAAATTAGTTGCCAAACACGCGCTGTTGGAAACATTGCTCAAAGTCGGCTTTCCGCATTGGATCGAAATCTTTTGAAGGCGGGCGCCTCTCGCCTTATCGCCCTTAAATGTTGTCATAAATTTACGAGTTGTCAATTTGAGCTTGAACCTGAGCAGTGGTCTGGGTCGTCCGCTCATATTTTGTATTTTGTATTATATATTGATAAATTATGGCAGCTGCCTTAATTTTCAATTATATATATTTTCGTAAAGCCAGGCTTCGGCATTTTGTTTGACATTAATTTTTATTATTTCTATCGCATAGTATTTTATGAAGTTTTATGTGCTCGCTCGCTCAAGTTGTGAAGAGAGTTTATTGGTTTTATGTAAAGTTCGACTGAATGTCTGTCACTCTGTCGGTATGAAAAGTTAAAGTCCTTGAGTATGAAATATTTTTAAAGTCTTGATGGAGTTTTAAGGTTTTTATAAATCGCTCTTTTATCCTTTATAATATATTTCGAAGATTAAGGAAAATTATACATCGTGAACGAGCATTGCGCAGTTGATGACACTCGGTTTGTTTTTGGTGATGTTTGGGCTTTGTTTTTATGAGTTTTGTTGGAAAGTCGCTTAGCATATTTGTTTTTTTTAATTGTTTGGACATAAACTATGCGAGACCTATGTCTTTTAATTGCCGCCAACGAGCTTCTAATTTATGATTGTGCATATACACATATAATACATATATATACATATAAATAAATATTGTTTTTATGCTATAGGCTCATAAAATTGTATAGAAAGTTGTATATGGAAATATGTATATTGACAGCTAACATATATTCACTTGACTTTATTATTTCCGTGTTATTTACAGGGTATTTGCCAGTCGGTCATTCTGGATTTCGTTTAATTGTTTTGTGTCAGTTCTTTAATGTTTTTGTATTGTCCTCAATCGATGTGCACTTAAGCAAGTGGAAGCTTCACTCGGGCACATTTTGTCATATTTCATCTCACGCTTCCTTCATTGGCTTCAATTCTATTTTAAGGTCTTTTTAATTTGCATTCAGAATCAGCAAATACTGTTGATTGGGGCAGACATGGAGTGAGAGAAAGAGGGCTATAGATAGAGTGAGAGAGAGAGAGACAGTGGATGAATAAATCTGCACTTTTGCGATCTCGATCATTTCAATAACTAATAATTTATTGTTTGGCTGGTCATAAACTTT
Organism: Drosophila aldrichi; assembly: GCA_035045965.1. NCBI lineage: Eukaryota > Metazoa > Arthropoda > Insecta > Diptera > Drosophilidae > Drosophila > Drosophila aldrichi. The sequence goes on along the minus strand of JAWNOM010000013.1, from coordinate 37,137 downwards.
TAGTGGCCAGTGTGTGTATCTGAGTGTGTGTGTGTGTGTGGCTGGCACGTTTTGAAAGTCTAGATTATGACTATGGATAAAATGAAATGGACTTCCCGTTGTTAACTGAATGGTGTAAATAATATATATTTATCGTTTATTCTAACAAAGATATTCATTTAGAGTGCGATTAAAGCCATTCGAATTCCGCAGATGCCTTCGCAAAGAAAGTTTTGACCCACATATATGTAGATCAGAGATAGACCAAAAATGTTGTATTATTATTTAGTAAAGAAACGAAAAAAAAAAAAAAACATTACTTTATTTTTATGCGCGTTTAAACAGCTGGATAATTTGATAGCAATAGCCCATAGGTAGCTCAAAGAATAGCATTGTCTATGGGAGTACACACACCCGAAAGTTTATCTGAAATTCTTTCGATTTGTTTAGCTAATCAAATAATATAAATTTTGTGGTATCTGTTAATGTTAAGCCTCATAATTCAGAGCGCAAATATTGACGAACGAGAGAACTGAGCAATCAATTTTCTACCCCTTCATCAAAATGGAAACCTTTCATGTTCATATTCATAATAATGTTTGACAGGTGAAACCCATAAAAGGTCCGGAAGGAAGGGTCGGGATTTGCAATGCACTCTGCACTCTGTTCTCTCTCTGTCCGAGTGATAAGGGCAAACCGAAATTGTTTGTCACTTCCGTGACTCACGTGCAGTCAAAGCAATCGAGTCGAGGGTCGCCTAGTGGACATTAGCATTACAATCGAAGTAAAGCCGTAAATTACCAGAGTCCAAAAACGTCGTCGTCGTCTTCGTCTGTTGGTGCTACCGTAATTAGCATATTTAGTCAACGCTCCAAAAGAAAAACTCGTAGCACAAATCACAGACAATGAACAATGCAGGTAGTCGTAACATATATTGTCATAGGTACATGGTTTTTCGATTCTCTCTGGCCCTCGGCCCACACTGGAACCTAGCTGAATAACTGCCGATTTCTCGCTGCATGCTGCGGCATAAATAGAACTGACTTCTACATTCAGTGTTTGTGTTTGTGTTTGAATAAAACCAACAGCAGCTGTTCCAAAAGTCAAGACAATTGGCAACAGGACAACTGCGACACTGCTCTTAGAGATCCTTAAAATGGTGGCGTGGGCGAAACCGATCTTATTACACAGATCGTAAAGCAAACACAAGTGTCTGTTCATGGACGTAACTAAACAAGAGCTACTTATGATTTCCTATTCACAAAAATATATTTAAGAATAAGTTCAGAATTATGATTATTATTTATTTATAAAGAAATGCAGTTCTCTACTTTAGGTCTAAGTTGCCTATTAATTTATATTTACTCATATTAATTAAAGTTGCATTAAATCAATTGATGTACATAGAAATTTTATAAACTTAATAACATTTCCAGTATTTTTCTTATGGATTGGTTATTGTATACTTTGTAACATTTGCCCAGCAACCAAATTCGAATCTGGAAATTTACTTAAGGTTGAGCATAATCTGAAATATCCATAAAACGTCTAGTATAGTATCAGTATATGAGTTTTAATGGATACGCGTGGTTATACGATAAGATCGCGCTGCTTAGCCCGTCGTCGTCGTCGCCGTCGTCGTCTTGTATATCACGTGCCCTTATGCGGCGCGACGTTAATGTCAATTTGTTGGGCTACCAAATTAAAACGCAGACTCAGCTAAGAATTGTCCTTGTTCTGGGCACGTCCCAGCGTCGGTCGACGTTCGACAATCGACAATCGACGTTCGTCGTTCGCCGTTCGATGTCCGACGTCGCGTCGTCTGTCAATCCAGGCAGCAAGCAGCACACTGGGCGACGATCCCAACCATTTGAGAAGAGCCGAGCCGGGCCAAGTTGCACTGTAGTTGCAGCCAGTAAGTAGTTGGCTGTCGTTGTCGCATGATATATGACTGCCCTGCCCTGCTGCTGCCACTGCAACCGCGCCCAACCATCAAAACCCAACGCTAAGCCCCCAGGCCCAAGCCCAAGACCAAGCTCTTGTTGTTGTTATTGCCGTTTGAGCTCGCTGCGCAGGCCGAAGCCGGTTCTCAAAACAAACATCTTCGTGGGCTATGCACATCGCGTCGGCGTCGGCGTCTCTTCTCGTTTTGCTTTGCTCTTTTGTTCGTGCGCTCTCTCGCTTCATTTTCTCGCTTGCGCGCTCCTTGGCCGTTTTGTTATTTCTACGCTCTTCGCTTATGGTTTGTACTGTTGCGACCGCCGCTCCGCAACTCAGTTTGTTTTGAATCGCTGCGCGGTTAACTTCGGCATGCGCGTCGTGCTTAAAGAGCAAAAGCAAAAGCAAAAGAAAAATCAAAAACTCTTCGTGTCGTATCTTCCGGTTACTTACTTTACTAACTAAACCCAAACCCATATGAGGAAAATTTCTGCTTTTCATCTCTGCTGTGTCCGCATATGTTTTGAAACCAATTGATGATTGAAACTAATTGTGAATTGTAAATCGTGAATTGTGAATTGTGATTTGTGATTTGTGCGATGAATTTGTAATCTCTTCATATGCTATCAAGCATCTCAATAAATACTTATATAAACCCAACACTTTGGCAATCTGCCCACTAACTTCGCTGCTGAAGCTGAATGGAAAAGCATATATAATCTGTTTAAGCGCTACGTGACAATATATAAAGTGAGTTCGAACTGCTCTTAACTGATTACTCTTAATCAGTTATGCATGGGCCGTGTGGAAAAGTATATAAACGTAGCTAAATATCGGAGCTAAGCTCAGATTGAACGCTTTCTCTTAGCCCGTAATGCGAATCAGAGGAATTACATAACTAAAATTAGTCAGAAATATTGTGATTTATTTTTAATTAAGTTACTGGAGAATATTGGTTGGATTTTTATATAAATTTCATATATAGTTGGATTCAAGGGTATTTGATCTTCGTTTAATGTCTTGAGTCTTATGTCTAGTTATATATTGAATTATGTATGCATAATTGGCTTTTTAATGAGACGGGTTTTACCACATCAAACATTAGATGTTGACAATCCGATATACGAGTAAATCCGCAATATATGCAAATATAGAAATTCCTGCATATTCCCCATTAAAACAAATCTTTTGTTCTCTTTCATTGCAGCATGTTAATTCTAAAATATGACAAAATGCAGCATCAGCTATGGCTTCTACTTCTGCTATTCTTAACCCTAGAAAGCCCCCGGTGCACGCGGGCTCTGCTGAATGGCTATCAGGCGCAGCCGAACTATGAGCTACTGGAAATTGATTCGCGTTACATATCATATCAAGGTAAGTTCTGGATTATCAAAAAACACAGTTACAAAACTGTGTCAATTGCCAGGCAATCAATCACTTGAAATATACGAAAATTGTGCTCATATCTCACTCAGTCAGTTGTAAGTAGTTTGTTGCGCAAAAGCTTGGATGTCCGAAGTCTTGATGGAGATGTCAATTCCAAAGAATCTTAACACCTATATACTATATAGGTATATGTGTATATATACTCATATTGTGTATATTATAAAAATATCTGCGGGTCTTTTAATCAGAAAACGCTCCGTGTTTATTGTTCAAATATTTGCGTTGCATTGTCTCAATCTGTGCTTTTTGCACGCCTGTGGAATGCATTTTCTGAAGTACGACTTCTCGATGTGCAAACTCAGCACCGAGGTTTTGTTGACTCTGATTTTCATTTTTATAGGCATTTATTTTCTTACATATTCTGTTTGTTTCTTACCAGTCGAGGCTCTTAACTGTATTTTACCTTCCTTAGTTATGCAATGCTAAAGTAATAATATTAAAGTAAACTTGAATTGGCGCATACCCTGTAAGCAGTAGAATTATCAATTTACAAATACATATATATAAATATTATAAGTAAAACAGTTTATTCTTAATGTTCTTAGAAAAATGAAAAATATTTACATATACATATATTTCGTGGCTCCCTTCTTTTGTCTAGACTGTCATAATTTATATTTCGATTTCGATTTCATATTATTAATCAAATTTCTCTTTACCTATGCAGATTTGATGTCAACAGCCAAACGATTTTACGATCCCGATACGACGTGGTATTCTGAATTGTTATACGATGTGGCCAGAAAGCAAGTTATTGTCGGTGCCAGGTAAGCTACGATATAGACATAAATATTTGTTATATTGAATTACATAAAAATTGACTCACGGACACATGACTTATAAAGACTTTTGACCAGTTAAGTACCAACGGAAACTATTAAATTTGTTAAGATCGGGAGTGACCGGGAATACCCCTTAACTAGTTATCAAATATTGAGTAAATACAAATACTGATAACTTTGCTTATTTATTTATTTATTTTTGGCAAGGTCTAAAAATCTCTTCTGAAAATCGAAAGTGAAGCAGGTTTACTTAATCTAGTACTTATCGGTGTTTTTTAGCGCAATGAGGAAAACGCAACAAGTAGAACAAGTTGATTAAACAGAAGGCAAAATAGTCTATGCGCAACAAGTGGATGCAGATATCCAGATACGTACTTATAGATACATAGATACAAACGCTCTCAGCTTGTTTGTTAAGCAATTTGATGGTACATTTAGCTGTTTATTTTCGTATACCCTGGTGGAGGGTTTTATAGTTTGGTCATGCAATGTATTACGCATGAAAGCAAATGTTTTTTACCTGCTTTTGATCTGCATCAACAGCTGAAGTATTATGGGAATGTTCTTCGAATTACTTCTGCTTTAATTACATTGTAAGTACTTTCTATATGGTATATCGGAAGTACATATATAAGCTGACATTTGTTATGGGAAATACATTTTTTATGTTTATAAGAATACTCAATTACAAATAAGAACCAGGATCTCTTAGAAATAAATTTTTAATAAACAATTCCCGTTTTAGAATCTGTTAACAATATATATACAATATGTTGCCTAATACAGTGATCTGAAAGTCTTCTTCAATATATTTTTTACGTAGATTTGTCAGTTTGAGAGCATATAAAATTCGTGTTTCCAAGGCAGCGCCTTTCTTTCATGTGCTGCTTTATGTGCTTAGCGTGTAGCCAAAGTTTGTTTTTCATTTGCGCTCCGTCTTAAACTCCCAGTCATCTTTATAAGAAAAGAGAGAATCAGAATATACGAACATAAGATAAGAAGTTGCGTTGTCCCTTTGGGATCTTAACCCCTTGCCACAGAGCGAGGGAGATGGAGAGATACGCACTGGCTCGTTTATCAAAATGTCGTCGCTGTTTTCTCACTTTTTCACTTTATTTTGTTTTGTTAGTTTTACCTTGTTGTCAATCATTCGTCTCAGGTTTATTTTGTTTTCTTTCGATTTGTCATTCGTTGCTTTTCTCAACATATTCTCAGAGATAGTTTCTAGGCTCTGAATTATATTGGCCATGTTGTTGTTGTTGCTTTTGTCGTTGTTGTTGATAACGAAGGGCAGTTGCTCTACTTAGTAATAGGTAGGCGTAAAGATAGCTAGTTCTATCTGGTATATATAGATAACTGCGTGGGCATATTAAATGTGATTTATTTTATTAAAAGGTGTAGGCACCTTTAGATAGTGCGAATAGCAGCTTGATGCGACTTAACTAGACTGGGCAACTGGTCAAAGTTTTAGTTGAAGAAAAAATAAAATATATATAATACCTTTAGGCATGGACTTTAGATATTTCCTTACCTTAACTAAACAGGCATTCCTAAAGTTTAGCTTATTACATTAAATCTTAAAAGCAGGGTATTTTTGATATGACATACTTTCCTGTGTTTAAGTTTGCCCTACATTCATTTATAGACCTTTTTATTGTATCTGAACAAGTTTTCGTATCTTAAATCCTTTCTTAATCACATTGAATCATTTCTCTTTAATTTATAGTGCTTCAAGGTTTTTATAGCTTCACAATTTTAGCTGTACTGTAGATTTTTCCAGTTTCTTTTTTATTTCTCTGTAGATCTTTGTTTTTATAAAAAGGCTTTTCTTATTCCAAATCCTTTTATAATCATTATTTTCCCTTAATTCAGCTAATTATCTTTCTACCCCAAAACTCAGTTTCCTTTGCTCGTTATGGAATCCTTACAAATTAACTAAAGTAAACTTCGTGTCTATAATTTAAACAAATCTTCATTATGCTTGTTTGAACAACCGCCACAGTTGACCTTCCCAGTGGTGTTTTGTTTAGATGCTCTGTTGCACCACCGAGAAACCATAATGTGAACCTTTTTTCCTTCTCTATCTTCTAATCACTAACCGCAATTTAATTGTTGCAATATTATTTCTTGGGCTGTGGACTACATTTATGATTTTTGTTTTGTTTTGTGGTCGGCACATATAAAAGTTGGGTAATTGTAGAGTCAATGGCACGATATGACTAGGGACAAAGTCCCTATATATATGAAGCATTGCTCCTTGTCTGATGCACACACACACACATACACACACTTGACACGACTGTTGGCTCGAATTACGAGCTCAAGCATTTAGTTTGAATGGCCCCCATGACGAGTGACGAGGCGCTGGGGCAACTGCCTCCGTGTTGCACGTCGCACAATTTCGTGTCATGTGCAGTGCAACGGACTACGAAATTTGATATAGACTGCATTAAAATAATATACCATTTTGTTTTCACTTTTTTTCTCTTCTCTTCCTTGCCTTAACAACCTTTTATATAGGTTCGCTCGTTTTTGGTTTGCAGTGTTCAGTTTTTTCATTGTTTATGTAGGGGTCTCTGCTGAGCAAATGGACCATGCAAATGTTTTTGCTGTGAAGCATTTGAAATGTTTATACATATGACTGAACATAACCTTATAAGTACCTTCAGCGCACAGGCAGCCAAAATGCAAAAGACATTTCACAGTGTTTCCATGGGAAAGCAGTCTTTAGTTTCGTTTTTGCTGGAGGATTGGAGGAAAGTTACATGCCAAAAAAGTTGAACATTATTTTAACAGATAATAATACTTAACAAGGCATTTCCTTAAACTTATACTTACTTATTTGAGTTTAAATATAAAGATGAAAGTATAATAACCTTAAGACATCCTATAAATATTATATATTATTCATTTAACTCTAAGGCAATAGTTGGAATTTAACTACGGAATTGCACACCATTGAGGTTTGTTTTTTGGCTTGAATAGTTGGAATTTAGTAGTAAATGTAGCATCTTGGGGACTAGCATTAAAAGCCTATTCAAGTACCTAAATAATTAAATGTTGTACGATTCAGATATAGCATATGTAAAATATATAAATACTTCTCATAACTAATCAAACATTTTGAATGCTGCTCACATTATATACCCACTGCAGTTTATTTATGTATGTATTTTTGTTGGCACTTTATTTGGCTAAATTTGGCAATCCGGGCACAAACTTCACTTGACAGACGCAAACGCTAAGAGGCTGACAGGCAGTTTAGGCAGCTACTGGAATCAGGAATCCGGAATACGAAATCCAACAGCCGCAGCGAAATTGAAATCAAAATTAATCAAAGCTAAAGCATGTTAAGTAAAACATATCAAGGGGGCGTTTTGCATATTTCTATTCAAAATACGAAAAACACAAAAAAAAAAAAAGTAGCAGACAAAAAATAGTGGAGCAGTTTTCTGAGATTGAGAGCAAGGAATGCGCTCGGCGTAGGCAGTGCCAATGCAGAAATTGAGATTGCAATTGCAGTTCGCAGCAGTTTTGTTGCAGTTTTTTTCTTTTTACAAGATCTTAACGGAGCAGCGAGCAGCTTTTAATTACAAGTAACCCGCCTGCCCGCCAGTCCATAAGTCCCCTCAACCGCTCGTCCGCCCGCCCGTCCGTCCGTCCAGTGCCTCGAGCTGTCGCCAAACAGGCGCTAGACGAACGCCCACGCTCGTCCACTTGATCAGCGGCGCAGCGATTGCCACAGCCGGACAGACGGCGCCAGAGTCCAAGCCAGGCCTTAATAGCTCCACACACGACTCGCAGCACCGCCTTCATCTGCAGCACCACTTGCACCACTCGGCGGTGCGCAGCTTACAAAAAAATGGCCTTTTTGTTATCTTGTCGCGCTTGTCGCTCAAAACTTAGCCACGGCGCAAGGTGTGCGAAAATTGTGAATTGTGAATGCATCCGCAGCTAAGCAGAGATACATTTCCAGCTAAAGATACAGATACAGCTACAGATACATGTTTAGCAGATACAGATACAACTTGGAGCACGTAACGCACTTGATCGCTTCTGTAAATGGGTCAAAACTGTCTGTCGAAATCTGATTATGCAATATGTGAGGATGTATATTTAAGGCAAATGTGTATATATGTAGATAACAGTCTACTTATCTATATAAAGTGTATTGTAGTATAGTACAGTAAAGTGTAGTAAGGTATAGTAAAACTAAAAGATAAGAAAGTAAATTCATTTCTTGAAAAATAAATATTGTGCTCGCTTGTATTTTATGATCTATAGATTCGCATAGTTGGTATATAAATCATATTTCGTATTATCAAAGTCGGAAATAATAATTAACAATTTTAAGACTTTTACTATTCGCAACATGGAAAAGCTTTGTCTGACTTTTTAATTCGGCCACTCACTCATACTTATAAGTTAAGCCTAAACTTCAGTTTGAATCATTTGTAGAGGTCTCAACTGAAGATAACGTCTCTTTTGCAATTTTTTTCACACCTGCCCGTATTTGCACGCACGCGCCGTTTTAAGATAGCGCCCGCGAAAAGAACTAAACAAATACAAATTTGAAATAAGTGGAGAAAAAAGAGACAACTGACAAAACAATAAGCAAATATTTGCAAAAAGCAAAATGCAATAACAACTAGCGCAATACAACACCAAAACAGAATAAATAACATAACAAAAATACAAATTAAAAGAAAACGAACACGAGATAAGCAACAGCAAAAACATGTGTATCGACTTTTCACACCTCAAATGTGGAATTCGCCAGCTTCAAGTGAAGCGAAGCGAAAGATAATAATAAAAAAAAGCCGGCAAATGCAAAGGCGAATGCGGGAGGGCGAGCCGCGAGGCCTCTACCGAACGCAATGCTAATTTGCAAGGCCGTTGCTTATCGCTGCTGCGCTGCCGCAGTCGACTGCAAAAAAGAAATGCTACACTAAACTCTACAAACACGAAACTCTACAAATCATTAACTTAGTTTATGCTAATTTCGGTCATTAAAATGGAAATACATGTCTAAATTTAGTTCATTTCAGCACGTTGGCATAAAATTACCAATTTTTAGTAGATTTTGTAATTGATGTTTAGCTTGTGCAAAGTGAGGCCTTTGGTATTTTAATTTTTTCTCTTTAGCACACTTGTTTTGCCGTCCTCTGTTTTTCGCTGGAAGTGTAATAGCACACGTTTTGGCGGCACTTGCTCAGCTAAAACAACAAAACTTAACAACTGTACACAAGCAGCAATAATTAAATTTTGCTTCCGTTAGGTCTGCCAGTAATTTACCCGCCCATTTTTTTGTCATGCCATTTTTTTTTTGCTACGCGACATTTGTCACGTTATTTTTTCATGCATATAACAACCTAAGGAGTGTGACCACTTGCATGAAATAATAAAACGATCAGGTGTATTTTCGTCTTGTATGATTTTGGTTTATTGACACACTTGTTGACGTTGTTCTCGCCGTTCCCGTTAGCAATTGTTAAGGCTTATCACATAACCTTGCCCAACAAATACGGCTCTTCACAGTTGCTTATAAAAGGCTGCGTCTGTTTGACAGGTGAGTCTGTCGTCCATTAATATCGCTCGCTATGCTCTTTACAGTGATTCATAAAAGACATAAAATATGACAGAGAAGTGTGTCCATACATACATATGTATGTATGTTTATTTATGTTGATATCAATAAAATGAAACTTTGTGTCGATTAGATTTGTTTCATGCCAGTCTTTCATTTAAAGTTGGACATGCTGTAAATGTTATAAACAATTTTATAACCATTATTGGTTTTTTCTGTGTATGTCTACGTTTTTTAGCCCCATTTATGATCGTTTTTCCTCTGCTGTGTCATTTACCTGCTGCTGTTTGTTAATGTATGTATGTATAAATTTTAATACCTTAATTTAAATAATGACAGAACTAAAAACAGTTTTTGCTTTTTGCATCTGCCAACGCGATGTTATCGCCACACACACATACACCTACTTATACACACACATTCTCACACAGACGCACACACACTGGTTGACAGCTGTGTGTTTCTTTTTTGGTTTTGGGGAAGGGCCTCTTTTGCAGTCGGCTTATTTTGCAAATGTTGTGCCTGTTTATTACCTCATCATCAACATCACGTACCGCAGCAGTCGGCTCTGGCTGGCAGCTCAGGTTACCCTGGTCAGAGCCACGCGCCACGCGTCGAGCCGAGCCACGCTCCACAGTTCGCAGTCCACGCGCGGCAGCTGCGTTTGACTGATTGATATTGGGCGAGCTGGCATTCGATCCGATGCGATCCGGTACGCGAGTCCCACATTGGCCAACACAACAACAACAGCAGCAGCAGCAGCAGCAGCTACAGCCACAGCAATATTTTCTATGTCGCTAAACTGCATCAAATGTTCGTTAGTGAAGTTGTCTAAAGCTGTCCAAAGCCAACTGTGGGCTGGCTCCAATATTATGGCGACGTCTGGTCGGCGGCATTCCTTCAAGCGAATTCGAATTCGAATACGAATGCGACGCTGACTGCGAATTCTAGCCAGCGAAACGCTGTCCAGTTCGAGACGTAACCATTTATCTACTTTATCTGCTGCTAGCCGCATTCGTATGCACTTGATCTATTGATCTTCGTATATGTTACGCCAAATATGTACGTGCTGCGGCAGTGGTTGCAGCTAAGACCTTGCACACTGGTTGACAGCTCAATAAAAAATGTAAACAGTTGAATTTTAAATTATTCACAAATGTTTGTAACATTATTCAAACTAAATTAATTTAATAACAATTATTGAAATTTAACATTGCCATTAAATTATATAAATTTAATAATCAAATAAATTTATTAATAATATATAAAAAATCAAAATAATATTATTAAAAAAACTCTTTTCCCATTGCAAATGGGAAATCAGGGTATAATGGTTTTGTTGATATGTACATGTATGTAACAGGCAGAAGTATTCCCTTTACGTATTTCTTCTAAGCATTTTCTCTAAGTATTGTTGCCAAGTATTTCGGCTAAGTATTTCCTCTTTATTCTAAGTATTTCCTCTACGTATTTCCTTTACGTAATTCCGCTACGTAGTTCCTCTACGTCTTGAATGCTTAGCTGATCGATCACACACTCTGTTTCACTTTGTTGCGCACACCCCCAACAGGCCTGGACGACTGACGAAATGCTGCAGCTGCTGCCCTTTATATAGATAGGGTCACTTTTACTCAAGCACTGTCTCTCTGCAATGTTGAGCCCGACGGCAGGTAGAGCGCGTTGCAGTCGAGCTTTAAGTGAGCAATGGGAACGCTCTCTGCTGCTGTGAGCATTCTAGCTTCGTTTTACCTAAATACAAATACCAAATGAGAACTGCTGCATACACATAGACAACTTTAATGATCTTCTGCAAATCTTCTCTCCTTGCATTAACTTTTACTCAAGTACTGTACGCATGCGTGCCTATGTATGTGTGTGTATGTGCATGTGCGTCAGAAAGACGCGAAGAATTATTGATTTCCTAGTCGAGTAGTCACTTTCTTACTTGTTTATATATTAGCATGTCTTTTGAGTTTAAGGAATTGTCATAAAATAAAGAATGATGCATTCATTCTGTTTATGTTTGATCTAGTTTATCTCAATGTCTATATTAACACTTTGAATCACTTATGTCTCTGCCGCACTGTGATATCTTTGATTAGCCTGGCTAAGCACACACGACGTTTGCTTATCTTAATTGAACTTCTTGCAACAGTTGCCTAATGTAATTTCGATACGTTGTTCATCTTGTTTTTTGTTGCCCCCACGAGAGACGCCTACAAGCGGGTCTAGTACACAAATCTCTGTCGATTGTCGACCACTGTGCCTGCGTACAGGTATCTTTACCTGTTTGCCTTGCAGTGCATTGACACCAGAGACCAGTTGGAAGTTATGACAACTGCCAATAGCTGTGGCTGCGGTAGGGGCAGGAGTAGAGTGAGAGACTGAAGCAGAGGGACGGTGTTTTATTGTGGGCCGAATTTAGCTGTTACAATTCCCGCCATTCACTTGGCTATAAACTTACCAGCCAAACACATATTCGCAACATTTTTATCGTCTCTCTTTCTTGCAGAGACACCTTGTACCGCATGTCTTTCGAGCTGGAGCTGCTGGAGCGGGCCAGCTGGGAGGCAACGCCTGGGAACGTGCTGCTGTGCCAGCAGAAAGGCCAATCGGATCGCTGGTGTCGCAACTATGTGCGCGTGCTCCACAGCTACGGTGAGAACCAACTGTACGCGTGTGGGACGAACGCCTTCCAGCCAAGCTGCTCGTGGCGCCAGGTGAGTGGTCGTCGTCGTCAGCGTCGTCGTCTATGTCGGCTCGTCGAGTTGGCGACGTCTCTGACAGCCCAACAACTGCAGCTGAGCTAAACTTTTGTATCCCTCTCTCTCTCTCTCTCACTCTTTCTGGTAGATGGAAAATCTGAACGTCACCCAGCTGGACGATGGCGTGGTCAAGTGCCCCTTTCATCCGCAGGCGAACAGCACCAGCCTCCTGTCCAATGGCAACATGTTTGCGGGCACTGCCACAGACTTCTCCAGCAGCGACGTGGCCATCATTCGTACACCCGTCCAGTCCAATAGGGTAAGTAGTTAGACATACACGAGGGTAGTCTAAAAAGTTATCTAGGACTTTGTAAATCTGAATAAATTCATTTTTATTATATTTTCATTACAATTGCAATATATAATAATAGTTAAATATTAATTATATATTTAAAAGTTTTTAAATTTGAATATCATGCATATGTTAATTTTAATAAAGTAAATTAATAAATTAATTATTTTTCATTTATTACCTCCTGCTTAGATGGATCGCAAACGTTTCCTGCGCACTAAGCAATACAACACCAATTGGCTAAATGGAGCTCAATTCGTGGGCAGCTTTGAGGCTGGCAACTTCGTCTACTTTCTGCTGCGCGAGTCCGCATCAGAGCACATGAGCTGTGGCAAGGTGAGAGAGAGAGAGAGAGAGAGAGAGAGAGAGAGAGGACATATCCATTATCCCATTGTAATCGTAATATTATTTGTCCTCTGCTCAACAGGCCATCTATTCACGCATTGCGCGCGTCTGCAAGAACGACGCTGGCGGGGATCAGGTGCTGCGTGACAATTGGACCTCGTTCCTGAAGGCGCGCCTGAACTGCTCACTGCCAGGCGATTATCCCTACTACTTTGATGAGATACAGGGCATGACATATGCGGAATCGGAGCAGATGCTCTATGCCACCTTCAGCACATCTGAGTAAGCACTTAGATTGGACTCTCTTAGTATGCGATTCACTAATCTCTTTTTCTTCTGTCCTCCCTTAGAGCGAGCATATTTGGCTCTGCCGTCTGCGCCTACAACTTGAGCTCGATCAACGCAGCGTTCGAGGGCGCCTTCAAGCACCAGGAGCACGCGGATGCACCCTGGAAGACGGTGAATACGCCGCAGCGAAGTCAGTTCCAGTGTGCTAGTGGAGCCACTGCCTTTGGCCATCTGCTGGAGAGTTCGCGATATCAACTCATGGATCAGGCCATTCAGCCGATAGGCGCTCAGCCGCTCTATCACTCCCGGCTGGAGCACTTCAAGCACATTGCCCTGGACATTGTGCAGACCAGAACGGAGCAGCTGCATGTACTCTACGTCAGCAGCAGTGGGAATCACATCAAGAAGCTGTCGGTGAAGTATGGACCGCAGGGCAAGACGCAAACGTGCCTGGTGGAGATGTGGCAGGCGGACGACACGGGCAGCAGCACTCTGTTGCACATGTCCTATCTGAAGGTGACGGAGTCCCTTTACCTGGGCACCGATCTGGCTCTGACGCGCATTCCCGCCCAGCGCTGCAGTCGCCATGTCTCGCAGACCAGTTGCCTCAATGCCATGGATCCGTATTGTGGCTGGAATGAACTCGTGGAACGCTGCACACCTCTCGATCCAACGGTGCAGCAGCCCTGGCTGCAGCCAACCCAAATCACCTGCCCCGTGCTCAATGCGCCCATCGATGGCGGCTGGTCCACCTGGTCGGCGTGGGCCGAGTGCCAGCAGCATGATCAGCCCGATAGCAACTGCTTGTGTCGGCAGCGCAACTGCAACAACCCGCAGCCGCAGCACGGCGGCGCAGCTTGCGAAGGTATCAGCACCCAGGTGACCAATTGCACCCAGCATGGCGGCTGGACGGATTGGTCGGCCTGGTCGCCCTGCTCGCAGACCTGTGGCGTGGCCGTGAAGGGACGCCGTCGTAGCTGCAGCAATCCAAAGCCCGCGCACGGTGGACGCATGTGCCTGGGACCCGAGCTGGCGGAGATGTACTGCACCCACTTGCCGCCCTGCCCCGTGCCCAAGCAAACGCCCATTGACGGTGGCTGGGGTCCCTGGGGCGAGTGGAGCGAGTGCAGTGCGCAGTGTGGAGGCGGATTCCGAATGCGCCGTCGCGAATGCGATGATCCCAAACCGTCGAACGGAGGCATGGACTGCCCCGGCTGCAGGCTGGACTACGAGGACTGCAACATGCAGAGCTGCGCCGAGGTGCGCAAGCTCAGCGGCTGGACGCCCTGGCTGACGGCAGCCGGTGGCAACTCGTCGGAGGCGCATGTGGAGAAGCGCTATCGCTATGCCTGCCGAGCGACTAGCGCGGATGCCAGCTCGGTGCGTATCAGCTTGGCCAAGGAGGAGACGCGCAACTGCAACCAGGACGGCAGCTGTCAGCGGCACAGCGAGCACGAGACCGCGGACTCCGAATCCGAGTGGTCGCCTTGCAGCGTTAGCTGCGGCGGCGGCACACAGCATCGTCGGCGTGGACACAACACGCAGAGCCGCGCCTGCAACATGCACGCCTGCCCAACGGACGAGCAGCCGGACAACAGTATTGACACACAGCTGGAGCACGAGTGGAGCTGCTGGTCGGAGTGGTCCAGCTGCTCGGTGACCTGCGGCCTGGGCGTGCGCCGACGCACACGCAAATGCCTGGGCGGCCACGAGCGGCTCTGCGTGGGACGCGCGCTCGAGGAGCAGAAGTGCGAGATGGTGCCATGTGAAGGTGAGTTGCTGTGAGTGTTGCATCAGTTCGATTGGAGTCTTATGCTTGCTCTACTTGCAGACTTTCTCGGCTGGAGCTCCTGGAACGAGTGGTCAGCCTGCTCCAATGATGGCATACGCCTGCGCCATCGCCGCTGTCTAGTGGAGCAGCCGGGACCGCATGAGTGCCGCGGCGCCGAGTTCGAGAAAACCGCCTGCGTGCCAGGCGACTGTGATGGTAAGTCGACGCACTCTCAACACCTGAAACATGTTTTTAATATCCACTGTCTTGCAGAGCTCCAAAGTGCTTCCAGCGCCACAGTGCCCATTGTGATCTGCTGCTGCATGCTGCTGACTGTCGCCTGCTGCTTGGTCACATTCCATTTCACGAAACGACGCTATCTGCAAAACATCGAGGAGACACTCAACAAGACAACCACGACCACGGCAAGCTTCGACACTTATCCCAATCAGTATTCCAGTCTGCCCACCAAGGATGTAAGTAACGCATTCTTCTGGCCAATTACAGTTGATATTAATTTTGTTTTTGCCTTTGCATTTGCAGTACTATGATCAACGACCGAAGCGCCAGTCCAGCTTCCGCATGCCCGTCAAGACGAGTAACCTGCCAACGGGCACCTTGAATCGCAACAACATGCACCACAACAACACGCCCAAGGTGCTGGCCAAGACCTACAACGACTGCGAGACGGGCACGCTTAAGCGGCAGTCGGCGCTCAACAATTGCCGCACCAACATGGACGACGAGAAGTTTTAGCCAGATGACAATTCCATATGACAACCGAAACAAGTGCCATCCAAATGGAAATGAAATGTTGAGCCCAACAACGAAAGCATTTTGCACGGCCAGCCTGCAAAAAGTTCCTTCTCTGACTCATATTGAGTCGCTGCATTTAGTTTAGCCATAGCTCGAAATTAGTTTAAGTTCATATTTATGGTAAATAATTTGACATTCTGAATGGATAAGTTTTTAAAATTGTACAAATTGTATGTTTTCTTTATTTTGTAAAAATTGTTTTTCAAATTATTTACCAGCAGTTATAATAACAATTACAATGTAATCTGCTTTTAGAATACGAAAGCGAGACTGAAACTAAAATTTTGATTTTAGACGTACGCCCAATCCAAAATTAATATCAACTTGTGGCCTTGAATACGCGTTATATACGTATTATTTATCATTGTTCAGATGTAAGTGTTAGACTAAGATTTAATTTTAAAAACTGTTAACTGTTAAGAAAAATTTTTAAAAATAGATTGTGACTTTTACTAACCAAGATTTTGTTTGTTCAAGTACGTTTTTCGGTTTAAAATTGTTTTATTTAAATTCGGAGTTTGCTAACGTTTACTCCGAGTTTTCGGTATGGTTTGTGCATTTACTAGCAGTTTTGCGTCTCAATAGCAAAGACATAATCCTCATCCAGTTTCAGCACCAAGAACGAAATTCGGAGTTTGCTAACGTTTACTCCGAGTTTTCGGTATGGTTTGTGCATTTACTAGCAATTTTGCGTCTCAATAGCAAAGACATAATCCTTATCCAGTTTCAGCACCAAGAACGAAATTCGGAGTTTGCTAACGTTTACTCCGAGTTTTCGGTATGGTTTGTGCATTCACTAGCAGTTTTGCGCCTCAATAGCAAAGACATACACCTCATCTAATTTCACCACCAATTCAGCTAATATTTTGCTGTCGCCCCTAAAGTATGCAACACGTTTTATATAGCTGCACTTGATTGTTTCGTTTTTGACCTTATAAATTCGTATTTATTTGATTTAGCAAATGTAAACTTAAGTCATTTATGTTTATTACAACTATTTTTTACATGCTTTAAGAGAAAGAGAATGATAAGGAGTAAATTTCTGTTTAAATTAATAAAACTTCCAAATAGTAATAAATAGTAAATAGTTAAGAGCTATTATTAAGTTAAGATTGTGATTCGAATGCGATACAACAACAAAGGACATTTACAAATCGGTCATCTCTTGCTGAGATTCGTAGACGGCACTGGCGCTAGCTGCTCCCGCGCTGGCTCCTGATCCAGTTCCATAACCGGACACTTTGCTATCCTCACTGGTAATGCGCGTCAGCAGCTCGGCCTGGATGCGCTTGAGGACTTCTACAACCTCGCAGAGAACGCCGCTTTGAGCCGCCTGCTGCATGGCCTCGTTGGCATCGACCAGCGCCTCATTGAGGGCGCCCAGCTCCATGCGCGCCTTGGCCCGGGCATAGTAGCCCTCGTAGCTGTGCGGCTTCTGCAGTATGGCTTGCGTGGCCAAATCTATGGAGGCGTCAAGTTCCTGCAAAGGGAATCAGAGTAAACCATGAGTCAAATTATCTAGCTAAAGATCTAATGTCTACAACTTACATTCAGTTTTCGCTTGCAACGCGACAGATTCAGCAACAGATTGGTCCGCAGCTGGGCGAAGACCGCATTCCGTTCGAGCAGCTGCTCCAGGCCAGAGATTTTGCGCAGCGCATATTGATAGCGATGTGCGGCGTCCTGGAAGCGATTCTTCCGGTACAGCACATTGCCATCCTCCAGCAACTTGTTGAGCAGCACCACCAGGATCTCCGGCTTGCCCATGGCCATGCTCCAGGTGGTTGGGCCCAGCTTGGCGCCCTTGCGCAGAAACACCTGCACCGCCTGTATGTTACGGCAGGCTATGGACCGGTCCAGCGGACGCATGCCATGCACATCGATGTGCTCCAGATTGGCACCCTGCTCCAGCAGATACAGCACCAGGCTGGCGGCGCCTTGATAGGCGGCCAGGTCGAGAGCTGTGCGTCCCTTGTGATCCTCGTGCTGTCGATTGCAGCCGTGCTCGATGAGGCACTTGGCCGCCGCCAGATGACCGCGCAGGCACGCCCAGCTGAATGCCGTGAATCCCTCGTGATCCTCGGCCTCCAGGGCAGCGCCACGTGCCAGCAGCAGTTCCAGTAACTCGAGATGCCCCTCCTCGGCGGCAATCATGAGCGGCGTCTTGCGCGCCTGTCCCAGCGGCTCGTCCAGCAGGGCGCCGCGTTGCAGCAGCTGCTCCACCACGCTCCAGTGGCCCTCCTTGACGGCCAGCCATAGCGCCGTGTAGCCCTGACGATTCCTGGCATCGATTTGTGCTCCGCGGGACATCAGAATGTTGACTGCGTCCACGCAGCCGTGCCGAGCAGCTGCCGTGAGGGCCAGCTCGCCGCTGCTCGGCTCCAGGCCATTCACATTGACGCTGAGGTCGTCCAGCTCGTGTTCGTTGAGATCCAACAGATCCTCGAGTATTTTGACATGCGCCTGCGCAGCGGCGCCAATGAGAGCCTGCTGCAGTGCCAAGGAGCGGCCCACGTCCTGGGAGCGGGCACGCGGCGACCAATCGCAGGCCAACAGATATTGGACCACACTAAGGTGGCCCATGCGGGCGGCATGCACCAGGGCGCAGCGTTGCGTGGTGTCCAGCTGCCCGAGGCTGCTGCCGGCGGCCACCAGTCGGCGCACCACATCACAGTGGCCCCGCATGGCGGCCAGGATGAGCGGCGTGCAGCCCTGGCTATTGGTCAGACCCACATCCGCGCCAAACTCCAGCAGCAGACTGACCATGGGCAGGATGCCCTCGTGGGCGGCAATGCACAGAATGGGCGCGTCACCCATGTAGTCGGTGCGATGGTCCGGCGAGGCGCCAGCGAGCAGCACCAGTCGCGATACCTTCACATTGGGACTGTAGACATTGCGCAGAGCACCCAGAGCAGCTGAGATGTTGTCGGCCGCGCCGGCCAGCCAATAGGATTGCAAATCCCGAGGCGAGAGCGCCGCCTGGCTGTTGCTGTAGAGATGCGCCTTGAGCATGTGATGGCCCAGCTCCAGTGTCAGCTGCGGCTGCAGCGGCGCCTGGAGGCGTGACAGTCGGAAGGCAATGGCGGCATGGCCAAGTCGTGCGTCGCAGAGGAACTTGCTGGACTCGCCCTCGTCCCGGCGCATGAGCCACTCCCGCAGCGAGCTGTGGAAGAACATGTAGGTGTTGTCCAGGCGCTTAATGAGGAAGCCGTCCAGGAGCTTGAAGCGCTGTATGAACTGCGACCAGCTGAGCGGCTCCTGGCCATGATGGAGTGCCTCCATGCTGTAGTAGATCTCGTCCAGCGTCAGAGGATAGAGTGCGGCCAGGCAAACGTTGAGTATGGGCGACGTCTGCTCGAAGCTCTGCGCCGTGGGAAAACGCAAGTTGAAGTGGAGTAGGAAGATCTGGGCGAGGGACACGGGCAGCACCTTGTAGCTGGATGACTTGACCACCAGTTGGCCACGCGAGATCAGGTCCAGTATGAGCTTGGCGTACAGCATGGAGCCGCGACTCAGCGACTGCAGATGCGAGACGAACTTCGCCTGCGACTGGGCCACCTGTCCGCCAATGTTGTGCTGGATCTCCGGGCAGTGCGCAATGCGCGCATTGATGTAGTCCAGCATGTCCTGCTGCAGGGCCTGGCTGCTGGCCCAGCTGTCCAGTGTGAGCTGCGTGTAGCTCGGCGCCTTGACCAGCTCCAGCATCTGGGTGCGCACCGTGGCAACCAGCTTCAGCCAGGCTGGGAAATGTGGCGACAGCTGTGCCAGGAAACTGGCAATGGTGTGACCATGATCCGGACGATGGTACTCCGCCTCGCACAGTGCATCCACCAATATGACAGCCACCTTGGCTGGGATTTTGCCGGCGCGATGCAGCTGCGCCAGTGGCTCCAGTATGGCCAATCGCATGACTCGCTCCGCATCTGCGATGCACTCGCGCACGCTCAGGATGTCCTGCAGATGCGGCTCCGAGAGCAGGTAGTCACGATACGCCGTCAGCTGCGGCGCCTGGCAGAGCTGGGCGGCCAGCGAGTGCACAAAGTCCGGCACCTGGCAGGTGAGATTGGCGTCCGCCTGGCAGAAGTGGTAGCCCACCATGTGGGAGGCCAGGCCGCGCATGCGCTCGTTCTGGGCACTCAGCTGGCTGTAGATGGCGTCCGCGTCCTCCTGCTGCTGCGCCTGCATCTGTCGCCGGCCGAAGCAGGAGTACTCCACCAGCTGCAGGCAAAACGCCGTCTTGCCCGTGCCCGGCTGGCCATTGATGAGCACCACGCGCGTGTCCGTGCCCAGCAGGATGTTGGACAGCTGCTGCACCAGCCACTGCCGGCCCACATACGGCGGATCGGGCTCCTGCAACGGCACCTCGAAGAACAGCGGCTTCAGGGCCAGCTGCACTGCAGCCAACGCGGCGGCTGCTGCTGCTCGCTTGTTGACAGCGCCCGCTGCTGTCGATGCACCAGCGCCCAAGCTGGCCGGCAGCTGCTGAGCGCGCGTGGAACGGCGAGTGGCTCCCTTGCGTGACTTGCCGGGCAGCGCCAGTGGCTCGTAGGCATGCTCCTGCATGGTGCAGCCCATCTTGCTGAACTTGCTGCAAAGGCTCAGCGTGTCGTCCTTGTGGGAAGTTGCCACCGAGAGCTGACTGCCGCTGAGGCCGGCGCTGGCCAGCGTCTGCTCCGGGCTGATCAGCTGCGAGGAGCTGCTGCTGCTGTTGCCCGTTGTGCTGATGCTATTGCTGTTGCTGTTGCTGGTGCCGCTGCCAACTCCTGCGCTGCTCGAGATGCTCGTCGAGTGGAGCGTCGAGTTGCCATTGTGATCGCTGCTGCTGCTACTGCTGCTGGTGGTTGTGTTCGTATTGCTGTTGTTGTTGACGTTGACGTTGACGTTGTTGCCGTTGCTGTTGTCATTGAACAGCAGGCCAAGACGGGCACGCAGCTGATCCTTCTGCTGCTTCAAGTTCAGCAACGACTGCGGATGGTGCTCGATGCCCAAGGTGTCGCTGCCTGTGGAAGCAAAGGAAAAACAAAAATGATTAAAATGGATAAAAAGTGCAAATTTACATAAAAATCATGCCAAAAAGGGATTAGTGATTATTAGAGAACAAAAATACTTAGTATAAGCTTGTAAAAATATGAATATTATAATATAATTAAACCATTTTAGCTTGATAGCATTTGCTAAAAGTCATCTTTCATTTTCCTATAAAAATGTTAATTTCTTACGTTAACTAAAATGTTATTAGCATAAACTGGCTCAATCTAACAGCAAACGCATTTTATGGCAACGAACTGCTGTTAGCATAAACTGGCTCAACTTAACATAAAATGCATTAATGACTAAATGTTATCAACATTAATCTCCACACTTTTAAGCAAATGCAATAAATTCTCTCAAAATGTTATTAGCATAAAAAGGCCTCACTCTAACAGTTTTATGTGAATGGAAGACTATTTTATCTTTGACAGCTGTTATATTAATAACAATGCAAACCAATTACATTCAATAATAAAGATCTCATAAATCAAGTAATTCGAATCTAAATAAAAATACAAAAACAATGTCATGCATAATGTACAACAAATAGAAGAAGAATGCAAGAGTAGACGCCATGCCTGCTAATTGATTGAGTCCTGCATCGCTTGAATTGGAGGAATTGACACTCCACAGCGATTTAATTAGAGATTTGATCGAGGTGCCCGCCAAGCTGAGGCGATTCAAGCGATTCTCGCTGTTGGCTCCATGCTCCGCGGATGCCTTCAAATTATTGTTGCTGAAGTTCTTGCGTCGACGACGCGTCACTGCTGAATCCGAGCAGGTTGAGGTGTTCAAGGCGTTCGACTCCTTGCCGCTGGTTTGATGATGATGCGAATGATGATCTACATGAGGATGTGGTGCAGGGTGAAGGAAAGTGTTTAAGAAATGTGCAAATCTTATGGTACAAACTAATCAATAAGTCTAAGAACTAAGAATAGGTTTCTAAGATAGAGCCAACACCTTAGATGTTGATATATTTATATAAAGATAACTTACCTCCCGATAGCATTGAAGCTGTGTCAAGCGGATAACCCCCATTGGAGGCAGTGCGTCGATGGCCCGTGAGGGCGCTGCGTAGATTCTTGTGGTTAAAGAAACGCCGACGCGTTGGCGGCGTTGCAAATGCCGGAGCCATTCCATTCAGATCGTTGTATGGCAAGTGTAGATTGTTGTTGTTGTTTCCGTTGCTTGACTGCTGCTGCTTAGCCGGGCCATTGTGCTGATGTATGTCGACGGTGACGGTGTGTGTGTTGCCCACAAAGCCATTGCCATTGCCATTGCCATTGCCATTGCCATTGGTTGCTGCACGGGGCAATTTGCCAATGCTCGCATAACGGTGATAATCCGGCGACTGCGACTCCTGACGATGCTGCTGCAAATGCGAAAATGAAGAAAAAATATTAGTTGCCTATTCGGACAGCCAAATGTCGAAGTCTATAACTAGTTGCTGCATGGTGTATGTTCGGGCTTATCAATGATGAAAGTTACCAAATATGAAACATGACTGAAACGTTTAGGCCAGCCTAAGCCCAAGCCAAAGCCAAGACAGAATGCGCTGAATAGAAAGGCGTTGCACATTGATTAGTCATATGTGCTTGAGAGTGGAATGGATCAGATGACGAGAGCATGAAAGCGTAGCATTACCCAGAGCTATAAAGACGAGGGATTACTCGCTAGCCAACATATACATATGCATATTTATAAAATATATTGAGAACCACATATTAAAACACACTGCCTCAAAATTGCCCCATTCCCAATTGGCTTTCTCTTGACAGCTACATCAGTGCTCTACTGTACCAAAGAGTTAGCTAATCCAACCTGATCCTACCTGTCTCAGCCCACATTTGTTGCGTTGATCTAGTCCTTAGATCATGTTACGCTCATCTTCTTTCTGGCCGCTCAACCTACACAGCTGACAGAGCTTGTTCGACTTCCTACTTGCAGAGCCCACTTGTTGCACTCTGTCTATGTGGATATGTGAACTTCTTCATCATTATCAGCAACAGCATCATCAACGTCATTATGAACATCATATTAATTGTGTCTGCCCAGACAGTGAACTGTTTATGTGTGTGTGTGTGTGTCTTGTCCGTCCACATTGAGTCTTGTCGCGATCTGTCCGATTAGCTGGAGGAGCTGTTGGCGTTAATCGTGAGCTCCAGGCAAATGTGTCCAGTCTACGCCTTATCGAGCTACGTCTGCGTTGGCCGGACACCAGCCAAAAGTCCATTTCACTCAAATGCAGCAACTGTCAAGTGTATTTAGTGACCGTTCCGCCAGTGCCTTAGTCATCGTAGACTCGGTCTACAGTCCACAGTCCACAGTCCGCTGTCTGTCTGGGGGCTTCGCGTCTTAATGAACCGCAAATCATTTTGTGTCTGCGTTGGTTTTGTATTCATTTTTTTTTTTTTTTTTTTTTTTGATTTCTTATTTTTTATTTATAATTTTTGTACTCTTTGGGTAGGCTGAGCTGGACCAAAACGTGACCAGAACCCGTTCCTGGCTGCCTTTGCATTGTGTGGGATAATAAGTTGAGATTGCTTGGTTTCGGCACGGGGTACTTTAATTGACAGGCCAGGTGAAGACACAGTCTCGACGAGCATAAATTTGGAGGCCTTTGGGTTAGAATTTAATTGAAAGTTGCGAAGATGTGCGAGCCGAGTCCGATCAGATTAACAACAGACTCTAAACAGAATCTCGACTTGAGCTGAGTGCAAAATGTTCTGCCAGCTACGAATACAAAACCTGATGTACTACTCGTACATAATAAGTAGATGTGAACCGTTCTCTTGTGCACAGACGTAGCATTAAGGATGCTGCATGTTGTCAACTCCCACGGATGCTGGAATAACTTGTCGTCTTTGCCCACTTCCGCTGCGGATGCGGCAGAATCATGCTGTCTACCCACTGGCTAACTGTCTACCCCTCTAGCCTACCAGTCGTTCCAGCTGTCTACCTGTTTTTCTCTGCATCGTGAGCAAACTTTGATTGAGCTGACAGTCCACGCCTTTGCCGAGCTGCTCCGCCAGACAGCTGACCTATCGATCCGCACTCGGGAGTAATTAAGTTCCGCCTCGATTCGATTGGCGTCAATTCGTTCCACAGTCAAGCATAGTGGAGCGCAGTGAAGAAAGCCTTTCTTTAAACTAGTTCAAACTGTTCGACCTGTTGCTTTTTCTCTTTCCCACTTTAGTCCCCTACTAGGCTCTCCCTCTCTCTATCGCTCGCACTCTGTAGCTCTCGCGTCTTATCGTTGGCATCCCCGCGGTGGCTTTTTAATTGGCCACATCATTTTGATTAAGTTGTTGCTTGAAAATTAATTAACAAATTATGCCTGGCCAGCGCATTGGAAATTGAAATTTCTATGTCTTGTCCAGCAGCGCTTTAAAAAGTGATTTTCACTTTTCTACAGCGCACAGTCGACCGCCGCTGGGAGATTGTATTATCATCATAAAACGCGTATGCACCGCGAGCTAAGTGAGAGGTGTTGGAATGCACTGCACAACCCAGAGATCTGCATTAGTCAGGGATCAACGGATCATTGAACTGGCGAATTATAGTGATATGAATTAAAATATTATTAAACTAACTAACAACAACTTGAATCCGAGCACTTCAAACAGTCTTCCAATCAATTATCTTCCCTGATTACTTTATTTATATCTATTCGAATAGTCCGTTTAGTTTTGCATGCATCTAAAATGGTTTTATTTTCGTATTAGTCCCGAGGCCAATTACCATTCAAAAGTTAATAAATTGTCAAACGATTTAACAAGCTGTAAGCTGCGCCCATTGTTGTGCCCCAGAGTCTCCCCCTTCGCAGCTTAACCTTAAGCCACGGACAAACTGCGGCAACCTTTCACACAAAATGCCGGGCAGAACCAATTCGGGTTTAGAGCCCCCCAGCGTTTGGCACGTTAAGGCACAGGTGTAATGCCAACTGGGCGACGTAATTTGAAAAATAATAAATAAGACAAAGCTTTTTTTCGTTTCCGATTTGGCGCACCCAAAGAGGGATTGGAAATATATATATAATATTATATATTGTAAATATCAAGAGTTGAAATTGAAGTGAAAACTAAATTGAAAATTTAATACAGAATTTCAATTGAAAATTAAATTGAAAAATGCTAGACTCCACAAACAAAAATTTTCATTATTTAGCTTAGGATTATATATTTTGATAATGTTGCTACAAATATTAATATTGAATATAGAATATAGAATCCAAATATGTATATATATTAATGAATTGATGCTACTTATAAAAGAGATATAAAATCGTTTTTCCCTTCTATAATTGTAACGAGCTAACAGCTGTATATTCCACGAAGCCAATATACCTCTTATCACTTTGTGAACGAGCATTAAATGTAGTGGAAACAGGGGCAAAACTTGAAGCTGCAGCCGCAGTGCAATTACTGCAGCCATTTAATGATCGGCCCGGGGTGCGACTGCAGCCGGAGCAACCAGAGCCACCAGAGCAACCAGAGCTGGTCATAAGATTAATGGTTCATTCAAGAATTCGATTTTCAGACAAGCCAGACAACGAGCTGCCAGCGACAAGCAGCCCCAACAACAACAACAACAGCAACAGGTTCATAATAATTTTTTTGGCAAGTTTTTAGGCGGCTGCAAAATATGAAATCAAAATGCTTAAAAATGATCAAATAGAACTGCAAATATTTCTGCTTAGCCGAAGAGCAAATACTCTTGCGAGCGTATAGAATGAAATGTTGCTATATAATGAGAGAAGTAGCAGCAAAATATTCGCGAGGCAACTAAGACAGAGGCTCTATAGGAAAGACTTTTGGCCGTGTATGTTAGATGACATAGCCTACATGCCTTCGATTAGGGTATATAAGCAGCTCGCATGTTACGCCGCGGGGCGTTGCAAGAACACCACCACCACCAACAACAACAACACCAACAACAGCTCCTACAATTGGTGCCTGGCGGTCTGAGACATGTTGACACCAGCCGAGGCAACAACTTGGCCGCCAGTTGGCTGCGCGTTTGGGCTTGGCCATTGCTGCAGCCGCACAAAATGCTATTTGAAAAAAAAAAAACTGTGTGGCAGTGTTCGAAAATAATTGTTTAAATGTCATAAAAATAGTTGCAGAGCCAAAACGCGCTGAAATGTGCAACAAAAGACGTTGAAAACCGTGCAAAAACTTTGTGCCGTCCAGCTGGCTGGATCCTTCACATAACCAACAAAACATAACTCAAAAATAATTGATATTTAATGGGCGCATAAGCTGTTCACGCCAGCCAGCGCAGCTCTTCTAAATTGAACAAATGAAAAACCTGTTCAAATGGGCATCTCAATGGCAAAATGCACGCGCACGCGCGTTTATAGTCGCTAGAAAATCGCGCGCATGCCGCCCACTGTTTTTCTCGCATTTGCATTTAATGGAAAATCGTCGCATTCGCATTGCCCAACACCCGCAGCTTCCGCCGTCGCCCCGCACCCACCTCCACCACTGACTTTAAGTTTTGGCACCCCGTTTGGCTTTTTGGGCTGCCGCCATTTGCACATTTTGTTGCCATTGTATGTTGGCCACGTTTTGAGCGCGTCTTGGGCCAGCCAAAGGGGCCCCACATTTGAGGGGCGCTTGCAATCCGAGCACCCATTGACGCACCCCTGCCCCGGTTAGTCGTAATCGCACTCGTGCATTCTGTGCATTTGTTTTTTATGAGAATTACTTGCGTTTAGCTTGGTAATTTATGCACTCGACTCGACTCGACTCGCTCGTTGTATCAAATTTCGATTGCCAAATCATTTGGAGCGAACATTATTAAAACATATTTTTCGGTTTTTGTTATTTTCTGCTTTAGTTTTTTTATTTTGTGTGAACTGTGAGTATCGTAATCAAGGCAGAATTGTGGCCATATCAATGCTAGTGGCTTGGCTTGGATTCAGGTGCTTGAAATCGAGCTTACTCTAGTTGATGGACTTGGGCTTGGCCCACTTGCAAGTTGCAACTATGTTAGAGTAGATCAATAAATTTATATATATATGTATATGTATGTATGTGTATAAATTGCAGCCGATAGCTATAGATATCACCAATGACTTTGTTTGCTTGCGACTTGAAATAATGAATGCTAATGACTGCATTCGATTCATCTGATATTCGTATTCAAACTTAATTCAAACATTTACATATAATAAGCAAATCAAACTGTTTTTACATACTCAAACTGTTATATCTATATACATATAACAGCGGGAGGCACTGTTTAACATATCCTAAACATTCCCAGCTAAAATATATTTCATTTTATGTTATTATGACACCTGCTTCAACACGATGGGAATTTCATGAATGCAACAAGTTTTTTTTTCCTCTTTCACTTAGTCTTTTAGTTGGACTTGCTTGTAATTACTGTTTCTCTCTACCCATTTCTCCTGTTTAATTGCCGTTTTCTTTATCTTGCTTAAATGACGCCTTTCTTTGCGGTACTCATATATTTAGTTGTCTTTTTCTTTCTCTTTCTATTATTAATGCTTTGTATTCACATGCTGATAATTTACTTTTTGTTTCTCTTTTTCTACAATTTGCAAAGTTTTTATATGTGGTTCTTATAATATATATTATACATCATATATATATCATAATTTATCATAATGTTTTTTTTTTTTTTTTTATTAGTTTTTATTGATAAATTGCATAAGAACTGATGCATTCGACGCAGACAACAATCGCTGGAATACCAAACAGGGCATATTGCAGATGGAAAAAAAAAAAACCCACTAATGAAATGATAAACAATAGAGCAGCCTACATGCATAGCGTAGGTAAAAGCGACTCGAAAGATTAATCAGTTAAGCAAATAAGCAAAGTGTAAATCAAAGCGCAGCGACTGCACTCGCTGATAAACTTGCTGCTAGCTGCTGGCTGCATTTCAACTGCCAACTGCCAACTGCCAACTACCAACTGCCGAGTGCCAACTGCGATAAGAGGCGAAAACAGTGGGAAAATATGAGCTTTTAATAGAGCTGAGTACGTTTTTATTCATAATTAATTGCCCAGGCTGTGGATTTTGTGTGTTGGCTGCGAACACGAGAAATGAATCAATTGCCCGATCGACTGGACAAGAAATCTGCGCAGTGGGGCAGAAAACATGGCCGAATCGCGTTTTGGTTAGACCAAAAAGTCAGCAAACAAAAATTGAAAATTACAACAAAAAATAAAAATGGAAATAAAAAAATAATGCATTAATTCAACGATCGATAAATTGAGTTTGGGAGAAAAACAAGCTGTCCGACGACAACCGAATTGCGCAAAAATATTATGACCATCGTCATGTGGCATATATCAAAGGCGGCCTCCTAAGCGTTAAAGCCAACAAACAGCCAACAGCGCGGTCTGAGAAATTGTTTCTCCACATGCAAATGCCGTGCGATTTATATTTGAGGAAGCGTCTCGCATGCCAAACGCCGAAAAGCCCCACAAAGCAGATAAAACAGATAAACAAGACATCCCAGATAAATGCCTAGATGATACAAGCATGCAAAGCAGATACGGCTGAGGCATGAGAGAGAGAGAGAGATGAACAGGTTCAGGTCTCAGACCAGGTGAAATGGGTGAGAAAAATGTATGCTCGACTCTGTATGCTAAAAATGCATTTGCTAACCAAGTGAAATTAAGTTGTTATTCGTATATTCACGTATTTTTTCGTGTGCTTTTGGAAAGCGAACAATCCAATCGCAATCAATTAATGTAAGATCAAATTGTTAATCCTAGGCAATCCTGAGCTTTCACACACATTTGGTATACACGCAGCTGAGCCTAATAAATAGATTGTGCTGCTATGTGGGGCAGCTTTCAAGAGCACACAAATACTAGTGCAAGAGGAAAAAGCTTTATGTATTGCTCCCGCCATAACTCACATAATTCCGTAACAAACGCTGCAGCTGAAGCATCTCTTCCACATGTTTGTATCGAACGTGTTGCTTTTAACACTTTTCGTTAATCAACAGATTTCATTGGGTCATTTCGACAATTGTTGTGCGCTGCGGCTGTCTGTTTAATTAAGTTTAAGTGGACTTTGGGCCAAGTCGGTCATCGAGTCAGTTGTGGTGGATCGCTTGTGCTTGTAAAACATTTTCCGTTTGATTGGATCGTGAGAGTGTGTGAAGTGGCCAGGCCTGGAGCGGCATAGATTGGGCAGCGTTATTGATTTCCAAGAAAGTGAAATGCATTTCTTATAGACAGCGCAGCACAACTTATGCTGAATTATTGAAACTCCCAGCTCGCTGCGAGATCGCACTTTTAGTGCTCGCATGCACGTAACGAGAACAAGCTGGGCATAAAATCCATTGCACTGACCATCGCCCATTCTCCATTCCCCGCGCCCGATCTCCGATCTCCGATTCCCGATCCCCATTTCCCATCGCCAGCTTTCTAATGCCAGTGCATTTATGACCCTGTTGGGTTTCTTTTCTGCACTCTGCATCTCATCAGGTGTGTGTGTGTGTGTGTGTAAAACGTGCCTGGCATGCCAAAATTTACCAAAGCGTACAGTCATAACTATATATGAGTGCACCATGCTCGAAGCCCCATTGACCGCGCTCAACCACTTGAGCCGAGCTTAAAGCATAACTAATCCACTGAACTGCAATTGTTGGTGAGAGTTTTACAACTGACTTGTGGTCATGGTTAGCAAACAAAGTTCGCTATTCGCTGTTCTCGTTGTTCTAAATGTTTCCAAAGATTCTCTCTATAGCGTGAAGCTGTAAAAGGTGCGCTTGACTTAAATGTTTCAAGTTGATTTAAAGGGTGATTTTCTAGTACTTTGGTCTTGAGTTCAAAACCATTTCACATTCAAGAATTTCTTGCATAGGCCACTTCCCTATCATTAAACCAAATTACGTCACAAAAACCAAACAACAATGAAAATTGTTAATGAACAAAATGCGAAACCTTCGCTTAACGAAAAAAACAAAAACTTTGTTTACTCTAACTGGGCCTGAAAAGTGAAAGCCTCCACTAACAAACTTCAGCGGCGATAAAAGCCCATTCGAGGGGAGTGCGGAGATCATCACTTGCCACTGCTTGATGATCGAACGGAGGGGTTTTAAAAAATTTCTTTGATTTTTCTTTTGACTGTTGTAGTTGTTATTGTTGCTGGTGATAAACAATTAACTCTGTTTTGTCGGCATCTTTTTTTTGTTTTTTTTATTTTCTCAATCAATCAACCTGAAAATATTTCGTTGATTTTTAATGAGCGCACGTTAAACGGGCTACAAATTAATTAAACTAGGTGAAGATCGTGGGTGCAAAGGGCCAAGCTTGTTGACAGCGGCTAATTGTATTTGGCCCTTGATGCTGTAAGAGCACAAAATTTTATAATGAAGGTATATCTAGGCTGAATAATATTTATTGTAATTGTAAAACATGGCACATATGTATGTATATATTTAGTAAGTGTATATCAAAAGCTTAGGACTATATGATATTAAAATAAATAATACATTTTATATTAAACCTGATATTTATACCTAATATATCATTATCAATAGAGACTATACCTCTATTTTACTTTTTTGCACTCAATGGCAAATTTAATTTTATTTTACTTGAGCGAACCTACATATATTTATATTTATTTTCAAGTATTCCCCCATTAATTGACTTATCCTTAATAGTTTCCTGTTTTAAGCGTTTCTCTCTTCATGTCTAAGAATTCACTCTACTTAATATATGAGTCTGGTGTCGTTGTTGTTGTTTAATGTGTAGAGCCCCTAATGTTATCGCGTACTTTTATCTAAAGGTGTCAGCATGTTTTATGCCTTTTTGCACTTCCTCTGCGCGACTGAGCAACTGAGCACCTGAGGGGCCCAGCGAAAGACACCTTTCGCCAGTCTGGCCAGGCTTGGGCAGGTTGCCCTCATCCATCTTTCAGGGCAGGCAAATTAATTTCAGTCAAAACTCGTGCCTGCTTTTATTTTGGTGGGTGTGTCGCCCCACTGTGGCGACCAAATGATTTATATTTTATATATTATACACATACAACTCTTTATATACATATTTATATCGTATACTATGTTTATGATAAAGCGCATTGCAAATGCTGACATGTGGATGCTGCCCTGATGTCATTTGCTTGTCTTTCGGTCCTTTGACCCGATTGTTGCAGCTCAACTTTCTTTTTGATGTTGTGTTCACTGTACAGACAGACTTTTGACTGTGTCTGGTCTCTTTGAGCGGTTCGTTGGTGGCTTTTGTTTTTATCTTTAATTGCATTGGCATGGCAAAGGCTTTAATTTACTCGTTGGCAAATTGAAATTTGGGCCAGCTCAGATAAGCCGCGTAATTTGTTTTAAGCTCACATGCGGGCCAACAAAAATGAGAAAAATAAAAACAAAACAGAGTTTATTAATTTTGAGTAAAGCCAGAGTTAATTAAAGCCAATTTGAGGTGGGTGTGTTTGATTATTTTCCGTTTTCATTAATAAATAATTATTTGGCATAAATTGAAAAGCGTATTTAAAATTGTTGCAGATAAGCATTTAGCAATGGATATAAATGAAGTGGGGGCAGCTGCTAGCTTGATAGCTGATCTCTAAGCATTTATCAAGTCCAAGTCTAATCCACAAAATATCAAGCATACGCCAGGTGTAACAGAGTTTAGAAAACTATTTCAAAGTAGATATACACAAAGTACCTAGAAAATAATTGAATAAATGCCAAGTACTTGGCAAATGATTGTTGTAAATGTTGAGCAAGTTCGATTATTTAGTTAGCCCCTTTTTAAAACGATTTGGCCAGACTTAAACCAGCTATAAATGTCAGGCAATGCGGCAGGCGAACATATTTTGCGCTACTTAATAAACAATTTTCCACAATTTACGTTTATTAGCGGCCCACAGCGAGCTGCACAACAATTGACAAGGCTGAGAACGGGTACACAGATTGGGGGAGGGAGGCAGAGAAACTTACAGCGGACACTGTTCATTTGCATAGTGCATGCGAATATATGCAAAACAACAAAAAAATGTATCTTGTGGCCAGCATAAACAACTCGCAGCTGGCAATTAGTAGCCGTGCGATGCGGGCAACGTCGGGTAGCGGAGGCACGACAGGGCATTAGACTCCATTGCCAATTGCCCAACGGGGTTATCCATTCGCAATTGGCCTGGTCGCAACTGCCCGGCGATCACTGTAACTAATTAGCGAGTGGTTTAGTCGAGGTTAATTTTATTGTTGTGTGCTTCTATCTATCGATAAAAATTGATAAATTGCGCCTTGTCGTGTTAATTAAAGGGGCCACACATACCGACCGGCAGGTGGCGCTGCCAAATGTTTGCGCTGTTATTGTCGCCCGCAAATCGCGCGCGAATTCAACATGAACTTTATCATTTTTTCTTTGATTTCTCAAAGTGTTGGCATTTGTGTCCATTGATCGGTCGACAGTGCAATATATGTTTTGATTGATTAAAGCTAAATTGGTCGTATTTGTGGCTTGATTGCAGTTATTGTTATTGCTGCGAAGTGAATGGCTGATTAAGTGAAAGTGAAGCCCGAAGCCCGATGCTAAATGGAAATGGAGCAACATCTGATGATAAAGAGAAGCTAATGCTGTGGCATCTCAGGGTCATCTGTTGTTGATTGAATTTGTTATGGAAAATATGCCATGAAGAGGGGATGGATGTTTAGGGCAAATGTAAATTTAGAAAATATATATTAATTAGGGAACTATATTTGATAGGCAACTACAGATAAAAGAAATAGAAATATAGAGAATATATTATTGAAATGTTTGGTTTATGCTATCATAGATATAATTAATATTTTTAAATTACACAGTCCATTCAGATTATGTAGCAGAAAATTGAAATAAATCTGTTTTATTTAACTTATGAGTAAAATGTACTTTATTATTTAATTTTAGATTTTAATTCACAACAAAAATTACAGATAAGCAGAAATGAGCATGAGAATATTCCAAATACTTATTTCATTCAATTAAAAATATTTTTCTATATTTATAAAATAAATTCCTTTTCAGTTAACTGTAATTCGAATGATAAAAGTGAAACTTAGGTCAATTTAACAAAAAGTTAAACTGACAACGACTTCAAATCATGCTTTTAGCTAATATAGTGTCCAGAGAAGTTACAATTGATTGATTGCCCAGCGGTGGGCCAGTCAGCCTGCCAGCCAGCTAGTGGACATGCATCTAAGAAAAAAATAGGTGTCAATTCGTCTCTGGCTGAGATCGTGTGCAGGTGTCACAAGTTGCAAGTCGCATAGGTAATATAAATCTTCCGATATCGAGAAACAACTGCGGCAAATGCCATTCAAATACCAATTACAATGTTTCGCATAGTTGAGAGTAAAAGATACATTTGATTGATTGCGCTTTTTTGTGTTAATCATGGATACGTGATGCTATCGAAATTGTGGGATAATTAACGCCATATTTGTTGTTGTTGTTGTTGTTGTTGTTGTTGACAATTAGACGGCGCACAGACCAAAAATAAATTGCATGCCCGATAAAAATCGGCTAAGTTTTGCTTTCGAATGTGGCCAAAATGGTTTCGTGAGCGACTTTTATGGCATTTTTAATGCAAACTATTTGAATTTGAATCAAACACAACAACAACAACGACGACGACAAGATTTTGGCTGCCGTTGCACGTTGCACGTTGCAAGTTGATTTGTCGCCTGCGCGTGTCAATCACAAACTTCGAGTTACAGTTGCTGTTTATTTATATGTTGTATATACATATATTTATTTTTCTCTTCTTGTTGCTAATAACACGATTTCCAAACGATAATTAGCCAGAGGATAACCACCACAGTGAGCTGCCACTTAATCTAATGACAGTTCTCAGACCCCAAGCCACGCCCCACAACTCCATCCACAGTCCACACGGCTGCTGTTGGTTGTAATTGCTTAAACGACTTCTGGTTTAGACTCCGATAGCTGCCAGTAGTAGATAGACTGCAGATACACTGCAGATACTCGTAGTTAAAGTTATGTAAAGTGCTTGCTGGTTAGCTGCTCAGCCAATCACTGACACACTTCCGATATAACCGTATAACCATATCGCGTATAAGGAGAAAAGCCAGTCTAGTCAGCCAGTCAGCCAGGCTGCCTGCTCCACTTGGCCAAAGACAATGATAACTCATTGAGTCGGTACCCGTTAGGCTTATGGTCATAGAGAGCCATAAACTCAATTCAATTCCATTCAATTGACGCGGCAATAAGCAACTTTTTCCGGGCGCATCATCAAATCAAATCAAATCAAATCGAGTCAAATCAACTCGAAAGGAAAGTTTCGTCTTTTTCTTCCAACTTGTTGTGCATACATGGACGAGGTGTTAGCTATTTTATGGCCAGACTCTCATAATATACTATATCAAACAGCTGGCGAACAGATGCTGGCATTGTTCAGCTCAAAAGGCGCCTGCAAAGGCCTTTGATGGTATAGAAATTGTAAAAGAAATGCTTAGATTGTAATACTCATATAAGTCTGCGTGTTCTTCCTTTATGTTGCTTATTGATCTTTACACAAATTCGAAGAGGCTGCAACTTTAAGAGAAGTAGAGTTAATCCATATGTAAAGGCAGTTCATTGATTCCAAGAGTTTCCCTTTTTCAATGTTCCGGAAATGCAAGTGCAATCGTACATGGCACATTCACGGGTTTCGTAATTGCCCAAAGGTTAACTGATCTAAGGGTCGTCGGATCTTCGGATCTACAATACAATTACAGCGAATCACTTTTCGTGTAATTAATTTAATTTGATTTCAACGGCAGTGTCTCGATTTCAGTCTGGCAGTTCGGCTCCATTGTCAGCGAGCAAAATGGGCAACAGGAGCATCGGGATTTGCGGGCTGACTGTCAGCGAATGTCACTTTAAATACGCCAAAACGGCGCAAAAGATTCAATTGGTGGGGCGCCGCCAGACGTTCAAGCAGCAGATCCTCGGCACAGATACAGATTTCCCAAACTTGGCTGGCTGGTAGCTAGAGATACGATTACGCTCTTGGTCGTATCTCATATCTGCGCTTGTGTATCGCAAAAGCGACTGTCAAATGGCTGAACTGACAGTTGGCTTTTGCAGAGATGTGGATGTGGCTCTGGTGGTGCTTGGCTTGTGGCTGTGTGGCTGTGTGGCTCTTGGATGGTGCTGCCAAGACGGGAAATTGGGTCAGGCATTGCAGGCAGTTGCTTCAAGTCGACGCGCAGTCGGCTCAAGTGCCGTAGCTGGACGAACTGACAGATCTCCAGGTCTCCCCACTGCCCACTCCACCCCCGGCTAGCTCCACGACTAAGACAAACTGGCGGCACGTCGCGACGTCGGTGTCTTCTGCTTTCTAAGCCAGCCCAAAAACAAAACAACAACAACAGCAACAAATACTGTTTTACTTTTCGCAGCATATTTATGAACATGAACGACTTGGATATTTATTTCACTGCCGCGATTCCCCAATTGATTTCAATTTTCAGCTACGTTGCCCCCCCTCGCCCGCTCGCCCGCTCGTTCGCCCGCTGACACGTGACATGGGATTTCACTTAAGACTGTTAATGCTCGCATAAGCAAACAT
Source organism: Drosophila aldrichi (assembly GCA_035045965.1). Lineage (NCBI taxonomy): Eukaryota > Metazoa > Arthropoda > Insecta > Diptera > Drosophilidae > Drosophila > Drosophila aldrichi. Next base: position 1,529 of record JAWNOM010000013.1, on the reverse strand, counting down.
AAAATGTGCCAAATGTTGGACATGACATGCAATTGGACGTACCGAGTAGCTCCAGACTTTGAGCCGACACTCGAAAGGACAGCAAAACAAATACAATTTCAAAAATTAAAAAAAAAAAATAAAATAAAATCCAAAACAACAACAACATTCAACATATGTTATTTAAATAAATAGAAAAAAATATGATTTCAAATCCGACGTGTAAATTGATTTCTAATTATTAAAAAAAAATAATAATAAGATTTCTGCTACTTTTGCCGCGAAAGCTACAAATAATTTCAAGTGCTTGTAAGAGCTTTATCTTCTTCTTGCCTTTGTCTTTCTACATTTGTGGAGAAAACTTTCTTCTTTGGGCTTTAAGAGTATTGGAAAGCTCTTTTAAATAGCTCGTTTGAGCAGTCTATAATTATATCAGAAAGTACATCTTTGTATTAGAGATCATCATATCATATAGAATTCTTTAAACACATTTTTAAAAATACATTAATTTATATTCTACAATATTAATATTCTAAGAAATTTACTGAGATTTTCTCATTGAATATTCAGTTAACGCAAGAACTAGAAATTTGAACTTTTACACACTTTTATATATTTTGTTAAGAGAATTGTAATAAAAGAACATTAGAGCTAGTTCACGCCCTAGCAAACTATTTCCTACATTTTTGTGAATAGCAATAATTATGTCAGCGTATATAGCACAGATATATTTAATGTGGTGCTCAGTCATAAAATCACAACTGATTTAGTTCATGCCTTAGGTTATACACTCTTTTATGTTTGTCTTATTAGAACTTTCTGACCACCCAAACAAGTTCGATTTTGCTTATGCAAATCAGCATCGTAATAATAATCATATTGTATTATCGTGAAATAAATTGTTTGACACTTGGTTATGGCGAGATTAAAAGCCAATCAAGTCTTTTATGGGCTGGTTCAATATTGCTCTTTTATGTCACTTTCTGGGCTCCAAACACACAATGATCAATTAACGGTGCTTAGTCAACGCCTCGCCCACAATGCGCCCCAAATTGTGTTTTTGAGCGGGGCGGCAGCTGAGTCGAACAAATGTGTTAGGGCATAACGGATAAACTTAGTTGGCAGATAAAAGAGGCGCCTCGGCATATAAAGATGAACGGAAATGGTCGACGATAATAATAACAAAAAGTCGTTTCGACAGTTACAAAATGATCTCTCGCAGCCTTTCTTCGGATCATTCTCTTTCTTCGACGCGATCATCAACTAGTCGTTAGGGTCGCCACGCATCTAATGCGCCTCCACTCACACATTTGTATCTTTGTATCTCTACATCTCAAAGTACACACTCACCTGCATATAACGTGCTAAAGCTGCATTCCGCTGCGCATGTGATCTCAGCTGCGGCTGAGGTGAGCCCAACGGACTGACGATCGTCGATGTAGAGCCCCCGATGCCGGTGTCATAGCCCTGAGCATTGGCGCCATCAACATCTATATTAGAGAGGGAAAAAGAGATTCAGTTAGATAGATGTCTGTAATCGAGCCAACAAT
>JAWNOM010000012.1:0-12500 GCA_035045965.1 Drosophila aldrichi | reverse complement strand
ATTGGGATTTAAATATACAAAATATATTTATTAAAAAATTTAAAAAATATAGAAATATTAAATTAAGCTGGGAAAAATGTTGGGAATATGGGAAATAATTTTACGATATATAAATCTATAATAAATACAATTACATACAAAATATATTTATTAAAAATTTTAAAAATATAGAAATATAAATTAAAAGCTGGATAAAATGTTGGGAATATGGGAAATAATTATATAAAAATCTATGATAAATATACATATATCAATATATATTGTTTTCAGAGCAAATCTAAAATTTTAAAATTTGCTTTCATCACTTTTTGTAACCCCACTTTAAAGCTTGCCAAACAATTTACTGATTGTCCAAAAGGATAGATTGTAAATAAAAAAAAAATCTTTTCAATTCAATAATAAGCTTGAAATATTGGTCAAAAGCTTTAATCACTTCTACTGGAGCTTAAAGCTTTAATGTGCTTTGAGATATCGAAGATCTGTAGCTCATAAAATCAAGTCGAAACGTGCAGCAAAACTCTTTAAGCAACCCTTTTCTTTTCGACACACACACAGTCGAGCGCAGTATTTGTTTGTTTACATACATATATATATTCAAACGTATATGTGTGTGTGTGTATGTGTGTGTGAGTGCGTTTGAGCTAGGGGCTACGTATTTGGTTGATGCCCGGAAAACCCAACGCGACGCGCCAGTTATTGTTTTGCCACTTCAGTTTCTATTGTTATTGTCAGGCGGCTGCAGCCGTCGCGCTGCTGCAGCTGCTGCTGTGTCGACGCCGGCAGCGACAGCGACAGCGACGGCTCTGAAGGCAACGACTTCATATCCGGGCACTCTGCAGCGTTTTGTGGTTGGTGCTGCTGCTGCTGCTCTCGCAGCAGCGGCGATTATGCAATTTAATTTTGATTTAAGTGCAAAATGAAATGCCAGCGCTTGTTGCAAGCTTTTGTGGATGCAACAACTGCAGCAGCAGCAGCAGCAGCAGCGACAATTGCAACAACGGCTAATTCTATTGACTTTGCTAATGACGTAATTAAGCGCATTTGGCCTGCGCAACATTTTCTGCGCCATTGTGATTTTAATTAAGTTCCTTTTAATGATTGGCTGCAACAAAAGAGAAAGAGAAAAAATTAGGTATATATATTATCTCAGCTCGTTTCTCTGCTTCACTCTCTACTCTTCGTCTCTTTTTAACAGCGAATTATTTTGACAGATTGCACGAACGCCGACGTCTTCAGCTGTTGTTGTTGTTGTTGTTGGCAAGTGTAAATTTATGCAAATTACATCAATAAAAACATTCCGTCTTCGGTTTTTTGAACATCAGGCCCGTTATGATTTGGCCAAGACGGGCGGCCGCGTGTAGCTCATTTTCTATTAACAACTGCGTCCATAAAAACAGACAACGAAGCTGGCATTGACGTTGACGTCGACGTTGACGCTGACGCTGACGTCGACGTTGGCAAAGGCAACGAAGCGTCCAAGCAGAAAACCAACTACGGCACAGGCTCATTTGCATGTCCACCCCAAAAGAAGGCAGCCAGCCGCCTGACCCCGGACAGCATCCCCGTTTTGCCGTTAGCATCAAAGTCACAGTCACCATGTGGTTACGTCTGTGACAGCGTCGAGACTGACAAGCAGCCGCACAGTGGGCAACAAAGGCATGAAAAGTGAAACAAAGAAACTCTCAGATCAGCAACCCAAATGAAAACTCAGTTCAGGCTCTACTCGGAACTGTCTTTGTATCTTCCCTAGTCTTATGCCTTTTCCCAACATCTCCACTCCTGGATTTTTGTCTGCTTATAGCCCATTTCATGCCACTGTGCAGCTGTCGCATCAAGTTTCGCTTTTGGGCACGTTTTGTCTTGGCCCTAATTCAAGCTTCGCACAGAGGCTAATCAACGCCAGGCAACTTGGACGGCAATCGTTAGACAGACCATAAACAGTGGGTAGAGCTGGGCGCCAGTTGGGTTGGGGCTGAGGGCTAGAGGAGGCTTTGCTCGCTCTGCTTCCTCTTCCTCGTTTTACATTTTTTTCTGGTGAACAGCTGACTGGGGCAAGCAGACCGCTAAATTTTATTTAATTTTTGTTTAGCCGCGAAAAGTGGCGTATAAAATTTGCTTTGGCTTCGACGCTGATGGCGCTGACGATGCTGACGACAAAGACGAGGACATAAAATAATGGAAATTGCCAAATGTGACAGCCACAAAGCTGCGCAGGGGCCGGCCAGCGAGGGGCGATCGTATAATGCTCGTATAAATTTACAAAAATTCAACTTTAATGCGACTCGACGGCTGCTGCGGCTGCGGTTGTGGCTGCAACCGCAAATAGAATTAACTTTTCATTTTTTTTTCACTTCTTCTACTTCTGCTTCTTCTTCTTTTTTACCAGCTACACATTTTTGGCTTTGAAGCCGGTCCGGGCCTGGGCTGTTGGTAATCGCCGCACATTTAAGCGGGCAATTTGAAGTGCAATAGCGCAACGCTGCAGAGAGAGAGAGAGAGAGAGAGGGGGAGAGTTCGAGAGGAGACGGCATTAAGGCACACAGGAGTTGCTGGAAACGATGCTATAAAAGCTCGCATATGAGCCGGCAACAGTTGCAACAGGGGCCGGCCACCAAATTGGCAGCACATTGGCGGCACTATGGCAAATGGCCACAATAAAAAAGCCGTTTGCTGCATTCTCATGCGCAACTTGGCGGCGAAATCAAAAAATATAAAGCGCACCCACACAGAGCCAGAGCAGAGCGAGAAACAAAAAAAGAAACAAAAGAAAGAGAGCGAACTGCAAGACCAGCAGCTACTTACAAAAGTTTGTGCCATCGACGCCAGCACCGCAAGGCATAAAGCAAGGCCATCTCCTTCTGATACACACACACACTAACACACACACATACACACATACACACGACTAGTGGCAGGGCAGTAAAATGGCCAAACGCATGGAAACAAACGAGCATTGAAATTGAATTTAACAGCAAACAGTTTTAAGTAGCGACCATAGCAAGTGAGTCCAAGCGGGAAAGAGTGGCCAAGAAGAAGAAGAAGAGAGGGCGGGGACAACAGCTCATATATCTGATAGAAAGAGAGTGAGGGTTGCAGCTGAGTGAAGTTTGTATGCGCTAATGGAGATGGATGCGTTGAAGTTGCTGCGGCCACATTGCGTATGCGTAACGCCGTATTGAAAATGGTAATTTTTCAATATTACGCATGCGACATGTGGTGCGAGCCAAGGTGCTGGCATTAGAGTGACTGTGAATGCCCGAGTTGGCTAAATAAATAGCCAGCATTAGCAAGAAGCAGAGCGAACGAGCGAAATGAATATGAAGAGAAGAGTTGCAAGTTGAATGGGAGGATCAAGTGAGGGGAATATATAGCAAATGAGAGGAGGATCATGATATACATTTATTGATCTAAACGTAAACTATGTAAACTCATTCCAGCTGAAACTTGATTTCTCAGCTCATTCACACACAGCTATTCACTTGAGCACGTAGCTGGAGCCCTAGGGCATGGCACAGCCAATGGACTGCACATATCAATTGTAGGGCACTGCCGCATTCTGGCTGCATATCAGCAACAGCATCATTTGCCATGTCTGCGACTTATCGCCCAAAGAAATGTGCAGCAAAATAGATTTCACAAAACTCACAGCCAGCAGCAGCAGCAACAGCAACAACAACAACAACAAACAAAAGCATTTCAAATGGAAAAAAACTGCAATAACAGTTCGCCAGTTCGTACTGCCGTTGTTGTTGTTGTAGCACGGTTGTCGAAGGAGCGCCAAAGCGATACGAGCTTATGTGGCGGATAATACAAGGGGATTTCATTATTTCGGCACTTACGACCGAATAAGCACTAAGCAATTTGAACAACGTAGCCAGCAAGGCATGCCAAATCCTTTGGGATAATGACAACGACAGCAGTTATAGACTTTAAACCTAAACATAACGCCTGCTGCAGCAACAACAGCAACAACAGCAACTGCCACACAGTTTGAACAGCTCGAGCTGCTCGAGGAGCCAAGTTCGAACAACGAGTAAATGAGCTGTCAAAGTTTTTAATGCAGCGACGTAGCTGGCGTTGCTGCGGCTGCCAACAACGGCGACGGCGACGGCGACGGCAACGCCACCAAATGGCAACGGGCACGAGCTAGACAAGTAAATCTTATTGTGCAGAAAATGGCAAATTTCCCCAGACGGCCAACAGTGGCAGTGGCAGCAGCAGTGGCAGTGGCAGCAGTGGCAGTGGCAGCATCTTAAATACGCTTGGCTTTGGCTGAAAAGGTGGCTTTGGGCTGGGTGGGCGTGGCTGGTTTGGTGTGACTGCAGCAGCAGCAGCAAACACTTTGAAGCATTTTTCAGCATTGAGCAGACATTTGATTGAGAATGTATTGTATAATTTCCCGAGCGTATTTAGTGTCAGCAGCGCGACGCCAAAAAGCGCAATACGGAACGACCGAGCAACAACAATGAAAAAAGCAACAACAACAACAACAGCAATAGCAACAGCAACAACAACAACAGCAGCAGTAGCAGAGGGCGACACATAAACAAGGCAAAGCTGTCGCTTTTTATTTTTATTTTTATTTTTTTCTCTTTGTTTTAAGCTAGGCAAAAATGAATAAATAAACATATTTTATTGTGGCTGCTAGTGATTGATTAAAGTCCATGCTAAATAATATAGTTAAAGCCAGTCTAAGTGCATTGTCAGAGAGAGAGAGAGAGAGAGTAAAACTGTTAGAGAGAGAGAGAGAGAGAGAGAGACAGAACTGGGATAAGCTAGAGCAATTCAAAGCAGAATTTTACTTAAATTTGATTTTTTTTTTTTTAATGATAGACAATAGTAGACTTAAGGCTGCACTAAATTTATTTAAACTAAAGCAAGCAGAGCAGAGAGCAGCCTAAACTAAAGACTTAACTGGTGAATATATATTTATAGATATTTTTATATATATTTTTAATTTCAATTAAATTTAAGAAGCAAAAACTGCTGATATAAACGAAATTTAAAAAAAATAAAATAAAAATAAATAAATAAATAAAATAGCTGTAATGAATTAAGTCTAAGGTAAACTGAGAGCCAAATCGCGAATGATTACAAAGAAGTTAAATATACATAGAAAAAATATATAATATATATATAAAAAAATAAATAAATAAAATATTAATTAAATAAATAAATAAATAATATACAAAAATCAAAAAATAATTTCAATAATTTAAATTAAATAAAATTTTATTAAAAATTATTTTATTTAAATAAAATAACATTTTATTTTATTAAATTAAATAAAATTTTATTTTTATTTTATTTAAAAGTTTTTTAATTTTACATATTAATAAAATATAAATTTAATTCATTTATTAATTAAAATTATTAAATATATTTTAGTTTAATTGTATATAAAATAAATATTTATTTAATTTATTAAAATAAATTTTATTTAATTTAATAAAATACAATATTTATTTACTTTAATAAAATAATCTTTAATTAAATACTTGTATATTATTGTATATTATTTATTTAATTAATTTTTTATTTATTTAAATTTTATTTAATTTAATAAATTTAATCTAAGTCTCAATGGAGAATTAACTCTTAGCAAATCTCATAGCTCCACAGTTCCCAGTGCAACAATTCAACTTATTTAAGTTCAACTCCCTAGCTACAAATCTCAATAAATAAATACAGCAAGATCTCGTGATATGCTATATAAAATACAAAATATATTACAACAGGTCTCAAATTGAGCACGATCCATGTCCTATTAATATAAATTCAACTACAACAAAGGCCATACACGATTTAGCACATTGCCAAGCGTTTATCGCATCGAATTTGATGCGACTTTTCACATAACAAACAAACGAAAAATACGACACGAGAATGAAGGAGCTATCGTAAAAGCATATTTGGCATCTTTGTCGCCATATACCACTCCGCTCCGCTTCGTCACTCTGTCAAGAATTTGCCCAGCCAAAATACACATTCATCACGTTTTGAGCACGCTGCTTCGTTTGCCCCCGACCCGCTCCTCTGTTCGTCTGTTCGTCTGGGGCTGCCATGTCACTTAATCAATTTCGCGTTAATCAGCGCAACGTCGCCGATGGCATCTTAAAGTAAACACGCAACAGCACCAAAAAAAGCGAGCAAATGCCCGTGTACCCTTATCTGGGACGCCATCTTCGAGATGCGTTTCCGTCACGCTGTACTCGAAAGTCGCCCGTTCACTTTGGCCGCTCGCTTATTGCTATAATTTTTATGTCAAAATATAAATTAAATTTTTGCTTCACACGCGATTGTCGTTTTGATGTCACACACATACACACGCGCACGCACATCACGTGGAATTGTGGCATAGTTGGTGGGTTGGCTGAGTGGGGTGGGGCTGGTGAGACAACCTTTAGACTGCCTGAGAGTCACACAGTCACGTCTCAAATGCCAGGCGGAGCTGACACAGTTTGTTACTTTTAAGCAAACGCTTCCGAGGATGCCTGCAGCCGACGTTGACGATGTCAGCGGGTCCAAAAAGGTTGCCACACACACACACACACACACACACACACACACACTTAAATTCACCCTTCAAAGCTGCCAGCCAGTTGGTAGGTGGTCGGATAATATGCCATCGCCATCGCCATCATCATCGCCGTCGCCGTCGCCGTCGTCGTCGCGCACCTTGCGGTCTGCCATTCTGAGCAAGAAGTTCATTACTCATAAATGCTGCACATGGCAACGTCTCCGGCAACCGTCAGCGATTCCCATTAAAACAACAACAAACACAATAACAAGTATGTGAGCGTGTGTGTGTGTGTGTGTGTGTGAGTTGAGGCGACATTTCAGTTTCGCCTCGTTATAAGTAAAGAAATCTGCAGTGCGCTTTAAGTGTTATCGGCAACACGCACACGCACACACACACACACGCCACGCCCACAAAATGTGAGAACGTAAAGGACATTTTCATTTTATGACAACGTTTGGCTGCAAAAATTTTTGCCCGTAACCACCGAATGCTTCTACGTGTTTGCGGCTGAGTTCAAAGATTTATCAGCAATGACTTCGACAAGGCTGTCGTCAGTTCTGGTTACCGTCGACCCCCGCACCCTGCCGATCCCTACACAGATCCCTTGACTTGCTATGTGCATGTGTGTGTGTGCGGTTATTTGAACAGATTTAATACCCAAACAAGCACACACACTTGAACTTGAGTATGTGTGTGTGTGCTGAGCTTTAAGTGCTGCCCATAAAAATGCGACTTCTAATCCGCTGAACAGCAGCAAAGGTAAAAAAGAAATAACACCACACACACACACACACCCAAACAGAGTTCAAAAGAATCGAAAAGCTGGGAAGCCCCGCCTGCTGCCATATGCAAAATGTTAAAAGTTGAGAAGTCGCTCGACTCGTTTGCCAGCCCATCATCAAAATGGCATCAAGAGTGGCAAAATTGGAATTGCCAATTTGTGCTGCATGTGTGATGAAGTTGCATGCCCCGGCCGAAAACTTATGCCAAACAAACAAGTCGGTTGAGGAAAAATGAGAAAAGCGATAAGCGAAAAGAAAATCCGAGCTAACTAGCAACGAGTTAAATATGAAACTAGCTCGAGTTTCACTTTGGGGAAACAGCTTTCCGCCTGACGAATTACTCAAAGTGTGCAGAGAATTTTGTTGATCTCTTCATTTCAGTCAGGCAGTGATGCAACTCAAAGCCATCTTTATTGACCACGAAATTACATTTACTTTCAGCCGAATCCCTATAGGCCTCAGAGTGCAGCTTGTGCTTGTTGTAAGGGCGAGCATCAAATGCCAAATAAATAAATCACTTTTCTTGCGAATTCGGCACGGCAGATTATATATATAAATGTTGCTGTGCCATATCCCGAAGCCATTGGAAATGTTCAAAAAGTTCAGGCGTGAAACAGAACGAAATATTTTACAGCTCATAAAATATATCAAGTATCAAAGTTGACAAAGCACAAGTAGAAGCACATTATCCCTTCATATCAAGTAGGAGTTGAAGTTGGAAAGAGAGAGACAAAGAGGGAGGTAATGAAAGAAAAATGGAATGGAATTTGGGTTAAGACAACTGCATGACAAAAGCTGAATGCTATGACATTTGATTAAGGTGCATCAATGCCAAAGAGTGAAACTTTTGGAAACATTAATCATAATTGCTCGCTAAATAAATAACGTAGCCTTCTGAATGTCTCTGAAACTGTGGGCCAACTAAACAACTGAATGTGACAAAAACTACAGTAAAGGCAGCTGACTGACAAAAGCTCAATACTACGAAACTCAGCAAAAGGTGCATTAATAAAACTTGTTCAAATACTGATCATAATATACTCGTTCAGCCCCATGAATGCCTCTGAAACTGTAAGCCAACTCTTCTAGTGAATGTGACAAACGAAAACTTGAATCTTGAGTTAGGGCACCTGCCTGACAAAAGCTGAATGCTATGGGACTCGGTGGAAAGTACATCAATGCCAACGACTGAATAATATGAAGCTTGGGAATAAGTAAATCCTCATTGCTCACGAAATAGAAAACATAATAATATGATTCACAGAAATATAAATGTTCTTAGTTTAGGTATTCTGGAAAATGTATGGCAGAAGCTAAAAGAAATGATCTATGACTGCATGACAAAAGCTGAATGATATGACACTCGACAGGTGGTACATCTATCAAACTTGTGGAAATGTTGATCATATTTCCTCGCTAAATAGAAAGAACAAACACACGAATGATTATTAAACTGTGATAAAGTCTTCCATTGAGTGTTACAAAAACAAAACTTGAATCTTGAATTAGGGCACCTGCCTGACAAAAGCTGAATGCTACATCACTCAATTGGTACATCAATGCCCAGGGGATTTCCCTGGGAATCCCCTGGCAATCCCCTGGGAGTCCCCAGGGAATCCCTGGGAGTCACCTGGGCGGGGAATTCTCCTGGGAATCCCCTGGGAGTCCCCTGGGAATCCCCTGGGAATCCCCTGGGCGGGAAATTCCCCTGGGCAGCTGCCTGACAAAAGCTGAATGCTATATCACTCAATGCGTACATCAGTGCCGCCCCGGGGCTTTCCCTGGGCTGGGATGTACCCATTGAGTGATGTAGCATTCAGCTTTTGTCAGGCAGCTACCCAGGGAAATCCCCTGGGCGGGGAATTCCCCTGGGAGTCCAATGGGAATCCCTGGGAGTCCCCTGGGAATTCCCTGGGAATCCCCTGGGAATCCCCTGGGAATCCCCTGGGAATCCCCTGGGAATCCCCTGGGAATCCCCTGGGAATCCCTGGGAATCCCCTGGGAAGCCCCTGGGAAACCCCTGGGAAACCCCTGGGAATCCCCTGGGAACCCCTGGGAATCCCCTGGGAATCCCTGGGAATCCCCTGGGAATCCCCTGGGCGGGGAATTCCCCTGGGCAGCTGCCTGACAAAAGCTGAATGCTATATCACTCAATGCGTACATCAGTGCCGCCCCGGGGCTTTCCCTGGGCTGGGATGTACCCATTGAGTGATGTAGCATTCAGCTTTTGTCAGGCAGCTACCCAGGGGAATCCCGTGGGCTTGAGTCCCCTGGGGCTCCCCTGGGGGGCCCTGGGAATCCCCTGGGAATCCCCTGGGAGTCCCCTGGGAATCCCCCTGGGGGCCCCTGGGAATCCCCTGGGAATCCCCTGGGAATCCCATGAGAATCCCCTGGGAATCCCCTGGGAATCCCCTGGGCGGGGAAGTCCCTGGGCAGCTGCCTGACAAAAGCTGAAAACCATATCACTCAATGCATACATCAGTGCCGCCCCGGGGCTTTACCTGGGCTGGGATGTACCCATTGAGTGATGTAGCATTCAGCTTTTGTCAGGCAGCTACCCAGGGAAATCCCCTGGGCGGGGAATTCCCGTGGGGGTCCTCTGGGAATACCCTGGGAGTCCCCTCGGAATCCTGTGAGGATCCCCTCTGAAGTCCCCTGGGAATCCCCTGGGAGTCCCCTGGGAATCCTGTGGGAATCCCCTGGGGTCCCTGGGAATCCCGTAGGAATCCCGTGGGGTCCCCTGGGAATCCCCTGGGCGGGGAATTCCCTGGGCAGCTGCCTGACAAAAGCTGAATGCTATATCACTCAATGCAGCATTACATCAGTGCCGCCCCGGGGCTTTCCCTGGGCTGGGATGTACCCATTGAGTGATGTAGCATTCAGCTTTTGTCAGGCAGCTGCCCAGGCAAATCCCCTGGGCGCGAATTCCCCTGGGAATCCCCTGGGAATCCCCTGGGAATCCCCTGGGAATCCCCTGGGAGTCCCCTGGGAATCCCCTGGGAGTCCCCTGGGAATCCCCTGGGAATCCCCTGGGAATCCCCTGAGAATCCCCTGGGAATCCCCTGGGAATCCCCTGGGCGGGGAAGTCCCCTGGGCAGCTGCCTGACAAAAGCTGAATGCTATATCACTCAATGCGTACATCAGTGCCGCCCCGGGGCAGCTACCTGGGCTGGGATGTACCCATTGAGTGATGTAGCATTCAGCTTTTGTCAGGCAGCTACCCAGGGAAATCCCCTGGGCGGGGAATTCCCTGGGGTCCCCTGGGGCTGCCCTGGGAGTCCCCTCAGATCCCCTGGGAATCCCCTGGGAATCCCCTGGGAATCCCCTGGGAGTCCCACTCTGAGATCCCCTGGGAATCCCCTGGGAATCCCCTGGGAATCCCCTGGGAGTCCCCTGGGAATCCCTGGGAATCCCCTGGGGTCCCCTGGGGGTCCCCTGGGAGTCCCCCTGGAGTCCCCTGAGAATCCCCTGGAGCGGGGAAGTCCCCTGGGCAGCTGCCTGACAAAAGCTGAGTGCTATATCTCTCAATGCGTACATCAGTGCCGCCCCGGGGCTTTACCTGGGCTGGGATGTACCCATTGAGTGATGTAGCATTCAGCTTTTGTCAGGCAGCCTTACCCCTACAATCCCCCTGGGAAGGGAATTCCCCTGGGAGTCCCCTGGGGGTGCCTGGGGGTCCCCTGGGAGTCCCCTGGGAATCCCCTCTCACTACAACTCGAGTCCCCTGGGGTCCCCTGGGGGTCCACAGGCAATCCTGTGGGAGTCCCTGGGAGTCCCCTGGGAATCCCCTGAGAATCCCCTGGGAATCCCCTGGGAATCCCGTGGGAATCCCCTGGGAATCCTGGGAATCCCGTGGGAATTCCTGGGAATCCCCTGGGAATCCCCTGGGAATCCCGTGGGAATCCCCTGGGAATCCCCTGGGCGGGGAATTCCCCTGGGCAGCTGCCTGACAAAAGCTGAATGCTATATCACCCACTGCGTACATCAGTGCCCGCCCCGGGGCTTTCCCTGGGCTGGGATGTACCCATTGAGTGATGTAGCATTCAGCTTTTGTCAGGCAGCTACCCAGGGAAGCTCCCTGGGAGTCCTGGGAATCCCCTGGGAGTCCCCTGGGAATCCCCTGGGAATCCCTGGGAGTCCCTGGGAATCCCACTGGGAATCCCCCGGGAATCCCCTGGGAATCCCCTGTGGGTCCCCTGGGAATCCCCTGGGAATCCACAGGGAATCCCCTGGGAGTCCCCTGGGAATCCCCTGGGAATCCCCTGAGAATCTCCTGGGAATCCCCTGGGAATCCCCTGGGCGGGGGGTTCCCCTGGGCAGCTGCCTGACAAAAGCAGAATGCTATATCACTCAATGCGTACATCAGTGCCGCCCCGGGGCTTTCCCTGGGCTGGGATGTACCCATTGAGTGATGTAGCATTCAGCTTTTGTCAGGCAGCTACCCAGGGAAATCCCCTGGGCGGGGAATTCCCCTGGGAGTCCCCTGGGGATACCCTGGGAGTCCCTGGGAATCCCTGGGAATCCCTGGGGGGTCCCCTGGGAATCCCCTGGGAATCCCCTGGGAGTCCCCTGGGAATCCCCTGGGCGGGGAATTCCCTGGGCAGCTGCCTGACAAAAGCTGAATGCTATTATCACTCAATGCATACATCAGTGCCGCCCAGGGGCTTTCCCTGGACTGGGATGTACCCATTGAGTGATGTAGCATTCAGCTGTTGTAAGGCAGCTACTAGGAAATCCCCTAGGCGGGGAATCCCCTGGGAATCCCTGGGAGTCCCCTGGGAATCCCCTGGGCAGGGAATTCCCCTGGGCAGCTGCCTGACAAAAGCTGAATGCTATATCACTCAATGCGTACATCAGTGCCGCCCCGGGGCTTTCCCTGGACTGGGATGTACCCATTGAGTGATGTAGCATTCAGCTTTTGTCAGGCAGCTACCCCGGGAAATCCCCTGGGCGGGGAATCCCCTGGGAATCCTGGGAATCCCCTGGGAATCCCCTGGGAATCCCCTGGGAATCCCCTGGGAATCCCCTGGGAGTCCCCTGGGAATCCCCTGGGAGTCCCTGGGAATCCCCTGGGAATCCCCTGGGAATCCCCTGGGAGTCCCCTGGGACCTCCCTGGGAATCCCCTGGGAGTCCCCTGGGAATCCCCTGGGAATCCCCTGGGAATCCCCTGGGAATCCCATGGGAATCCCCTGGG